>OY720349.1:5098530-5671030 GCA_963082975.1 Labia minor
ATGCCATACTTTTCTGTCTTTCAGTGCATTAATACGTACGTTTAAGGGCTGTATGTTTTATGACTATTTGTTTTTTTAATTCATGTTCTTTTAAATTATTTGAAATTGTTTCATTTATTTTGTCGTTTATTTCTTTTAAATAATAATCTTAATCTTAAATATTCATAGTTCATAAGGAATAATTTTTTTAAAGTACCGAGCGGCGCAGTTCGGTGAACCAGATACTTAATCATTAAATGTTTAATTCCATCATTGTAATATTATACCTATATATAATTTTTTTTGAAATACCATTACTTAAAAGGCAGTCACTTGAATTTTAGTTTTATTGAACTCGTGGTTTCATGTTTATAGTCGACTTAAGTATGTATAAAAAATTTTCATTTAAAAAAAAAATGGAAAAAAGTTAGTTTCGTGCAGTAATAAACTTTTTTATTTAAAAGGTTTCTCGCCGAAAGAAATTAAAGCCAAGATGAATAAAGTTAATGGCACATCTGCCCCTGCGTTTGCCACCGTTTCAAATTGGATTGATGAATTTAAACGTGGCTGTACGTCGACAAAAGATAAACATCGTTCGGGTTGTCCAGGTGACAACACCTGCAATGGTATTAAGCGATCGGCGACTTAAATTGGGCGAGATAGTTGATAGTTGAAGGGCATATCACACACAAGGCACTATATTTTTAATTGTAATTGAAAAAAAAGGTTTCAACAAAATGGGTGCCACGTTTGTTTACAAAAAGACTATAAACGAAAACGAGTGGTTGATTGAGGCTACTTTGGACTTTGGCTATTTTTCGCCGAAATCCCGAGTTTTTTCGATGGCCAATAACTGTTGAGAAAATTTAGACCCACCACTATACGCTAGAGACAAAAAAAAACAGCCAAAACAGTCGAAAAATCGATAATATGAGAATCTTTCGAAATCATAGATTTTGAATGGGATAAAAATGTTAGAGAAACGCTTAGTAAAATGTATGATACTCGAGTTAAAAAATAGCAAAAAATATATATATTTTTTAAAGTTTTTCTAAGGACTTATTGAACGACTCTCTTGTACATATATAAATATATATATGTAAAATAATAATTATATTATTTTAATATTCATAAGTTGGTATCACAATTTATTATTATTATGAATATGAATTATTTATAAATAATTAATATTATTAATTAATATTAATAAATAAATAATATTAATTATATTAAGTTAGTATTGATAAATAAATAATATTAATTTAATATTTCTAAGTTTGTATCACAACAATGAGACGGAATTGTTGTGTGTTAAGGTTAGGTAAATTAGATTTTATATAAATTGGAAAACCATTAGATATACTCTTAAGTTATAATATAAGAATTGACTATAAAAACCAATTTGTTTTTAGGTAAGAATATATTATTGTATTTATTGTAAATATTTTAAATTTTTTCTAATGTAATAAAATGTTTTTAGCAAATTTGATTAAACCTACCATCTTATATCTTATATATATATATATACATAAGAATAATCAAAATAATTATTTTTTTAAAATAAATACTATATACTTATATATACAAACTGTTTTTCAGAATGATTATGTCATAATAATTATTATAAATTATAATAAAATATAATTTTACAATAATTTTGGTAATATGAAATACGCCCTTGAAAATATTATATAGTTTTTGAATAATCATTTCTATTTAGTTTGTGTATTTATTAACATTCTTTAAATAATATCTATATATATATATATATATATTTCGTTACATTAAGTAAATTGATTTATATATAATAGTAATAACTCGAAATATAAATAATAAGATAAATTAGGAATTTAGAAACGCGAAGAAATTCTTAGTTTCAAAATTAAAATTTCAAATTTCAAAAGTGAAAAGTTTAAATATAAAATATAAATTTGAATAGTTAATAACACACAAAGTTGGAAACATCACTCATTTAAAGTCATTAGAGCAGCGATTCTCAACCTGGGGGGGGGGGGGGGGCGAGCATATCCAAACTCCCGACTTTTTTCAATATATAGTTCCAAAAAACAAAAAAAAAGGTAAGATGATTTTGTGGACCAACTTTAGAAAAACATTTTCGATTATTTCTCAATTTTTTCAATATGGTTCTTAAAAACAAAAACAACAGGTCAGATGATTTTGCGATGCTCTGAAACATTTCCGATGGGGGGGGGGGGGGCGCAATGAAAATTATGATTGAAAATTGGGCCGTGAATACTAAAAGGTTGAGAAACACTGCATTAGAGCAATCGCTGCATGTTTATCTACTATATTTATATGCATCGTCGTTTGTATCAAGCATCAAGGAAGAAAAAATTATTACGACAATTAGCAACAGGAATAATCTACTTACGACTTACAAACAGCCTATTTACTAATTTAAAATAAAAATCTTTTTACAACTATAAATTGAAAAAAATTAAGAACATCATTTAATGTGTTGTTGATTGAATAATTTTAGATATTGTAAAAGAAAATAATTATTCAACAGGAAAAAAAAGAAAAAAAATGAAATGTCTGAGAACAAATGATTTCCATGCAACTTTCTAAATCATTATTATTTTCGACATTGTTTATTTTTCCAATTTGCGACCTATTTTGTGGATATATATACAGTTAAAATAATTATAAACTTACTTGACATTATAGTCAATAAAACTAGGAACATATAAAATAGTATATTATTATAGTACAAGAGCAATCAATTACTTTCAATTAGGTTATATAAAATAATCTTTTTTTTTTAAATTAATTATCATTTCCAATCAAATTAATTATTCAATCAATTGGAAAAAAATAGAAGAGATTTAAATATGAATTTCACAATTAAACTTTAGAGGATTTCATTTTTATCTAATCATATATATGTAATATTATAAATAAAAAACATGAATTTTTAAATTATTGTATAAATATAAAGTACATATACAAGGTTTAGTTAAAAAGAAAAGGAAATTTAAAATTATTTCGAAAAATATTTATTTATTCATCAAAATCGATTTTGTCCCCTTCAAAGTAATTCCCCTCAAATATAATACACTTAAGCCCAATTTACACTGGCTTAGTACTTGTCATTAGTTCAGGGGTGGGCAAATACGTTTAAGCGCGGGCCAAAATGAAATTTTTAAAATGTCTTCCGGGCCCCGAGGACCATATTTCGAAAACTCTAATAATTTTTTTTTTTTTTTTTTTTTTTTACGAGACATTGAAAAATCAAAATAAGAGCCAACTTTTTCAACGGGCCAGCGGGCGTTCCCGCGCTTAAAAGTATTTGCCCACCCCTAAACTAATGACAAGTACTAAGCCAGTGTTAATCGGACTTTATGCCAGCGTTTCTTTCAATCGTCGAAGCACTTCTGAAATGCGCTTTTCGGTATGGCCATCAGCTCTTTCTTCGATTCCGACTTTATCTCATCAATTGTAACAAAACGGTTTCCTTTCATCATATTTTAATTTTTATATAACCAATAAATCATTTTTGGACTTAAAATATAGTTGTAATTAATAAGTGAGTAATTAAACTAACTGAGTTTAATTTTAATCTGAAGCATAAATATTGATTTCAGGAGATTTTCATTTTGAAAATAATTATAAATATTTTATAGCATTAAAAATAAAGATTAAATTTTACTATCTCGCCAGAGATAGTATTGCGATCATGAAAATTTTCAATGTCGAGATTTTGATATTTTCTACATTTTGAAGTTCCTTGAGTCATTTTCACTAAGGTTGAGAAAAATGTCTGTGTGTGTGTGTATGTATGTAGACAAGATTATGCAAAAACGATTGGAGATAGAATAATGAAATTTGGTATATGGGCATTATTCAATATTTGTAGTTTTCTATCAACTTTTGAGAAATGTAGCTCAACCGGAAGAGGGTCATTACCTACCTCGTTTTGATATTTTTACTTCTAAAATGACCGTAACAATAAAGATATAGGTTTGATAGTTTTTCACATAATTATAAAAATTGTATAAAACTGTTTTATATAGAATTTCAGCTTGATTGAATCGCTGAAAGTACCGGAATTGATTTTTTAACACTACAAATCACCTGCCTGTATGCAAAGAGCCAAACACGCGCTGGTTTAATAAATATTATTTATTAATTTTAATTTATAATTTAATTAATTAATTAAATTTAATTTAAATATAATATATGTTAATTAATCCAATTCAAATTTGCTAAATAGTCGAGTGGAGATACTCCAGATTTTTATTAATCAGGTCGGCGTCATAGAAATAGGGTTAGGTTTCCCCTCAAAGAGCATATGAAAGAAAGAACTGTTTCTTTTTTTACCGACCGACGATAGGAAGGGAAGGATTGTTTTCACACCAAATTTCACATGTGGAGATTTTTTACATATTTTCACGAAACATGCATTTTGTTAACTGAAAAAATTATTTTTAGTACGTCTGTCCATTGTGTGTCCGTATAAACTTGTATAGCTTGAAGCTTGATAGACTCAACGGATTTTGATAAAATTGTGTATATTTAGTTAATGCATGAGTACCACGAATTTATAACTTTTGGTTTATATCAGGAAACCGGAAGTGGTAGTTTATAAAGTATTAATTTTATATTTATTGTCCCAAAATATTTCACTTAAAATATAGTACTAATTATTATAATAATTAAGTAATTAAACTAAAAATAAAAACCAAGATAATATAATTTAGTCATTTTAATTCAAATTTAAAAAATATTTTTTTATATACTTTATATATCTAAATATATAATGTTGTTTGAAAATTAATTTATTTCAAATCGTCGATCGGTTCTTAGCCTGGCCACAGCCCATATTTAGTATTTTTGTCCGTTCAAACAAAGAGGGATTCCCAGAGAAAACGAAACGTCACTAGCAAAAACGATCCGGCCCATCCCACTTTACGCGAATCTTCTCTTAGGGTCCCGACCGCCTACGCTTCCTCCTACGCACACAATTGTATAATTGTAATAATATTTTAATAAAAATTGTTATTAACTGATAGAAAGATAACATCACATTTCATATCTAAGTAAGAATAGTAAGTGTATAATATTTATATTTATCTCAATCCTAGAAATATAATTTATTATAAATTAATTGTATATTGTATATAATTTCCATTTTAGAATGTATTGGAATTTAATTAATAATATATAGTATGTTTATTTTAGGTAAATTTTATATTATACTACAGAAAAATAAATGATATATATATTTAATTAAAAAATAGTATATTAAAATGTGAGACAGGACCGTTTCGTCAAAACATAAAAATGAATAACAGGTGGTGGGACTTTTTCATTGATAAATATAATAATTAACAAATTGTTCTATTTATTAATATTCATACTAAAAAGTATAAATTAATTAAAATATAAAAAAATTGTAGAAAATAATTCTTAGCATTAGTTATTTTAGTTATTTATATTCTATAATTAATTTAAATGACAAGAAACTGATAAAATCAAATTAGAAAATGAAGATTGTTGAAGAATATATTTCCCCCAAAAATATAAATACAAATTATATTGCAAAAAAACAATGGAGACACTGATTTATTGGTAAAATAAGAAGTAAGGGAACGCATAGTGGGAAGAAAAAAATGTCCTATTTTCAGCAATCTATTTTTTTCCATATAATTTTTTATTTTTTCTTATTCTTACTATACAAAATATTAACGAACACAAAAAAAGAAATTCTAACATTAGATTTAAGTGAGTACTAGAACGCGTTCTAGCGTTCCGGATCTGAAAAAGGTAAGGGAACGTTGTTCCCCCGCGTTCCCCTCCCAATACACCACTGAATCGAGATCTTTAAAATATATTTTATTCTCTCTCCAAAAAAAAAACAAATAAAATAATCAAGTTTCACTAAAATGAATAGAAAATTATTAATGTTTAAATAGAAATTGATAAAATGTTTTTTAAACAGTTTATTTTAAGATTTGTAAAGATTAAAAAATAAATAAAATTTAAATAAATACAAACATCGTAAAATTAGAGAATAAATATTAATAAAAGTAAAATAATTAAAAACATTATATATTCTTTAACTGAGAGGTTTCAGTTATAAAAAATTATCTAATAATTGTTAAATTATTTTTAAAACTTATTTTATCATATTATGTGGAAAATTTTAATATATTTTTTATCAATGATATTCATTTTTTAATCACTTAATAGTAATAAATATTTTCCTTAGTAATGAATAAAACAATGACAAAGAATTAAATTTTAATTTAATTTTAAAATAATATATTTAAAATTTAATAAAGTAATTCGTTAATCTTTATACAAGATAGAAATGTTCTGTTCGTTTGGGTATACTTCAAAAACATCAAAATGTTCTGCACAGATTGAGCTCAAATTTTCGCACAATATAAGTATAACCCACATCAAAGATGATTTTCATCCACGAGAAAACAATTTTTTAAATGGTCAGGTGTGTACCAGTGACGCGCCATCTGCCGGAAGCAAAGGGAACACACGCAATTCTAGCTAACGACAATCGCAGTCACATAGGAAACAGTATCTGTTCCTACATAATTACAATATTTATTAACAAAAAAAAAAAAAAAAAAAAAAGGAAATGGGTTGTCACACTCGCCACACAGAAGGATCACCAAGACGGCTTTACAATGTGACTGAGGAAGAGAGCAGGTATCCGTTCGAGTCAGGAACAGACTAAGCACCATCCAAATATGTAACGTCATTCCCTAACGAGCTGCTGAAGGAGACGGACGTCTTTAATATAAGCTCCTTTAATGATGTTATTTCATTAGTGTTGAAAGTGGTTTAAAAAAAAAAAAAAAATAAATAAATATAAAGTTGCGATTAACACAAGTTTGTATACTATTGGATTCAAATTGATAGTGCTTATTAAACACCTTTTGAATGATTTGATCCTTCATGACTTTCTGTTAATGGGAAATCCATTTGAAGCTACTGGAACCTATTAAGATAAGTTTAAAATATAGTCTATTAGCACTAATAGAAGTAAAATTACTTATTCTAAACTGAAAAAAATTATTTTTTAATATTTTATGTATATATTGGATTTTAATATAAATTTAATATATATATTCTAATAGAAATAATATCTTTAACACTTATAAAAAAACAAATAACACACAAAAAAAAGGGGAAAAAAAAAAAAAATAAAAAAAATAAATAAACCTCTCACTATCCAAGGCCTCCCCCTCCCTGTTAGTCACACCGACGGGCCGCGGTGTGTGAAGATTTTCCTTCCCTAAAACCCAAACCTTTTATAAAATGCCACCAACATGTGCATATTGCAAATTGTTCTTTTCAAACGAAAAATACAATTGCCAAAAATGTGGAAAGAACTTCCATGCCAAATGTGCTATTGAACACAGTCTTTTCCATAAAGAGACTAATACAGGCAAGACTCCAGAGACAATAGATGATGATATAACTTCTCCTAACAAGACTACTGTAGAAGAACCTACTAATACACCCGACATTGATGACAGTTGGCAAACTACAACACCAAGACAGAAGAAACGGCAGAGACACAGTCCCGATACAATCAGAAGTGTAAAACAGAAGACAATAACTGATTATATTACCCCCACCAATCCAAAAAACACTTTTAGTACCTCAAATAAATTTCAAGTCCTTTCCAACTTACCACTTAATGATCCCCTACCTCCTACACCTACTCAGCCAAATAAACCTCCCCCAATATTCATACCTCACGTTACAGACTACAATAAAATGACAGACAATTTAACCAGAGTGGCTCTAAACGGCTATTTCTGTAAACTGACAAGTAAAGACGAAATAAAAATAAATCCTAAGACACCTAACGATTATCGATCCATCATTAAAATGCTAGACATTTCAAAAATAAGTTATTTTACATACCAACCAAAAAGTGAACGAAACTTTAGAATTGTAATTAAACAACTTCACCCCTCAACCGACACTAATGACATAAAAAAAGAAATTGAGGATCTTGGTCACTCTGTGGCTAATATCTTTAACATTAGAAAGAGGACTACTAAAGACCCACTTCCCATCTTCTTTATAGACTTAAAACCAGCTTCTAATAACAAGGACATATACAAACTGCAATTCCTTTGCCATAGTAAAGTTGTGATAGAACCTCCCAAAGCACAACGTGATATCCCTCAGTGTACACGATGCCAAAACTACGGTCACACAAAGGCATATTGTAGACTAAGACCTCGGTGTGTAAAATGTACTCAAGACCATTTGACAGCTGACTGTAACAAAGACAAAAGCACACCTCCGGAATGTGTTTTATGTGGGGACTCACACCCTGCTAACTATAAAGGCTGTGATCATTATAGGAAATTACTAAAAACCAAATATCCTTCTCTCAGACCTAAACAAGTACAAGTTAAACCACAGACCGTCATAGTAACCCAACCTATTGAAAACAAATTACCAACTCAGACTACTTCCCCCATACAAAAAACAAAACTCTACTCACAAATAGTGGCTTCCAAACATAATGATAATAATGAACTTCCCATGACCATTACCGACAATACTAGTACTAGACTTGAAAACATGTTGACAAAACTAATGGAACGCATGGACACTATGCTTAACCTATTAACCACCATAATTACCAGATTCCCAAATGGATCGCTCCCTTAGGATTGCCTTATGGAACGCCAACGGTCTTATGAGGCATTACGGGGAGTTAAAATGCTTCCTAATAGACAAAGACATCGACATAATGTTGATAACAGAAACACACTTTAACAAAAGAAGTTATCTTAAAATCCCCAATTACACACTATATACGACAAACCACCCAGACGGAACCTCTCACGGAGGATCAGCCATTATAGTTAAAAACTGTATTAAACATTACGAAAACTCTAGTTTTGACAAAGACTATTTACAATCGACTTCAATTAAAATTACTGACATATATGGACAAATTACAATCTCAGCTGTATACTGCCCACCAAAACATAAAATCAATCATGATATGTTCGAGGGTTTTTTCGAAACTCTCGGGCAAAGGTTTATAGCTGGAGGGGACTATAATGCAAAACACACAGACTGGGGTTCTAGACTAATTACACCAAGAGGGAATTGCCTTCTCAAAGCAATCAACAAAAAAAGACTTAGAACACTGACTTCAGGACACCCTACTTACTGGCCAACAGATAGGAACAAAATTCCTGACCTAATTGACTTTTTTGTGACGAGAGGGCTAGATCCAGGGCTTGCTAAAGTGGAGAACTGTCTTGAACTCTCGTCTGATCATTCACCGATACTTATGACTTTTCCTTCCCAAATATATCCCATAAGAAAAGACATATACATAACAAATAGAAGTACTAACTGGACTTTATTCACAGAGACATTAAGTAAAAACATATCACTAGACATTCCACTTAAAAATAAACAGGATATTGACAAGGCAATTCAAAATCTCACTAAGCTCATTTGCAAAACTGCTACAGACTGCACACCGACTTATTTTCAGAGAGAGTACAAACACAAGATTCCCCCTAACATAAAACATTTAATTGACAAAAAAAAAACACTAAGACGACAATGGCAACTTCATAGAGCTCCAACAATTAAGACACAATTAAATAAACTTACAAAGGACATTAAGAGTCTTCTGGCCATCGATAAAAATCAAGGTATCCAGAATTTTCTTAAAAATCTTACTCCCGACATTGATACTGACTACTCTCTTTGGAAGGTAACCAAAAAACTTAAAAAACCCATTACTAGAATCCCCCCCTTACGTAGACAGGATAACAGTTGGGCCAGAAACGACAACGAGAAAGTGGCTACCTTTGCTAAACACCTGATAAATGTCTTTACTCCACATCCCCCTACAGACAATACCGACGAAAACTTCCAATCAATTCTAAATTTTGACACTCACAACTATACTATGACAAATTTTAAAAAAATAAAACCTTCAGAAATTAAACAGTTTATACGACAGACCATTAAACCAAGAAAGGCTCCAGGAAATGACCTAATTACTGGTAGAATGATAAAAGAACTGCCTGATAAGGCAGTTCTTTTGATAAGCTATATTTTCAATTCAATTATCAGGTTAGGTTACTTCCCTAACAAGTGGAAAAACGCAGACATCTTAATGATTCTGAAGCCTGGCAAGACACCAGAAGAGGTAATCTCCTACAGACCCATAAGTTTGCTGCCGACTCTGTCCAAGCTGTTTGAGAGAGTGCTATTGGGGAGGCTTAAGCCTTTTCTTGATACTAATAACGTTATCCCTGATCATCAGTTTGGTTTTAGGGAGGGGCACGGCACGATTGAGCAGATACATAGAATCGTTAGGGTCATTAATGACGATCTTGAAAATAGGAGATACTGCTCGGCTGTGTTTCTGGATATCTCGCAGGCTTTTGACAGGGTCTGGCACGAAGGGCTACTCCTAAAAGTTAAGGGTATGGTTCCCTTGATCTATTACAGGGTAATCAGATCTTATCTTGCGGGAAGGTCCTTCCGAGTGAGGGTGGGTGACTCTTATAGCTCTGTCTGTCCCATTAGATCTGGGGTTCCGCAGGGTAGCGTACTGGGACCTTTTTTATATCTACTATACACACACGACTTACCCATTGGACCACAAACGACTGTAGCCACCTTCGCCGACGACACTGCTGTACTTGCCTCACACGCGGACCCAACAACTGCGTCTGCGATTCTCCAACAAAATCTAAATCTAATTAAATTGTGGCTTCACAAATGGAGAATCGTAGCTAATGAAGAAAAGTCAGCACACGTGACATTTACACTAAATAAAGCGACCTGCCCGGCTGTTGAACTCGACAAAAAAATCCCAATTAAAAAGACAGTAAAATACTTGGGTATGCACTTAGACAGAAGACTGACTTGGGAAATTCACATACGGACAAAAAAAAACAGTTACAATTAAAACTACACAAACTATATTGGCTGATAGGACGCAAATCTAAAATGACTTTAGACAACAAACTATTGGTATACAATATGCTGATCAAACCAATATGGACATATGGTATTCAATTATGGGGAACAACGAGCAATACTAATATGTCCATAATACAGAAATTCCAAAACAAGACACTGAGGGCAATGGTCAACGCTCCATGGTACATATCTAATAAGATAATCCATGGAGATCTCAATGCTAGAACTGTGGCGGAGGAGGTGCAGTTAAACAGCATACGCTACCTCAACAGACTTCAAAACCATGTTAACGACAAAGCGAGACAACTTACTGACACACAAGGACTAACCAGAAGACTAAAAAGACTTAGACCTAACGACTTGATACACGACAGACTCAATTCTCCTTCGACTAATGGGCCGACGGATTGATCCAAGTGAATCGCTCCATCTTCTCTACTTGTCCTCATAATACCCTCAACACCTATTTTCCTTTCTTAATCCTCTCTTGTCCTATCCCCCTCCCATTAATATCTTTCTTTCTTGATCCTCCCCTCATAATACTCCTCTACTATTTATTGTATATATTTTATGTATATATTGAGTTTTAACCTGGAAATGTTCTTCTATTGCCTCAAATAAGGCAGATGTGGAATTAGTGTATTTTTGGAAGTTAAATAAAAAAAAAAAAAAAAAAAAAAAAAAAAATATGTAACGTGGAACCAACAGAAAGACAAGAAGCAAAGATTGAGAATGCACGAGGAGGTGCGAGTCGCTTTCTCCAGCAACAGATTTGATTCGTTCTCAACGGAATGAACGATTTAGGGTGAAGCTAGTTGAAGAAACACGAACCCACAAAGAACAGCTGATTTGAATCTAAATCGTCTTGCGTTCCGGTACAATCCAGTTGTTGATTATACGAGGTACGTCCAGAAGGTAAGACTTGAGATGTAAGAACAAATGAAATTGTTTTTCTTCACGACAACGCACGACTACACACTACAAATGTGACGAAAATCCTCCTACAGTGATTTGGTTGGGACGTGTTTAACCATCCTCCGTACAACCCTGACCTCGCTCCTAGCGACTTTCATCTGTTCTTACATCTCAATGTATCAACTGTTTCGAGACGTTTACTTCCAAGATCAAAAAGAAGGGAAAATGGCTTCCATACGAATTGACTGAAAATGCCATTTCGAATCGTTTCAACATCGCGGTTTCATTGCTTGTCAGACCAAAAAAAAAGAAGAGATTTCTGTTGCGTATTATGACTGGCGATGAAAAATGGATCCACTAGGACAATCCCAAGCACAAAAAGTCAAGGGTTAGTCCAGAAGAATCATCCACATTTTTGAATTAATAGTATACATATATATTATTTAAAAAAAAAAACTTAAAGCACCGCAGCTTCATAGGCCATTTGTGTCGTAAAAGAGAATCTTCCATCTTTTAGAACCTTATTATTTATTATCAATAATATTTAAAATTAGATTAATCATCTTTTCGAAATAATAATATTTATAAACATAAATTTTTAAGAGCAAAAGAGGAATTATTAGACCAATGGGTTAATAGAATGATAACAAAAAAAAAATGATTTCTATATCAATGGACAAAGTTTATGTTGATTTGATTTGATTTTTTTAATGAAATAAAAAATTATTGTAAAATTTGAATTAAAAAGTAATATAAGATTACTTAATCGATTTGTTTATATATTTTTTTGATTTAGTTTATATATATATATATATATATATATATATAAAATTGTTTAAAATAATAATTAAGAAAAGAAAAAATAATTTGTTGGGATCTCTCTCTCTCTTATCTTTCGTTCAGCAGTGTAAAATGTATACAAAAAAAAAACTTTATTATATATTATTATAAACAAAGGTTTCTTAAACTTTTTGATATTTATTTACAAAAATTTCATGAAACTCCAAAAGTAATAATTTTAAAAATTAGTATTTTCAATTTCGCTTCTAAAATTATTGCATTTTTTTATATTAATTAATATTAATTGTAATGTTTCTTAGAAACCATTCCAATTTTTATAAATAAATTAATGAAGTATCAAGATTGCTAAAATATATTTGGCGACCGCTGCTGCAGGTTCTGTGACCTTAATCGGGGTCGGGACTCAAAGTATAAGAATATAAGCTGATATATATATACAAATAAAAAAAAATAAATAAAATAAAAGAGGACACTCTTTAATAAAAAAAAATATAAGCATAGATATGAAAAACTTTTGATTTATTGATTTCTTACAAATAGTATAGACTAACAAATTTTGAACAAATACTATGAGATATTAATTACAAACATCCACGCGTGTTCATAAATTTAAAATGAAGTAAACTTTGTAAACCACAAGCTACATTTTTATGACAAACAACAGAGATTATATATTATATGTGAAAAATAAAGAAGGCGCCATTGGGTGTGTGGGTAGCGAACCTACCTCACATGGGAATTTCCCTAGCTGGGGTTTATGGGACGGAGTTAACCCAGCCTCCGGGAACAACATTGGGGAAAAGCTACTTGATAGCGCCTCCGATCAAGAAAATCAAGGTAAAGGTTGAGAGGACCGTTCTACTGATCATAGGACACCTCATTGATATAACCGGGTTGATAGGCGTTGTCCTTGCGTAGGACGTACAAAAGTCAGAGGCTTTTTTATGTGAAAAATAAAATAAATTAAATCTCTCAAAAATTTAATATATATTTCTAATATTAACCAAGTGATTGACCAAAAATCATTTAAAATCCGATAGAATTAGAACACAATGTTTGAATTATTTTAATTGGTTAAGTAAGCTAATTTATTTATCAAGTTCAATTAAAATATTTTTCAAATTTAGTAATCTATTAAATATAAAAAGTATGAAAATATATGAAAAAAAAAACCAATTAGACTAATGGACATTACAAAAGTTTGTGATAAACAAATTTATATAATATTTTGTTTTGTTTATTTTTCTGAATATATACATATTTATATATACTTAATTATAAATCTAATCGAAGGAATTTCCATAATATCAACAACAGTTGCAAATAGAAATTTAATTATACAAAAATAAAGTTTGATGATCTATTTTTTTAATCTATTCTCCCCTTTATAATACTTTGATAATCATTGTTAATTATTGTTATACTTCGTATTACCTTGTGTGCAGATGTATGATTATAAGGTTGTTAAATAAAAAAAAAAATAAAATTCTAAAGTTCATATATATAATGACATTTAGTTACCACAATGGAGCGCTGGAATGTTCTTTAACGTGTGTTTATATTCGACGAATTTGTTAAAAACACAATGAATCCGTAATGGCGGCACAGCATTAAATTAGGCGTCGATTTAGCATTGATCATCGTGTTGGTGTTCCCAACCGTAAAACCATAATGAATAATAAAGGTGGGTTACGGTTTGGTGTGCCATTTCAAAAAAATGATTATCGGTCCCTTCTTTTTTTAAGGAACAAGATAAGACGATGACTCTGTTACTAGTGCCCTTTATATTGTGAAATGATTCAGTCAGTCATTAAGCCAGTGGTTTCCAACCTTTCTGTACCGGCGTCCCCCATTGCGGGTAGCGAACCTGCCTCACATTCACATAGACCCGGGTTCAAGTCCCGGGCCTGGCAAGGGAATTTCCCTAGCTGGGGCCTATGGGACGGGGTCAACCCAGCCTCAGGGAACAACATTGAGGAAAAGCTACCCGTTCTACTGATCATAGGACACCTCATTGATATAACCGGCTTGATAGGCGTTGTCCTTGCGTAGAACGTACAAAGTCAGAGGTTTTTTTTATTAATTAATAAAATAAATTTCTTTCTTGTTAAGAGAATTAAATTTCGGAGAAAAAATGAATTTGATAATAATTATTCTCCACACCTCACCAATTCACTAGCTAAAATATATTTTTATCACTCCAGTAAAAGTGGATGAATGAGGTTGCTTGAATTTGATATATATAATATATATTGAAATTGATTTTACGTAAAAAAAAATAAAATAACTGATTCTGGCACAAAATAAAATAACTGTTTAGTAATTATATTTTTTTTCTAATGTTTAACCAAATGGAACAGTTTGAATTTACTATTATAACATGCAAACTGAAATTTTATTAAATTTATTTCAATATTAAGAAAATACAGTCATATTTACATTTTAATGAAGTAATATTAAGTTAATTAAAAAATCAAATTAATATTAGTTGGTATATTTTGAAGATTAATTGAATTATTTTTAAAAATTTGATTTCAACGATAGTATTATAGTAATAGAGGATAAAAGTTGAATATTCTATTGAGACTATTTTCAATTATATCTAAACAAGTTTCGGTCTATTTGAGATGTAGGATAATAATTTATTAATTTATTGTATATTGAAATCACTTGGTCTTATAATAAAATTAAATTTTAAAATGATAAATATTAATATATGGGTACTAACTATTCTTCTATTGTTCATTATATATATATACGAGGTCTGTTGAAAAAAAAGGTGAATTTGAATTAATTCGAAAAGTATTTATTTATTCATCAATATCCAATTTGTCCCCTTCAAAGTAATTTTTCTCAGATATAATGAACTTATGCCAGCGCTTCTTTCAATCGTCGAAGCACTTCTAAAATGGGAATAGGAAAAAGTCGCAGGGAGCCAAATCTGGTAAATAGGGTGGTTGAGGCATAATTACGGTGTTGTTTTTGACCAAAAAATCACGAACAAGCAATGATGTGATGATTTGTTTTTCCATAATTCCGATCATTTGAGCCGTTAGCTTCACGCAAACGTTGCATAACTTCCTTGTAGTATTCTTTATTATTTTTTAATAATAAATTGAAGAACACGCAAAACGTGACCAACTTTTCCACCATTTGTCAAAAACTACTAATCCAAAATGGCTGATAATTTCAACATATGAGAAACATATGTGTACCAACAAAACAAAAAAATTCGATAATTGAATGTACATAGCCTGAGAAATTTCAAAATTCACCTTTTCTTTTGAACAGACCTCGTATATGTACGATATTTTTGAGAAATACCAGAAATTTGTCAAAATACCGTTTTATCTAGGTATTTAAAAGAAAATAAAAATATCAATATTTTTAATATTTTTATAACTTTTAATATATAGTTATACCCCTAATAAATACAAATCAAAATAAATAGTAATATTTATATTTTTACAATTTAATTTCTTAGTAGAGGATAATGATTAAAATATTAAATATTAATAATTTATCCATTTTATTATTACAATAATTTAATTAAATCAGCTTAAAAAGAGAATAATTAATCTTATAAGAAATAAATAAATAAAATATTAAATGATATGAGTTTTTGCTTCTTAGTATCAAGCGCTTAGATTAAATTCATAAGATTAACCAGCATATTCAAAGGAAATTTTAAAGATAAGAGAAAAAATTTCTTCATAGCTTTTGAACACCATCGGAATTAACAATATTATTATACTAACTAACCTTCTCCATATACATTGGATTTATTACTTTTGGTGATTTTCGAGATTTTGATGTTTTTATACGTTTAGAAGGTTCCTGAATCATTTTCACTAAGGTTGAGAAAAATGTCTGCGTGTGTGTGTATGTATGTAGACAAGATTACACAAAAACGGTTTGAAATTTGGTATACGCGCATTATTTAAAATACGTAGTTTTCAATCAACTTTTGAGAAATTTAGCTCAACCGGAAGAGGGTCATTACTTACAACGTTTTGATTTTTTTTCCTCTAAAGTGCCCGTAAAAATAAAGATATATATTTGATAGTTTTTCACATGATTAAAAATTGTATAAAACTGCTATATCTAGAATTTCAGCTTGATAAAATAACTGAAAGTACCAGAATTAATTTTTTAACACTGCAAATCTCACGCGCCAACACGTGACGTGGTGCCATCAACAAAGAGCCAAAAATGCGCTGGTTTAATAAATATTATTTATTAATTTTAATTTATAATTTACAATTAATTAAATTTAATTTAAATATAATATATTATGTTATTTAATCCAATTCAAATTTGCGAGATAGTCGAGTGGAGACACTCCAGCTTATTTATATTTATGAGGTAATAATGTAATGAATGGAGAGATTGCTGAAATCTCGATTTTCACTTGTTTCTTGCTTTATACAAATTTATTATCTACTTTCTATAATATCTCTAAACAATGATTTTCTTTGTTTTTATCATTAATTAAATTATAATAATAATTAACAAAATAGGATGTTATGAGGTTAAATCAGAAAAGACACTTTAAAATATTAAATAAATTATGTAAAAAATATCAATTATATGCTAAATTAGTATTAATTGGTATAGTTTTAAAAGGAGTAAATATAAAAAAAAAATTACAGAATATATATCTTTAATTAAATCAAACAAAATCAAGCTTATATAATTCCTAGTGTGTGGGCTACGGAACTTCAGATCGAGAACTTAAAATTCGCCAAGTTATTAAATTTACTGAATAAATATAGATTTTATTTTAAATATAGGTAATTGTTTACAAAACGGAAAGCTTCAGGGATTTGGATGAAACTTTGCCAGTGGATTCCTTTTTTAATTCCAAAGAGTATAGTTTATGAGATAAAAATTATTAAAATTTGCATATAAATTCATTGATATTCTATTTAGCTATTATGTTTTATTCATTTGGCTAGCAGAAGGCTGCACTTATTTTCTTGGTTTTTTTACTATCCCGCTAGAGATACTATTGCGATCATGAAAAATGTCGAGATTTTGATGTTTTTATACGTTTTGAAGGCTCCTGAGTTATTTTCACTAAAGTTGAGATAAATGTCTGTGTGTATGTATACAAGATTCCTCAAAAAGGGTTTGAACTAGAATAATGAAATTTGGTACACTGGCATTATTCAAAATTCGTAGTTTTTCTATCAACTTTTGAGAAATGTAGCTCAACCGGAAGAGGACCATTACCTATCATGTTTTCATTTTTTTTTTCTGACTGCAAAAAAAAAAAAGAAAAATGTTTGATAGTTTGTCCACATGCTTAAAAATTGTATAAAACTGCTATATATAAAATTTCAGCTTGATTGAATCGCTGAAAGTACCGGAATTAATTTTTTAACGCTGCAAATCACGCGCCAGCATGTGACGTGGTACCATCAACAAAGAACTAATTTGTTAAATTTTAGTAAAGGTTTTAAATTTGAATTTAATATATGTTAATTAATTAATTTAATTGAATAAAAATACTAAACTGTAAATTTAATTTTTTTAAAAATTAATTAATTAATCCAATTCAATTATACTTAATTTTATAATTTAATTAATTAAATTGAATTTTTAAATATAATATATGTTAATTATTCCAATTTAAATTTGCGAGATAGTCGAGTGGAGACACTCCAGATTTTTTTCTCTCATGTCTTGAATAATTTCTTAATATTCAATTCAATTAGAGCCCAAGACAAGGTATGATATCATTTAAATGTTTTATTATTCTTTTGGAATCTATATTTTTCTAGCGTCATCGCATTAGATCCACGCACTTACGTCATCCAATAAAATAGTTTTAAAAATATATCTAAGAATATTCACGAGCCCATTTTAAATAAAACAGAGGTCGCTTGTGAAATAAATTCATAAACTATCGATGAATGATTCCAAAAGTGGATGAATTCGTACCCTGAGGGGGCGATAAATGTTTCCAGGTGTTGTATAAAAGGCAAATTTATTGATTTTTACGCTCGGTTCACAAATGCAATCTTTTATTAGCATAATTAGTTCCAAAAATACGATGAAACTATAGACTGATTGCTAGAAAAATTTGGTGAAAGGATAATTCGAAGATATGCTATTCTTAATTGACCTCGCGATTTCAAATATTTTTTTTTTTAAATGAATGTATGATGCAAAGTAACCATGAACATGCATTAAAAATGATCAACGAACGATGGATTAATGCAATTAGTTTTGATAAAGTTATACTCGCCCCTAAAATGGAGCCAATTAAATGATGATGATGATGATTATTATTATTATTATTATTATTACTCATAATTATAATATAATTTACATATATTCTAATAAATTCCAATTTAACCCTTATGGAAGTGGTTTCCAACCTTTCTGTACCGGCGCCCCCCTTTTTCTAAAAAAAATTATTGCGCCCCCTTAATTTTTGTAATAATCTAATTTCCTTTTTCAATAATCGGCCACATTTCTGAAATAAAATAACAACAGGGGTGGGTTATGGTTCAAAGCATCGTAAAATCATCTGACATTTTTCTTTTTCTTTTTTATTAAGAACTGAAAAAATCGAAAATGTTCAAAAGTTTGGCCACAAAATCACTGAAAAAAAATTGAAAAGAAAATTTTCAAAAGCTTGTGGGCACTTGAATTGCCTTCGCAGGCACTTGAAATTGGTTCTAATACCTTCTTTGACCCTTTTGAAAAAGTCTCGCGCCCCCAAGGGGGGCGCGCCTTACAGGTTGGAAACCGCTACCTTAATGAAAAGACATTCAATTTTTTAATTAGTTTTATTTTAGGGGTTAAATTGTATTAAATTTTATCTATCTTTTAATTTTAAACAATTATATTTTAATAGAAAATTTACTTATAAATCATTTAATTGTTAAAATATATTTGAAGAATATAGACCTTTTGATACTAATAAATAATACCAGTAATAAATGTTTGAATTCAAGTCATTGTCTAGTATAACGTCAGTTTCGAAATATACATAATATATACATGATAGATACGAGGGCAAGTAAATTAGTCCGTGACTTTTTGAATTTCCCGTCTTTTAAATGAAATGACAATACTGATCCTGTCAGCAGGCAACTATCAGCTGACTCCTGTCGAAATTAGAACCAGCTGGGTCTTTTAGTTTTTATTTGACATTCATCAATAGCAGTCAAAAATAAATTTCCATAATAAAAATCCATAATCCGCTCTATTCTCCGGATTTAGCCCCTGTGATTATTTCTTGTTTCCAAACCTGAGGAAATAGCTCGACGAAAAGAGATTTGACTTCAACGATGAAATCATCTCACAAACAAATACCTATTTTGATGTCCTCGACAAATCTTATTTTTTGAAGGGGATAAAAAAATTGGAGAAACGTTGGACGAAATGTAGAGCTCGCTACGTTAAAAAAAATAATTTTTTATAAAAAAACCTGTTTATCTATACATAATTGCAATTGCCGAATCTCCTATTATATTTAAGTCGTCTGCGAAACCTAATACTTGAATTTTTTTTGTTTAATTCGATTCCGTTTGACTTTTCACCAATTTGTCTAATTACATATTCCAGAACTAAATTAAATAAAATTGGTGATAATGCGTCTCCTTGATTTACCCCATTCGGAATTTCGAAAGTTTCTGACATCTTACTCTTCCTTTACTACCCACAAGACAAATTTGAATCATACGTAATAGTTTTTTTGGAATTCCCATTAGGATCAAGATTTGAAAAAGTTTTTACCGATCTACTGAGTCATATGCTTTTGTAAAGTCTACAAAAAATTAATGAACAGAAATATTAAATTTTTGTTTCTTTTTTAATATCTACCTTAATGAAAATATGTGATCGATTTGGCCTAAAGCCGCATTGGTATTCTCCTAGTATCTCCTCCGCATATAGTCATAATTTTATTAAAACAATATTCGAGAGAATCTTATACGATGTCGTCAAAAGAGATATTCCCCTGTAGTTATTGCAGTTGGTTCTATTTCCCTTCTTAAAGAATGAGATAATAATTGCCTCCTGCCATTCTAATGGCATCTTTTCCTTATGCCAGATCGGAAGAACTAATTTGTGTATACACTCTACTAAAGGTTTTCCTCCATATTTGAATAATTCTGCTGGCATCTCATCTATTCCTGTCGCTTTATTATTTTTAGATTTTCATATTATCATTTTTGCCTCATGTAACAATCCTAAAAATATTTTACCTAAATTGAATCAATAAAATTTTTAAAAATGTTTTTAAAAATTATTAAAATCTTTCTGAAATGTTATAAGCACTATTGAATTAAATTATACTATGCCCATTAAAAAAATGAATTTTAAAATATCAAGTACAAAATTGAATTAATGAAATTAGGAAAAATTGTAATTTAATTGAGGTCATAAGTTTTTGCGTTCTTGGTTATAAAGTGAGAGAAGTTATTTCAGTCCCCAAAACAAAGGAATTTTATAAAATTATTATTAACAGTAAAAATATTAAAATGAAACCATATATCAGTGATAGGGACAAGGTCTAATGCAGTGTTTTTCAACCTGTGGGGCGCGCCCTCCGTGGGGGGCGCCAGACTTGTAAGGGGGGCGTGAATGTATTACAACCAATTTTTTTGTTCTAAAATCTATAATAATCTATAATATGTTTTTGCTTAATTGAGTGGGTGTGGGTGTGTAATGTGTATGTGTTATTTTGTAGCCCGTTAAATAAATTACTATATTATGTGAATATTTATGAAATTAGATTATTACCAAAATTAAGGGGGGTTGAAGAATTTTTTTTTAAAAAAAGGGGGCGCCGGTACAGAAAGGTTAGAAACCAATTAAATATATTTATAGATAATTTTATATTTTAGTAAAAAATACATTTCTTCATTTTTTAAAATTTATTACTTTTGATTTTTATCCTTTGAATAAAAATAGAATTTTTATCTATTTTATAATAAATTATTGAAAAAGATGTGATAATTTTTTTATATTATTTTTTTTTTAAATATTATTCGCTATATATATTATATTAAAGTTACTACATTGAGGGTATTGTTTTGTTCGAGGGCTTTAGGTCATTCAACCCAAGTTTATTTGAACAACAAGATTTCCCAAAAAAACAAATAATGTTTATGGGGTATCCAAATTAAAAGTAATATATTTCTTGAATTATCTTGAATTATCATTTATATTTTTTTCCCCCAAGGACTTTCCTTTAATTTTATACTATTTCAAAAGAAACTCAACTGGAGAAGAAAGTTCTTGACATAGATACAACTAAATAATGTGTTTTGTTTACTAATTATAATTATTATTTATATAAATACAAATAATTTGTAAAAATAATTTATTATAAATATATATTAGTATATTTAAATGAAAAAAAAACAAAAATTAATATTAAATTTCTTAACTTGATAAAAAAATCATATATATATATATAAATATCTTTGGAATTAATTTGAAAATTGTGGGTGGCAACATCCAAGTCCTAATACAAGAAAAGAAGTGTTAAACATGTCGTTCTTTTAATAGAATACTTAAGTCACATGTGTGGATTATATAACTTGAGTGCAAATGAACACACATTTTCTTTCATAATTAGAAAAAAAAAAAACATGTTCATTAGTTCGAGAGATGAATCCATATAATATGATTTAATTTTTTTAAAATAATTTTTTATTTCTCTACAAATTTGATATAATCAAGGTCAAGAAAGAAAACACGTGTTTATTTGTTTATATATATTTATTTTTTAATTTTTTTTTTTATATATAAAAATGTCAAAATTTTTATACTTTAAAGATAGCTAAATGAATTTGATAGTAGGAGAAGAAAAATCACAAAAAATATTATATATAAATATAAAAAGCGCTCTTTGAAAATTAAAATATATTATACACCTATTTACTTATTTAATATAAATAAATTTAAAAATAAATATATATTTAAAGTTTTTTTAATTATATCTGTTTTTATTACTTTATATAAAAATAATTTATTTACCAAGCACTTCAATCGATCTGTATCTAGTTGAAAACCAGGCATCATCCCCAAATTGTCCTTTTTTATATTTTGTTTTAGAAATGTCTTTAGGTAAACCACACACAGCTGTCACTAAACGAGATTCTTTCTTTACACTTATATTTGGTTCAGAATTATTGGAATAGTTTGCAATTCCATTGAATAAGGCACGTGAGAGAATTCTTCCAGTCCATGCAATAGATTGCATCATTGTAAATCAAATATAATTTAATAACACTTCATTTTGATAAAGTTTTAAATTATAGGATGAGTTCTCATAACATAAAAATCAAAATTGTATTCTAGTAACCTATAAACAAAACTTATATGTGGTGGTTAATGAAAAACAAGCAAATGAGACTGTTGTCACATAATGAATACTTTATAGAAAGCAACGAAGTTGAATCACATGGATAACAAACTTGTGCATAAATGATAGTTTTGCCCGCCTTTTATGAATTGGTAAAGAAGAAAGATAAATAAAAAATTAAAATATAAATTAAATTAAGTTTTTAATATTAATATATAATTAGATTAATCTCAAAATAATAAATATATTTAAATAAGATTATTTACTTATAGGTTTTTGACTTTTAAACGGATTGATATTACAATTCCATTATATATATATATATATATATATGCAATTCCGCTTTCCAAAATTATATTCTAGCTTCTTTTGACCCTATATTATTTATTACTTATTAATTTGCTTTCTAGATTCTAGATTGCACAACGGATGTCTTCAGTATTTCATTTTGTTTAATGGGTTCAAATGGGTTATATTTAAAAATGAAATTCATAAACAATTTTAACAATTTTAAATTTGTTATATAATTTAATAACACTTCATTTTCAATTAAACCATGTACTAAATGTTAAAAAAAGCAAATGCCACTAAAAACTATTTTTTTTCTAGGATTACAAATAAATTTTATATTTTTAAATAAAAAAATTTTCAATAATATTTAATAATAATAATAAATATTTATTTTTATTTATAACTATTATTAAAGACATATTTTAATTAGGCTAATATTTTTTATACTAAAAGATCAGCTCAATATAAATATTAATTATACAATTTTGTATTTAAAAAATGAATTAGTTGATAGCCATCAGAGAGCGCTAGTCATCCAAAAACTACTTCATTAATGAAATTTGCACGCTTTTAAAATTAATTTATAGATATATAAGATAAACAAAAAAAAATTAAAATTTAGAATGGAAGACTGGTTTGGTCCAGTAATGCATAATACGGAAGAAGATGAAGAAGAAGAAGATGACGATATGCAAGATCAATCAGTAAATTATAAAACACAATATAGAAATCTTAAAAGAAAACTGAAATTTTTAATTTATGTAAGTAATAATCTTTTGCATACTTCAAATAAGGGGTTATGTTATTAAATGTTTTAAATTTATAGGAAAATGAATGTTTCCAAGAGGCATTACGAACTTCACAAAGAAGTTTATTAAAAGCAAGTCGGGATAGAAGTTTTTTATTAGACAGGTTACTGCAATATGAAAAAGTTGATGTATCTTCAAGCGAAAGTGAAGAAACAGAATCATCAGATGATCCTGATACGCTTCGTCAAGACATATCCAAAAGGTTCGTGTCGATATTTTTATTATATATATATATATATATATATTAATTTACATTTCAATTAAATTAAAGGAATTTATTGATTTTTTTTTTAGAAAAAAAATTGAATCACCCTCTTTAAATAATGTTTCATCAAACAATTCATCAATGTCTCAAAAGCCCACAATTTCTGCAAAGAAAAAACGACCTCCACCAAAAAATTCCAAAACGAATACTAATTCTACAACCGTAAGTTTAATATATAGTTTAATATTAAAACATTAGATAAATTTAAATATTTATAATACATTTCACAATAATAAATATAATTATTATAATTTAAATCACATAATTTATTATCATCAAAATTAGGTACTAGGATCTACTCCAGTAAGTTTAATGTCAGATGGACATATGACTCCTGAAGAAGTTGAAAGGCATTTAGAATCTAGACAATCATATATGGAATTAGTACCTGAAAAAGCTCCTCCAACTGTACCAACCGAATTATTTAGCAATGATCCATCTTTAGATAGGTAAGAAAGTCATACTTTAACTATTAATTTATTTAGTTTCTTTAGAATTCTACTTTTCATTTTTCACATATCATAAATATTTATAGGAAGTATAAATAATTTTAGAATTATATATAGAATCCTGAGTACTAAAATTTTTACTAAAAAATTAACTGTGTATGTTATGAACGAAAAAAATTGCAAAAAGTAAATAAGAAAAATATTTAGATATCTTCTTGGGACGTTTCATAAATATTTTCATTAAAATATTGAAGCACTACATGTTTTGAGCGTGTCTTATTCTTATAATTTTTATTTTCTTCTCTTCAAAACAGTTTTATTTAACTCAAAAAAAAAAATTGTTAATATGTATATATATTTTTTTAAAAGAAATTGGATTAGATATTAAATTATTAAAGCTTTGGTGGCTGTTTTTATTTATAAGGGAATTTTGTAAATAAAACCACATATTGATATTTGTTATTGTAAATTTATTAAAAAAAATACAAAAAATACATGTGACGTCGTCATTGGACGCTCTGACAGTGCCGTTGCTTGATAACGATTGCAGAAGTAGCAATCGAAACGTTGTATATTTTTTTGAATAAATTTACAATAACAAATATCAATATGTGATTTTATTTACAAAATTCCCTTATAGAAATTGAATTACTCAATAAGGACTATAATTACGATTGTTAAAATATATCTTCAGATATGATACTATTACCTTTATTAAAAAGTAATATATATTCAATATTTAGTATGAGAAGAATATTTATATCTAATTTTATTATAGATTATATAAAAAATAATTTTTAGAATAGTTATAAACAGATTTGTTTTTTTTTTTAATTTCTCAAATAAATTATATTTTTTAATACAAATAACAAGAGGAAATATATTTTTATTTTTTATTAGAGCTAAATTTAGACTTGTACACTCGCATCACTTTTTAAATTCATGTTTTTTGTATTAATTTATTTGTTTTTAGTTTTATCGCATAATAACAAATTTTCTAGGATATATATTAAAAAAAATATCTTCTTTTACTATATTTATTTTATTGCTTTTTGAATTACAATTTTCATTTGATATGCCTTTTATCAGGGCCGGCTCAACTGACGGTGCAACGCATGCATTTGCAAGGGGCGACTTTTAATGGGCATCCAAAATGACAATGAATAAAAATCAAGATGTGGAATTTGATGGGTTGATTTTTAACAAAGTTGATAAAAATACCGTCCGAAAAATGAAAACAAAAATAGTTGTAAAAAAAACAAAAAAAAAAACAAATTTTAGAAGTGTAAATTTTTTCTAAAAAGAAAACGGGACCCAACTTAAATACAAGTTACATATATTGTCAAATGAATTAATCTCTAGTATTTTAATCACTAAGAGGAAATGAATGGTATTGTAACTATAACTTTTTAAATTCCAATATTAATTTGAAATGGTGTTGGGACGGCAAAAATCTTAGAGTCCATCCTGAATTTCAATGAAATGACATATAAATCCCTTATAAGATGATTGCTCAATATATTTCAGAGTTGTTTGAACCTTGAAATTTTAATATTCTTGTTATATAATGTTATAAATTATCAATAAAATGTTTAAATATGTATCGATTAACAAAATAAACATTATCGAAAAAAATTATATTTTTTAAATATATAAAATTGAGAAATACATTTTTTTTTCAGTGAATGCAACGATCTCTGTGAATTAGAAACGTCTCCTAGCAATATGGGTGAAGAATGTGTAAGTGTTGATATGATTCCTGAGTAAATTGTCTAATTTAACTTATTTATTCTGTTCTTGAGTGTTTAGTATTTATCTATTTTCTTTTTAAATATACAAAATCTTTGAATTGAATATAAAACTAGACCTATAAAAAATTTCAATTGTGGAATTATAAGAATTCTTAAAAAAATGTGTGTCTATAGTAGAGCAATTTATTGTATGTATATTTAAAAGTATTAAATAATTAAAAGGATATCAATCTTTATACAAATTGAAAACTTTTGAGAAAAAACCAACTTAATCCCAAAAAAAAGACAATTTGAAAAAGCGAGTTTAAAGAGTAATATATTTCCACGAACTTATTATTATACATTGTTCGTTGATTTTATAATGATTAAATACATTGAGCATTTATTAATACCTTGGATTGTAGTATATATTTTAAAAGCTAATAGATGGGGAGGAATTTTTAAATCTAAGTTGGTTTTGCCCCGAAGTCTTCAATATAGACTCGATTGAGAAGAGTGACTTTATTTTCATCTAATCAATTGTATTCTTATTTAAATGAATTTGCTTCAAGGGAACTGAATAATTTATGACTCTTCAATTTTCTTTCTTAGCTCGAATTTCTATATTTTAATTTTTTTCATTCTTATGAAATATTTAGGTTTTTGAACATTTTAATAAGTATTTTATTACTATTATCTCAGATTGTCTTTAGTAAATAACCAAATAATTTATCTTTCGTTTCATTACAAGAACATTATTAAATCTTTGTTAATTTAATACTGTGGATTTTTTATTATAAAAAAATAACTTTTTTTATTTCAATAATAATATAACCATTTCTGTAATTTTATAATATTGCACTAATGAATTCACTAAAATTTTTTAAAACTAAAAATTATAAATTATCCAACAAAAATTTATTTATATATATATTTTCTTTTAGAGACAAAATACCTTAAATTATATATATATTTATATTTTTCTAAAATATTCAAAACAAAATTATATCAAAATGAAATATCAATCACATTTCAATTTTTTTTTTTTTTTAAATACTCAAGTTGTTAAAAATTTTAATGTTACATTAAAATTTATATTAAATCTTTTTGACGAGAATAATTGTAATTTTTCAACATACATCTTAAAAAAAGAACTTAAATACTTAATTATAATCTAGAAAAATATTTTTTAAAATTATATTTAAAATATAAATTAAAAAAATCATACTGTATTGTGTATTTTGAAATGTTTTATAATTTAATAATATTATAAACTATTTATTTTATGTAAATAAATTGAATTTTTATTTAAAAATATATTAATTTAAATATTTTCATCACCATTCAAGTTATTTTTATTTTATATTTAAAATACTCTTTAATTTTATTTTCACTATCAGAAATTAAATAATCTTCTTCATAAAAAAATGTAATATGGTAATATTATAAACTTAAGTAGTATTATAATAAAAATCTTATTTAAAACATGTGGGTTATTCAAAATAATTACTCAATTAAATTTTCACTATTCTATAAAATAAAAGTAATAAGATTTTTTTTAGAAATATTTTGGAATTTATTAAAGATTAGTTTTAAAATTTATGTTTCTAAAAAATCATATGATAAGTTTATTTTTCTTTTACTATATAATAATTATAATTTTGAAATTTTTTAAAAAATAATTTACAATAATTGATATTTTTTATTATACATAAATTATTTAAATACATTTATATAAATTGGTAAATTTAATTCCTTTCAATTTGACTTGTTTTATTTATTTATTTTTTTTTAATAGTGAAAAATTTCTTTAAAGGGTAATATACACATTTTATAAATAAATAAATAGAAAAATGATTATTTTTAAATTAATTATCATTTTACTTCAAACAGTTAATTTTATTTTTTCAGGGTCTTTATACACACACTTGCTCAATAACATTCACACAAGATGTATACACTAAATATAAATTTAATATAAATATATACACAATAAAATGAATAAAATATACATGCTAACATTCAATTACTGTACTTGGCACCTTTACTATTCACAATTATATATATATATATATATATATATATATAAATACATCCAAGAAAGAATAAAGTTCTCTTTTCACAGCCTTATAGACATTTGTCTGTTCACTTTTAATTTACATTTTATTATGAATAAGTAAAAAACAAAAAACAATGGCAACGGGAAAATTAGAGCCTAGAAGTAGAAGTGAGTCTTAAAATTGCTCTCTGGCAATCTTGAACCCTTTGAATGATACACGTTAATATAGAGATCTCTGGAAATACTATTATTTAAATCTTCATTTTTTTTATAATTACATATATAAAATAGTTATGATTTTTATAAGAACAAGATAATTTAATTAAATATGTTTGTACTAAATTACTTATTTATCTTCTTTTATCAAAGATATTTATTTAAAATTTTATATTTATTGTTTTCATCACATTATGTTAAAAAAAAACTAAAAAAACTAAAAAAACTAAAAAAAAAAAAAAAAAAAACAAAGAAAATATAATTCTTGCTCTTTGCCTCCTCTTGGCTTAAACAATGCTTTCTTTTTCTGCTTGTAAATCTGTATATCCACCGTGAATGCCTTTTCTTAAAGATGCGTCTGATGTTCTCAGTCCATTTCGATTAAAGAGTCCAAACAACCAAGATCGTATTGAACCACGTTCCAAAAGTTTTTTATTTTGCCCAAGTCCAGGTGGAATACTATCTCCCTGCACCTGATCTAATGATTTCCATCTTTTAGCAGGTGCCAAATCAGGTGTCGTTTCGCCACATCCAGAACGTCCTCTTCGCATATGACAATTTCCACTAATAATCACAGCCGCCTCATTCGCACGATTTAAAAGAGGAGTTTCTATATCTTCTCCACTACTAGTCAAACCATTGTCTGTTGTCTGTGGTCCTGAAATTGCAACTTTATTAATAAATTCCTCATTTTGACTAGGAGGAGGGATAATGATATTTCCGTTTGTTAATAGTGGAGGGGGCGATTGATGAGATAAAGGAGAAATTATCGGCTGTGAAATTAATGATTCATCATAACAATCCGATGATTCAAGACAATTTTCTAGTGAACGAGTAAGAAGTGTTCTTGATGGAGCAGCTCGTGCAAACCGAGAGTCTGAAATTGGAAATGGATCTAATGATCGTGATTCCCTAAGTAATCGTGGAAGGCTTGTATGAGTCACTGCACTTTCTAAATCTATTTTCGAATCTTTATTTTGACGTGGTGAACAGGCGTCCAATGTAACTCTTGAAGCTTGTCTCTCTAAACGGCCTGTTGCAAATGTTGAAGTACTCTCTACATCCGCACTTGCTCCTCTAGGAATAGCGGATTGTCTACGACTACCATTACTACCACCAAAAAATCCTCCAGAAATTGATGCCTGTCTTGAATCACTGTTAAGTTTGGGACTTCGTCTCGGACGGCAGAACAATGGAGGAAGTTCACCCAAATCGACCTTTAAAACAATAACAATTCAATAGCATCAATTAATCACACAACAAGAATGACAGTTAGAAAATATTAAAAAGAAAAAAAAAAATATTCTTTACTTCTCTCTTTTGTATTGCACGTTCTGTAGCCCCTATTAGCCAATAAGTTTTCACTTCTCCTTTTCCTTTCATATAAACCAATCCTCTTTCATGTACAATATATCCGCCAACTTTTTCAAGAGCATCTTTACATTGTGGACTAATATGAATTTTCAATGGCTCCCCATTGGATTCCATTCTGGATGCAGTATTTACCGTATCACCAAAAAGACAATATCGGGGCATTGTCAGGCCAACTACACCAGCAACCACAGGACCTGTGTACAATAATTTATTTTTACAAAATAATATAGATAATATAAGAACAATTTTTTTTCTTTTTTACTATCTCGCCCGATCACGAAAATTTTCAATGTTGAGATTTTGATGATTTGATACGTTTTGAAGGTTCCTGAATCATTTTCACTAAGGTTGAGAAAAATGTCTATGTGTGTGTGTATGTATGTAGACAAGATTACGTAAAAACGGTTTGAGCTAGAATCATGAAATTTGGTACATAGGCATTATTCAAAATTCGGAGTTTTCTATCAACATTTGAGAAATGAAGCTCAACCGTAAGAGGGTCATTACCTACAACGTTTTGATTTTTTTTTCCTCTAAAGTGACCGTAAAAATAAAGATACAGGTTTGATAATTTTTCACATGATTAAAAATTGTATAAAACTGCTATATATAGAATTTCAGCTTGATTGAATCGCTGAAAGTACCAGAATTAATTTTTTAACACTGCAAATCTCACGCGCCAATACGTGACGTGGTGCCATCAACAAAGAGCCCAACATGCGCTGGTTTAATAAATATTATTGATTAATTTTAATTTATAATTTATAATGAATTAAAATTAATTTAAATATAATATATTATGTTATTTAATCCAATTCAAATTGCGAGATAGTCGAGTAGAGACACTCCAGCTAATTATTAATTAAGTTTAAAATAAATCAAGTTTGTAATTTTACCTGTATGAATTCCAATTCGTAATTTAAGTGTTTCATTAGGCCGGTGTGCAATACGATGGTTTTTTATAGCAGACAAAAGATCTAATGACATAGATGCTATTTCTCCGGCATGTTTATCTCCATTTTTCAGTGGCAAACCGGATACCTATATATATATATATTAATTTGAACAAATTAAGAAATTCAACTTGATTAGGGTTGCCAACAGGACTCTTTTAAAGAGAACATGTTCTCTTTTTCAACCAAATATTTATGTTCTCTTTTTTATTTTCATTTCAATTATTCCTTCGGAATGAATTTAAAAAAAATTACCAAGCCCGCTTTTATTAGTGTAAAAAAATAATAGTGATAGTGTGATTGTGAATAAACATAAACAATATTATACTGATTTTTAATACTACTACTATAATTATGTATAATTTTTACATAATTTTATTTAAAATCAGTGATGAATTGGTAAAATAAGAAGTAAGGGAACGCATAGTGGGAGAAAAAAAAATCCTATTTTCAGCAAACTCATTTTTCTTATTCTTACTATACAAAATATTAACGAACACAAAAAAAAAAGAAATCCTAACAGTAGATTTAAGTGGGAGTTGTTGGGATTTGAAAAAGTACTGGAACGCGTTCCGGTTCTGAAAAAAGGTAAGGGAACGTCGCTCCCCGCGTTCCCCTCCCAATACATCACTGTTTAATTCAATTATTCAATACTAATGTAATAAAATGTACTTTAACATATAAAATATGCAATTTTTAAAAATAAATGTTTTTTTCTAAATGATCTCTTTTTTGATATTGGCAGTTGGCAACCCTAAACTTGATAATCAATCATTTTTTTATGTTACATACCACCATATAGGCATCCCCAATAGTTTCTACTTTATATACATCATAGCCTTTTATAATACGATCAAAAAGCGTATATAAATCATTAAGAAAGTTCACAACTTGTAACGGTGAACTTTCTGCTGACATTGCTGTAAAGCCCACAATATCACTAAAATAAATTGTTACAGAGTCAAATGACTCTGGTTCAACGCCAATTCCTAATGTGAGTCGAGAAGCTACGGGCCTATTTAAAAAATAAATAAATATAATTATGTTATTTGTTTGATAAATATTTTCTATTAATTAATTAAGTTTATTTTAAAAACATACGCAGGAAGCATTCTATGCAAGAGATCTTCAGTTTTTTGCTTTTCTTCATAAAGCAACCGAGTTCTCTCGCTGACTAGGTCTTCCAAATTGTCAGCATATCGTTCCATAATCGCCATCATATGATCAACAATATTACGATGCCTAAAAGATACATTTTTTAAATTATCAATAGACTCGTATGCTTATTTTATTGTTAATTTTAGTTCGTTAGTTTATCATAAAAAAAAAAAAAAATTTTGGTTGGTTCATTCACTACATACATTCCATCTTTCATTTTTTTAAGACGAGAACGAATTGTGCCAAAATCTGGTCGTAATTCTGGATTCTCTTGCCAACATTCTTGAATGCAGGACAATACATAATCTGCGCATCCTGTTTCTGAATTACGAAGAATATCTAAATTCGGCCTAAATGGCTCTTCATTTTCTTCAGGTAATTGTTTTACAAGTTCAATGATCTCTAAAAATAAAAAAAATAAATCAATCGATTGTCAAAATTGTTTCTTAAAAAGATAAAAACTTTCAAATTTTTTGTTTTTTTTTATACCTTTAGGTTCATATCCGGAAATACCAAAAGGTCCCCGTCGTCCAAATATTTCATATACTACAATCGCAAATGCATAAACATCCCCTTTTTGAGTTCCACCAATTGGAGCATGAGGATCGCGCAATAATTCGGGTGCTTTCCAAAATAAATCTAGAAAAAAAAAAAAATAAAAATATTAAAATATTTCTATTATATAAATTATAATTAATTATTTTAATTATAAATTATAGGTACTTCGGAAATACTGATGTTCTCCAATACTTTCACTTTCAGCACAATGTCGTAATTCATGAACTCCAAAATCAGTTACCTGAAGCACCCATCTACTAGTAACAACACAATTGGATGATTTTAAATTTCCATGACATCCTAATGCTGATTGATGAAGATAAACCATGGCCTTGAAGAAGAAGAAGAAAACAAATAATAATAATTTTGATTAATTAATTAATTACTGTAAATTAATTATTAAGTCTTAATTTATTTATTTATTTATTTTTTTTACCTTTATAAGATCATGAACTAAAGAAGCTATAAACATTATATCTAATTTTATATCTTCGTTTTCTACTATATCCTGAAAATAATATTAAAATAATAATAATAATAATAATAATAATAATAATAATAATAATAAAAATAAAACAACAATTTTGATTTACAATTTTAATAATATATCTTAGAAAGATAATTGTGAATGGGTATGAAAGACTTACATAAAGACTGCCTTTTGCACAATAATCTGTGATAATTAAAATTCGCATAGGTTCAATGCAAGCACCAATAAATGAATTAATATTATCGTGTCGAAGATCACGTAACACTCGCATCTCCTTCATAATATCCCGAGCAATATCCTTGCGTTTGCTAAACTTAAGTTCTTTTATTCTTACCATCACATTACGATAATGACCTGTGGTGGCAAATACTTGTGGACCACATCGCGATTCGTATGATGTTGCACTAGCCAATGATAGCTGAAATAATATCATATATTATTTGTTAATTGTTAAGAATTATTATTATTCTAGTATTGATCTGCCCCCTGTATCCCCGAGTGGTTCATAGTATTTGGTTGAAAGTAGTAAAAGGTTTTCATCCATTTTGTTTCAATCCGTATATTACATAAAAAATGCATTTCTTTTGGTGTGCTTATTTAAAATATATTTTAATTTAATCAGTAAATTAATTATATATTAGCGGACCAGTGTGAGAGCCCTCTAATGCAAAGAAATTGAAACGCAAAAGATTGAAAAATATTATAAGATATAAGAGGCACTGGATGTGACGTCACCAATGACGTCAAAAATATTAAAAAGTAAGAAAAAAATTTTCTTTATCACTTTTCTCCAAAAGTATTTATTGTTTTCCAATGAATTTCACGCTATTAATAGATTAGCCCGAGGGCTATCCAATGGCATTGGAATGGCCCAAATCGCATTAGTCGTTTAGGAGGAGTATATGATAGAACTGTCTTTTAAATATATAAATATAATAATGTGGATTTCGTACCTTACTTGGAGAAGAAACGATATCTTTTCCAAAATACCCATGTAAATCTTCATGTTTAATTTTCCAAAGTAATCCTTCAATTTCTTGTTCAATTTTCCATTTTCTATATATACTAATAGTTACCACTGTAGCACAGAATAGCAATACAGCTAGTGTCCCAGCTGCCACTACACTGGATTTCCTAGTATCTGTACTACAGTGTTCATTGTTATATCCACAAACTGGTTCAGCTTTTGGAGGACTACCAAACATCCAATCACTTTGTTCTAAATCTTTTAATTGATAAATCTAAAATTAAAATCATATTATAGAAATTTTTTATATAGGATATACAAGGCATGATTTTTAAGTAAGTAAAAAAAAGGCTTAAAAGGCATAAAAGTGAATTTTAAGCAAATTCATTGCAAAAAAGTGAAGTTTAAGCAAATAATTTCTTTCTGGAAAATCATGTGCACATGTACGTGTACTTATATATATATACGAGGCATATTTTTTAAGTAAGTACCGTTTTGGAATTAAAAAAAGACGTGGAAAGATATCGCAATAATTTTATTTTTACATGAAAGCCTGTACCTTAATCTACTTTTATACATAATTTCCGTCAATATTGAGGCACTTGTCATAACGTGGAACCAGTTTTTGAATACTCTCCTCATAAAATTCTGCCGCCTGACCTGTTAACCACTGTCTCTGTAGCTCTTTTAACTTTGCATTGATTGTCTCATTACGAGGCAGAAATACCACAAGCAATACTCATTTTCTGTTCCAAAAAACTGTGCACATGATTTTCCGGGCAAAAAGTGAAGTTTAAGCAAAGAATTTCTTTCTCAAAAATCATGTGCACAGTTTTTTGGGACAGAAAATGAGTATTGCTTGTAGAATTTCTGCCTAGTAATGAGACAATCAATGCGAAGTCAAAACAGCTGTGATACCGTGGTTAACAAGTCAGGCGGCAGAATTTTATGTAAAAATAAAATTATTGCGATATCTTTGCACGTCTTTTTTTAATTCCAAAACGGTGCTTACTTAAAAAACATGCCTCGTATAAGTACACATATTATTATTTATTTATTTATTTATTTAAAAAAAAAAGTTTATTTCTAACAAGTTCTAAGTTCAGGAATACATCCCCATAAAATTTTGGAAATGTTTCGGGAATGACTCACTCACTATGCAATTGTTGCACGTGTTGTTGGTGTTGTTCAGGTCAATTATAAAATAACCAACTGGATACATTTGACCAGAACATTTAAAATTGTCCTGTTGGATAGAAATATTCCTATACATGAGTACCGAAAAATTTCCCTCACTATCTCCTGAATCATCCAACTTTATAGTAGCACCAGTAATGCCTAAAAGATTCCAATGTCAATCATTAATTCAAATATTATAATTAAAACAAGATAATTTCCATTAATTTATATATGTGTGTGTACTATATTTAAATTACAATTATAATTCCTTACTTTGATATGTTTTATATTTGATAATTGTGTCTATAATTCGAGTACCATTTGCAGCCACTTGTTTAATTATAGTTTCATTTAATATTTGTTCTTGTTTCAAAAGGTCATCAAGAGCTCTGGCATATAATTTAACAGAATCATAGAGATAGGCAGCATACATTGATATAAACTAGAAAAAAAAGAAAATAATACAAATAATCTTATTAAAAATATTATTTAATGTTTTATTATGTTTCAAAGTAATATATAATTAAACATAAAAATCTTTCAAAACTCATTTACTCACTAAACATTAATGTAAATTTGTTTTAAAAATTTATAATTATTATTTTTAGTCCAGTCGTCAGAGAAGAACAAAGAAAAACACACTCAACCTCCATTTTTCGTCCGAACCAGTTGAAAATTGCTAGACATGTACATTATATGGGAGTCCAAAAAAGATGGAAAAAAGTTTATCCCTCTCAACTCCGGGCTTCCCCCTAAACCCCCCCTCGTAGACGGGAAAAAACGGAAAACATCGATTTACCAAAAATCTGTACATTGGATAAAAATTTTTTTCAAATAAAAGATGTAGCTGGTGCGATTTTGAACAAAAAAGTTCCTTACCACTTTTTTACTATCTCGCTAGAGATAGTATTGCAATCACGAAAATTTTCAATGTCGAGATTTTGATGTTTTTATACGTTTTGAAGGTTCCTGAATCATTTTCACTAAGGTTAAGAAAAATGTCTGTGGGTGTGTTATGTATGTATGTGCGTATGTATGTAGCCAAGATTACGCAAAAACGGTTTGAGCTAGAATAATGAAATTTGGTATACGGGCATTATTCAAAATTCGTAGTTTTCTATCAACTTTTGAGAAATGTAGCTCAACCGGAAGAGGGTCATTACCTACAACGTTTTGATTTTGTTTCCTCTAAAGTGACCGTAAAAATAAAGATATATGTTTGATAATTTTTCACATAATTAAAAATTGTATAAAACTGCTATATATATAGAATTTAAGCTTGATTGAATCGCTGAAAGTACCAGAATTAATTTTTTAACACTGCAAATCTGACGCGCCAACACGTGCCGTGGTGCCATCATCAAAGAGCCACACATGCGCGGATTTAATAAAAATTATTTATTAATTTTAATTTATAATTAATTAAATTAAATTTAAATATAATATATTATGTTATTTAATCCAATTCAAATTTGTGAGATAGTCAAGTGGAGACACTCCAGCTTTTTGTAAAATGAACCGGTCTCTCAGAAATAACGCTTGAAGTAGCCGGTAATTTGGAATATAAGTTGCGCGGGCCAATGGACATATTTAAATGAATGTATCACAAGTCGACGGTAGAAGTTCGATAACTTTATTTCAGAGTGTCCTTCGGGGGGAAAAAAATTTGCATGTTAAGGGAAAAGTGTCAGCTTTCATATACAATTATTAAATTTGACCGCATATGAAGTCTTATTCTACAAATAAATTAACTTTTGGGAAATCGATGTTTTCCGTTTTTTCCCCCCTACGATGGGGGTTTAGAGGGAAGACCGGGGTTGAGAGTGGTAAACTTTTATTGAATCTCTTTTGGAGTCCCATAATTTACATGTCTAGCAATTTTCAGCTGGTTCGGACGAAAAATTGACGACTGGACTATTTATAAAATTTATTTTCTTAAAAATTTTCAATTTTATTAAATTATTTAAATTGAAATTATTTTACTTTGAACTTATAAATTTTTTTTTAAAAAAAAAGGAATTTATTTTATTATATTTATTACTATAAAATACAATAATTACCAATTGATAGGAAGTATTCCGAAAAATAGAAGGATATGGAAAAAGAAATGGCTCCTTTGCATTATATTCTCGAACTTTGGTTGTAAACGTTTCATAAGTAGCATTTGGTGGTGAGGGTACCACAACTAATAATGATCTTGCTTTTCTTTCAAATTCAGGAGTCCAAACACATGGTCGATCCACTTGATCAGTTTCTGAAAAGTTCAGTTGTGAAATAAAGAAATCATAAAAAAAGAAATTCATTAAGATAATATATTTATATAATATATATATATATATTATATTTAATTTAATATATATATTATATTTTCTTACTCCAGAGATATTTAATTGCTTCTTTCTTCGAGTAGGTCATCATATCCACATAAATGACAATATATTCTCCTTGATCGAACATTTGAAGTGCTTGCATCTGGTTCATCATATCAATAAGTGCAGTAGCAGAACCCAAAAATACATAAACTAAAAATATTAAAAAAAAAATATATATATATATTTATTTGTTATATTTCCAATGAATAGATTATAATAATTATTATTATAAATATAAATAATATATTTCGAAATTTATCTATCTACGAAACACAAAAGTTCTTGGCCGCTGCAACCACAATCCTCCAACTATCCCTATACTGAGCCATAACCTTCCAGTCCCTATTCTCTCTCACGTCCCTTTCCACATTATCCACCCATCGAGTCCTTGGTCTTCCAATTCGACGTTTCCCACTCGGTCTCCCTACCAATATATTTTTCGCCATTCTATCTTCTCCCATTCTAGCCACGTGTTCTGACCACACTGAGCTAGAATCATGAAATTTGGTACACGGGCATTATTCAAAATTCGTAGTTTTCTATCAACTTTTGAGAAATATAGCTCAACCGGGTAAGGGTCATTACCTACAACGTTTTGATTTTTTTTCCTCTAAAGTGACCATAAAAATAAAGATATATATTTGATAGTTTTTCACATGATTAAAAATTGTATAAAGCTGCTATATATAGAATTTCAGCTTGATTGAATCGTTGAAAGTACCAAAATTAATTTTTTAACACGACTGCAAATCACGCGCCAGCACGTGACGTGGTGCCATCAACAAAGAGCCAAACACGCACTGGTTTAATAAATATTATTTTTTAATTTTAATTTATAATTAATTAAATTTAATTTAAATATAATATATGTTAATTAATTCAATTCAAATTTGCGAGAAAGTCAAGTGGAGACACTTCAGATTGTAATCAAACAAAAAAAAAAATAAGCAAAAAAATAGAATTTTTCAATTATAATCTTTTTTTTTAGATATATACTTATATATATATAAATATTAAAAAAAAACAAAAAAAACTTGTGTTTATACATCTTAAATTTGTAATTTTTTAAAATCTAAACCTAGAGGCCATTTTAGAAAAAAATTAATTTAAACTTAAATATGAATAAATAGAAATTCAAATTGGTTTTTCTCTCTTAAAATAAAAAAAAATGTCCTTAGGGATAGAATATTTAAATTATTATTCTTTTTTAATTACCTATATATTTAAGTACTTTTTAAATTTTCTTTTTATTTAAATTAAGTATATTTAAAAAGATTGTAAGAAATAATACTTATATAAAATACGATATTTAATTTTTGAAGAAAATATTGTAGATATATGAATGAATGAATCAATCAATATGGTGGTTCTCCTTTGTTGTTATGGCTTGGTTCACCTGTATTATCAATTTTTGTAACATCTTTTATAAATTCAACAATCCAACAATTCCAATTGATTATAAAATGAAAACACTTATCATTTAATTAATTAATTTAGAGAATTGAATTTAAAAGAATTATATTGAATATATAAATACATACAATTAACACAAATCGATTATGATATTTAATTATAAAAATAATTTTCTCTATATAATAAATTTATAATTAATTTATTATAATCGAAGATTTTAATTAAAATTAATGTTATCAAAATAGATTAAATATGTATTTAGCATTCATTACCAATGGAATTGTTATCAAATTTACTTAATTTAATTAGTTTTATTATAATAATTATAATAATATAATATAATATACCTCTTTTGTACATTCTACGCCAAGGAAGACGCCTGCCTATCAAGTCAGTTATATACGAAAAATGATAAAGTGCCCAAATTTGTTCCCAAATTCTGGCTTGTCTTTGTACCATAAACCCCAATTAGAGAAATTCCCTTGCCAATCCCGAGATTTGAACCCGTATATATATTTAATACAATATATAATTTGTATAATATCAATTAAATAATAATAATAATAATTTATTTATTTCAAATCTATTATCTAATTTTTTCAATCCCTATTAATTTTAAATTTCCATATAAGCACCATCATTTTTTTTTTTTTTTTTTTTTTTTAATTAAATTTTTAAGAAGATTCTGAAGTATTTATGTATTAACCAAGATTATAATTTATTCTAGAGATTTTTTTCTTTTGTAAATTAAAATATAAATAAAAAAACAAAAAACAAAAACAAAACATTTGATGACGATAAGAGCTGCCAGACATATATTTTTTTTTATCCAAGTCAAAATTAAATTTAAAATTTAAGTTCACATCTAATAAATATTTTTAATAATTTTTCAGACAAAAAATTTAATTAAAAACATAAATCTATTTACTCGTGGAGTATAATAATTTATTACATGACAAAACTATTCTCATTCAAAACTAACTAATATTTTTAAATTATTATAACTTGATAAATTAAAATTATATAATATTTTTTAAAAATTTTGATTTTATTTCTTCTTTTCTATTCTATGATAGTTTCCCCTCCCCCTCCCCTCCCTCCCACCATTCTTCTAATTTTTTTTTATACTATATATATATATAGAAAAAACCTCTGACTTTGTACGTCCTACGCAAGGACAACGCCTATCAAGCCGGTTATATCAATGAGGTGTCCTATGATCCGTAGAACGGGTCCTATCAACCTTTACCTTGATTTTCTTCAACGGAGGCGCTATCAAGTAGCTTTTCCCCAAGGTTGTTCCCGGAGGCTGGGTTGACGCCGTTCCATAGACCCCAGCTAGGGAAATTCCCTTGCCAGGCCCGGGACTTGAACCCGGGACCATCTGAATGTGAGGCAGGTTCGTTACCCACACACCCAATGGCGCCTTCTTTTATACTATATAACTTATAATAATTTAAACTTATAACTAGAATTTTACTCAAGTTTTATATTTTATCGAATAATTATATATAAATAATTGAGAATGTATAAATGTGGAATAATTGATTAAATTGATGATAATACTTACTGCGTGTTCTGTTACGTGTTTCTCTTATCTTGCTATACCAGAAGGTTGTCTGACAACAAGGGAAATTTTTCTCGCAGCAGGTGTGACGATCGGTGACCATTTCATAATGATTGATTGTCATATTATTTCGGTGTGCCTCTGATTTGAGTGCATCTGCGACGGGTAACCATACTTCTTCCGCGATGATCGAAAATTTAAACCAATTGTAGTACTTGAGGAGAGCAATCAGCGACTTGGTGGCCTGCGCGCAACAGCCGACCCTTTAGACATACACCATCGCCAAACATTGGCCTTGGAGGAAGTGGGAGATACCGTCAAGAGATCGAAATTCGGGGATTTTTTTTTTTTGGAAATGTTTAATAATTTCATATATTCATTCACGCTTGTCTTATTAATCTTTGTTCAAATTAACAAAAATAGTTATTTATTAACTAACATGATTATTATAATTACTTAATTCTTTTGAGGATTAATTAAAATGATATAAAATAATAATAATAATAAGAAGAAGAAGAAGAAAAAGTATTATGTTATTGTCACATAAATCAGTGGTTTCCAACCTTTCTGTACCGGCGCCCACCTTTTTCTAAAAAAAATTCTTGCGCCTGCTTATACTTTCTGAAATAATATAGCAACAGGGAGGAACAGGGGAGGGCCATGGTTCAGAGCATCGCAAAATCATCTGACCTTTTTTTTAGAACCATATTGGAAAAAAATTGAAAATTTTCAAAAGTTTGCAGGCACTTGAAATGCCTATGCGCCCCCTCCCCACCTTGAAACAATCTCGCGCACCCCAAGGGGGGGGGGGCGCCCCACAGGTTGGAAACCGCTGTCATAAATAAATAAATAATAAATAAAAAATAAAAATAAAAAATAAAAATAAAAATAAAATAATGAAAAAATACTCAGTAACTAAATAATACCAATTTCTATAATATATTATTAATTTTTAATTATTATATTATTAATTTAATAAAAATAATCATATATTATTCGGTTATAAGTTATCTTATAAAACTATTTAAGTCTATTATTTATTTTTTTTTACTTACTTTTAATTTCACTTAGAAAACTAATTTATAAAAATGCTTTCTTTTTTTTTTAACTTTAGCGAATTATTATAAAATATTTTTAATGGATAAATTTGGTGGTAGGAAAAGGAAAAAATCAAATTTTCTTTTTTGATCGTAGCTTACTTGCTAGCTTTCATTCTATTCTTTTAAAATAAAAAATTATTTCTCCCCCTTTTCGTTTTTCTATCATCCATCTCACTAGAGCTAGGTCGTTTTTCATTACTTCTTTTATGACCCAAATTTCACCCTTAGAATTAGATCCTTTCAATCTCAAATAAAAAGAAAGGTTATTTATTTTTTTTTTTTATAGAAAAACGTTAATATCAATAAAAGCCATTTATTTAATATTCTATTAAGTACCAACCAATAATCTTATTTCATGTTATAATATATATATATATATATAATACTCGCTATAACATAGACATATATAATAATAATTCTATATTAATAATATATTATGTAATCCTACTTGCCAATGATGTATTTTGTAGAAATAAGAGCAAATTTAAATGATATCAATTCTAAGAATTTTCTAATCATTTATTAAATTTATATATAAATAAATATAAAATAAAAATTGGTCTTAAAAAGAAAACAAAATAAATATATTAGCTCCTAATCCTTATGTATTAACTTGACATAATGTAATGTTTAGTTGCATAACTTACAGGAGATCTAATATCTAATGATTTGTTATATTTTTTTATTATTTAATATAAGATATTTTGTATGACTTACCTGCATATCGGGAGGTTCAGTTCTGGCAAATACTGGATTTTTAGATACACGATACTCAGGACATTTCTGTTAACAAAATATACAATATGAGTACATACATTTATACATACAAGTATATAAATACTTAAAAAAATTTACAAATTTAAAAGTCTTATTCATTTTTATAATAATTCTTTAAATTAAAAATTAAAAATAATAAGTTAAATAAAATACTAATCTGAGAAAATATATTTTTAATTATTTAAATATTTATTATAATAATATAATTTTTATCTACATAGTTTTATTATATTTAATATATTATTTTAGAATTAGAATTAATATATTCTTTGCTTAGATATAATTTACTATTATTTACTTATAAATTCAATAACAAACTTGTCATAAAGTCATTATGTATTATTAAAAGAAAATATAATTATTATTAATATAATAAACTAAATTATATATATATATAAAATCAATTTTTCCTTAAAAAAAATTAATAATTCATACATAAAAAAAGAAAAAAAGTGTTTATTTTTAATTAAAAAAAAAAAAAAAAAAATTTCCAAAATGAGAGAGAAAGTCAATACACAATTAACTAGGCAAACATTTGAATAAAATTCTTTTAGAAAAAAATGAAACGTCTTAAATGCCATGCAGAATGGTTTATGAGCCAACACACCTACCTACCTACCTGTTCTGTTTGTTTGTTTGTTTGACTCTTGTAAACTAAGCATAATAAGTAACGTAAAATAGTTTATTTTATTTTTAACTTTTCCTTATTCTGCATGGATATTTTTAAATGAATGAATAAAAGTGAAATTTACTTTTTACAACTTTTTTTTTATACTTTTTTTTTAACAAAAGTATGATAACTATATATAATAACTCAAATGAAGGTATATTATATTTATTTAGTTATGTACTTATATACCTCTACCTACGAGTATGTACTTATGTTATATTTTATATACTAAATAATTATTAAATAGTTTTATATATAAATTTTAATGAAATTTCAAAAAAAAAAAAAAAATGGTTACTACTCTATTCAGGTTTTTTTTTAAAAAAAAGTTTCATTTATATGAATTCGATAAAGTTAGAGTAAATGAATGGTTATTTCAAATTATTACTATTTAATCTTTTGAATAACAACAGAATTTTGAATTGATACAATTATTCAAAAACATGAACAGATATTGTTGGAAATATTTTTATTATATTTTACAATTTGAGTATTATTAATATGTGTAAGAAAATAAAGAAGGCGCCATTGGGTGTGTGGGTAGCGAACCTGCCTCACATTCACATGGTCCCGGGCCTGTCAAGGGAATTTCTCTAGCTGGGGTCTATGGGACGGAGTCAACCCAGCCTCCGGGAACAACCTTGGGGAAAAGCTACTTGATAGCGCCTCCGTTGAAGAAAATCAAGGTAAAAGTTGAAAGGACCCGTTCTACTGATCATAGGACACCTCATGGATATAACCGACTTGATAGGCGTTGTCCTTGCGTAGGATATACAAAGTCAGAAGTTTTATTTTGTAAGTAAATAAAATAAAGAAGTCATTTAAAAAAATCATTTAAAAATAAATAATTAAATTTATTTTTTTTTTTCAAATATTAGATTATATGTATTATAAAGAAAATGTATGAACAGATTAGGATATCAATATTGAGAAAGTCAATTGTCACAGAAGCCTTATTGAAACAATATCTTTTATAATCAAACTTCTTTTATGTTAATAAATATATTATAGTAGGTTTTAAAGAAACCATCTAGATATCTAGATCAGTTAATCTCAACCGCTGGTCCGCGTCAATTACCCTATCCACGAAAAAAATTACATTTTATATTATATGTATGTATTTTTATATATCTTTACATTTAAATATTACTGTAGGCTAATGCTAATAAATATGTTACAATTAACTTACGTAGTAGTTCTTATATATATATATATATATTCTTTTTTAAATTATTTTTTTAATAATTATAATAAATTATTATTATAATATAGATAATATTATTTAAAAAGTAAAATAAAAAGTACAATTCCATAGTGATATTTTTTCTAATCGTGCGATAAGCCACTCTATTAAATTTTATGGAAAAACAGAATATAAATAAAAATATTTTTTTAATTATTTTAATATTTATTTTAATAAAATCTTTTAGTTTGCATTGCAAAGTGAATGTGATAAGTCGGTTGGGCTGAGTGTCCGTCCACCTTGTCAGGTAATTCATTAATAAGTATTTTATTCATTCTCTTTAATTAGAAATATTATTTATTTATTTGTTTTCTATCCACACTTTCAATTAAAATGAATATTTTAATTAATTATTTATGTTTTGTTTTTTTTTTTTGATTAAATGATTTGATTTTTACGACTAAACGTTATCTACTTTTTGATCATTGATTTCATTTTTCATTTTTTAATGCTCTCATCATCATCTTTGGAATATATTAATTAATTCATTACAAATATCTATCAACATTGTCAACGCTGGTTTAATAAATATTATTTTTTAATTTACAATTTATAATTTATATAATGAATTAAATTTTTAATTTAAATATAATATATTATGTTATTTAATCCAATTCAAATTGCGAGATAGTCGAGTGGAAACACTCCAGCTTATTATATTTTAATTTTATATAAAAACGATGATGAAGTTGAGAGCTTGGAATGCAAATTTTGTTTTTAAATGTTAAGATATGTCAATATTAAATATTACTCGATTTTTATTGAAAAGTTTAATCATTTTAATTTAATTAAGACAATTTTTGAAGAGACAAGATAGAGAATGAAGAAAATTAATTAAATTTAAGGAATTTCCAATTATCAAACAAAACTTTGGAAAATTTTTCTAAAACATTCTATTTGAAAGTTTCCAATTATGCTAGATATTCTATAATATCCTAGTATTTTGTTTTTGTATGATTATCTCATATCTCTGTTGACATTTATTAACGAAAATTTGCATTGAAAAAAAAAAATATATGCAACATTTTTTACCGACCGATGATAGTAAGGAAGGTATTGTTTTCACACCAAATTTCACATGTGGAGATTTTTACATATCTCTTCGAATCATGCAATTGTGTTAGTTTTATCCTCTTAATTTTAAATTATATGACGTCACCCAGTCCTTCATCACGTCACAGCCAGCGGCTCCTTATATATTATAAATAAAATAAAATTAAAAATATTTATGTTATATGCCTATCTGTTTTTTATTGCATTAATAGATATATTAAAATTATTTGAAATTGTTTTTGTAGCAGGAAATTAATTTATTTCAAACCGTCGGTCGGTTCTGTGGCTGGCCACAGGTCAACTTATTTTTATTTCGTTTTACCAATGAAATTGAAAGTTTTTCATAAAAATATTTCAATGAAATTATTCTCGAATATATCAGGTATATAAAATGTAATAATAATTTTTATTAAAATTAAGTAATCCAATCTTTGCTTAAATAAATCTAAAGAAAAATAAAAGAAAAAGAAAAATCTAGTAAAATTCTTTCTTTTTATAATGAAATTAATAGAATTAGTAATTTTTTTTCTTGAAGTATTTAAGTAAATAATTTATTTATTTTTTCTAAATGTTTTTATCTTTAATATATATTATATGTTTAAAAAAAAACGTTAATTATTACTATATTAATTAAAATTGATTTTTTTTTTTAATTTTATTTTATTTTCTATTGGAATAAATAAATAAATCATTATAATTTTTGGTATGAATGAATGAATTTTCTAAATTGAGAGCCATTTCAATTTTGTTAAGTATTTTAAGTATGAATGCATTTCATTTAATTTCAATTCTACACGATGGATTGTTATCCCCTCCTCCTCCCCTTGGAGCGAAATATGTCCAACTGTTTTGTACTGGCCTTGGTGGTGGCTCTCGTTAAATATTTTCGTTTCGATTTAAACTATTGTAGAATCGCCAACTCGCAACGGGATTTGAGTTTCTGCCAAAAACACGAGATGCTCAACTCCAGGTAACTTAGGCAAGTTAATGTTTGGATAAATCGAATTGAATTGAAAACAACATCACATAAATATTAATTTGTCTCTCTCTCTCTCTCTCTCTCTATTATTATTATTATTATTATTATTATTCTATTTTAAGGGTGTCAAAGGTTATCAAATTTTTTTTTTGTTATGATTGTAGACATTTTGTTTCTCATATATTGAAAATATCAGCAATTTTGGATTATTAGTTTTATTTGACAAAATCACGATTTTGTGTGTTCTTCGATTTTTTAATTAAAAAAAAATGGATCAAAGAATCTGAAGAATCTGTATTAAATTTTCATTAAAATTGGAATAAAATGCAACAACGCACTTAAAATGTTGACTGTGGCATACGGTGAGTATACTTTGTCTCAAAAAAATGTTTATAAGTGGTACAAGCGCTTTACTCGTACGTAAGTCCGAGAAGATGATGAGGGTTTTCTTCACTATTTTCTTCGATTAGAATGGCGTAGTGCATCATGAGTTTTTGCCAATAGGTCGTATTGTTATTAAGGAATATTCCAAGGAAGTTATGCAACGTTTGTGTGAAACAAGACGGCTCAAACGATTGGAATTGTGGAAAAAAAATCATGGATTCTGCATCACGATCATGCACCAGCGCACACATGATTGCTTATTTGTGATTTTTTGACAAAAAACAACACCGTAATCATGCCTCAACCACCGTATTCACCAGATTTGGCTCCCTTGGACTTTTTCCTATTCTCAAGACTGAAGAGACCAAGCGTTTTGCCACAATTGATTAGATAAAGTCGAAATCGAAGTACGAGCTGATGGCCACACCTAAAAGCGCATTTTACAAGTGCTTAGAAGAAGTGCATTTTTTCTGACAATGAGTGGAATTACTTTGAAGGGGACAAAATGGATCTTGATGAATAAATAAATATTTTTCGAAATAATTCAAAATTCACCTTTTTTTGTACAAACCTCGTATTTTGAAAATTGAATCCAACACTTGAAACATTTCAATTTAGATTTCGAGTTATCTATGATGAAATTAGAAAAACAAAAAAAGAAATCCGGTTCAATCTCAAGATGAATGGATGAATTTCTTTATCAATGAGACTGGTTCGTGGAATTGTCCCGTTTAGATTTTGCAATAAATACATTATGGATGAGATGACCATTTACACGTTTCCTTTTAACGATCCATTCACGATAATCCTTATGAATAAACCACTTAAACTACGAATAATTCTTCTATCTCACTCACTCTCTCTCTCTCTCTCTCTCTCTATTTTCTCATATCTTTATCCACCTTTTTATCTTTACGTATAATTATTTGAAATTTGTTAAAATGACATTTTATATTTTTGTTAATAGGCTTATATAAATATATATCGAATATGTAACAGAATCTATAACGAAAAGATTTTCTAACAAGAGTCAGTCCTCAAGTCGAAAAAATTTCAAATTTAAAAAATTTGAAAACTTTGGAATTAAAAAAAAAAAGATTAATAACTATTCACATTTTAATTCTATACATTTTTATGTTTAATTTATTTCCATTTTCTTCATGGATTACCCAAGTATTATTATTTTGATATTCTTTGACATTAGATTTTAATTTAATTTTTTCTTAACTAAAGATCAGTAGTTTCCAACGTTTCCGTACCGGCGCCCCCTTTTTTAAAAAAAAAATTGTTGCGGCCCCCTTAATAATAATCTAATTTTATAAATGCTCACATAATATAGTAATTTATTTAATGGGCTACAAAATAACACATTTACATTACACACCCACATCCACTCAATTAAGCAAAAACATATTATAGATTATTATAGATTTTAGAAAAAAAAAAATGGTTCTAATACATTCGCGCCCCCCTTACAATAGTCTTGCGCCCCCCACGGAGGGCGCGCCCCACAGATTGGAAAACACTGATATAGATATTTTTGATTGAATGATTAAAAAGAAAACAAATCTTAAAAATGAAATTGAATCAAACAGTTGCATTTTATAATATGTAAATTGATTTATATTATATTTATTATATTAATATTATGATAATGTTAATATATAAATTTTAAATTTATATTTAGAATTATTATTTCATAAAAAAATGTTCATAAATTAATTCTATTTCTATTAAATTGGTTAAATGTAAATTATTATGTATCACACAGAGATTTGATACATTTAAATTATTTTTCTAATTTGCAATTAAAAAAAAATGTAAGGTAAATAAATAAATTAATTTATTATTTTAATATTATGAATTTGAATTTAATTATAATTTTGATGGATTGGAATAACTAAAAAATAAATAAATGTCAGTGACATTTTAGTATGGTTTTTTTATCTTAATTATATGTACTATTTATGTATTTTATATACATATAAGTAATAACTTAGTCGTATGAAAAAGTTGTACAAAAATAAATTATAAATGATACTGAATACTAGAATATAATATCATATTTATGCATATATGGTACAATAGAACCTCGATTTTCCGTTTTACATAGTGTATGTTAATAATGCTGGGGTTGGTGGGTGGGGTGGGTGAGAGATTAGGTGGTTAACCGAAAATGACAGATAATCCAATTTTTTAATGATTTAATAAATAAAAAGAAATACAACATCAATTGCAAATGAGATAATATCGTGATTTTTGGTTTATTAATATTTCACAAGTAAACTGTGTAACTTTGTTTGTTTATTTATTTTTTTTTTTTTGTTTTCTATGAAACAAAGCTGTTGATTACAAGAGATTCAAAAGATAAATATATATTTATTTAAGGGACAACTTGAGAGAAAGAAAAGGATTAAATAATTTAAAAAAAATCATTTTGGGAAAGAAAATGCGAAAATATAGACCGATACTTAGAAAGTTCTCTGAAGACTTTAAGAAACCTTAAGAACAATAGAATGGACAACGTAAAAGTAGACATAATTGAAAAAAAAGAAGCTTCAAACAGTGCCTAAAGGTGAACATAACACCGGAACATAACAATGGAAACTTGGCTACATCACTGTTCAATTTACCAAAAAGGTAACAAACGAAAATTTAAAAACTATCGAGAGGCATTAACATTCTACTTTCAATGAGAAAGCAGATCGTTTGGGCGAATTTTAACAAAAAAAGAATAGGAAAACAGGTGAATATGGATGAAATAGGAAAAGGTTTCTGTCCAGGAAAACCATGTATCGACAATATCTTTTAACATTAAACAATTTTTAGACAAATCTTTGGCGTATGCAAGTGAAATGCTTATAATATTCGTTGATCCTAAAAAAAGACTTAACACAAACTATGACAAACACTAAAGGAAAAGCTGATAAAGATGTTTTTAATAAAATTGCGACGAAAGGAAGAGCAAGCAATAACCTGACAATTCAATGCACTACTGACCAACAAGAACATCACTACAAAGGCAAAGAATCGAATTTTTTGTTCAAAATTGTTCCCAGTTATGGTGCCGAAACTTGGACTCTCAGTAAATTCAATTAGTTAGTTTAGTTTAAAACCTGAATGTTCCTTATATAAACAATGAATTGAGGCCTTCAGCGCCAGAACGGCCTAACCCACATTTTTCACTTTTTTGCTTTGATGTCTTAACATTATCCTCGTAACCTATATTTTAAAATGCCGTAGTAGCCTAAGCAACCTTCTCGTTTTTATCGCTAGATTTCAGCACATGTACTATTCTGGATTTCATGATTTAAGAGAAATCTAAAACGCCAAACCGCATAAAAGCTAAAAAGTGAAAAATGTGGGTTAGGCCGTTTATTAATATTCAAAATACATGAATCAATCAATTCTCCTGAAAATCAACGCAACCTATCCAATCCAATCCTTTCACTTATCTTTTTGCTTCCTCTACCAACAACCCCCCCCCCCCCCATTTTATTTTACAAATTCCATCTAAACATAGAGATGGATTCTGGGAGGAAAAAGAAAAAGAGGCCGTCCCATAAAAACTTGAATGGAAGGCATTATTATATTAGAGTCATACAAAAGAGGAACCTAAGCGAAAGAGATTACCTTGATAAAAGATAATCGTGATTGGGTTGTGGTAGATGGCCATAAGGCTGTAAATTTAAACGACTAAATATACTTTCAATTAATTTTGTGTATTTAAAACAAATGAAAGAAAAAATCTTAAATTATTATCTTTCCTCTTTCTCCTCTCATCCTACAATCTTTCATAAATATATACTATATATCTATCTTCTAATTAAAAATACTTATTAATATTGTTTTAAATTTATTTTTGATATTATAACCAAATGAATGTGGAATTGAAGTTTTATATGTACCCTTTAAAACAATAAAAAGGGAAAAAACAAAAAAGAATAAAAATTATTCATATTTTTTTTTAAAAGACCTTAGAAAAGTCTTTAAAATAATTATTGATTTTATTTAAAATAAAAGTTTTGATTTTTTTTAATGAAGTAATTATAATATAAAACATGTTCTTGCCTCAGTTTAAAAAAAAAAAAATTGAATTAAATACGATATACAGAAAATGTCATTCCCTTACAATAAAACTTGTTTATAAGTTGAAAACTTTTTCGTTCGAGAGTTATCTCTTCTGTTTTTTTCTCAAAATCAATTTATTTCATAATGATTGGAATTATAATATTAATTATCTTAATTACTTAATATACATTGGAACTTAGGGTTAAGAGTTTAATTTATTCCACACAGAATTGTGTTCGTAAACCGAATCAATTTTTACCAAAAGTATTAATTAATTTTAATATCAACCGCCTTTTTTTAAACATAATATTTTTATTTATATCATCTACCGTTTTTATAAAATTCACCCTACCCATTTATTCGACATAAATAAAATTTAAACCCTTCACTTTTAAAAGAAAAGAAGAAATATTATATAAAAAAAACAAAACAGAAATTTTTTTTTTAAGGTTTTATAAAGTCAAAAATATTTTTAAAAAGTCTTTTAATTAAATTGACTAAATTAAATTAAATTGTCTTTGTTTTTGTTTTTAGTTTATTTACTCAATTATGAATTAATATTTAGTATATTTTAAATGCACAAATGATTTATTGATTATATAAAATTTAAAATATGATTTTGTAGATGAAAATAATATAAAGAACTTGTTTTAAAGTTTTGTCTTGTTAAAATTGGGTACATTTTTACCGACTGACGATAGTAAGGGAGGTATTCTTTTCACACCAAATTTCACATGTGGAGATTTTTACATATCTCCATGAATCATGCATTTTCGTAACAGAAAAAAGTATTTTTAGCATAATGTCTGTCCGTCCGTCCGTCTGTCCATTGCGTGTCCGTATAGACGTGTATAGCTTGAACGGCTCAACGGACTCAATTTACTTAATGCATCAGTATGATGAATTGTTCAACTTTTGGTGTATAGTAAATAATTAGATATAGATAAGAGTATATTGTATTATAATGAATTTATGGAAATTTATATTTAAATTCTAGATGGCGTTTTATTTTTATTTTTTACCGATCGACGATAAGAAGGGAAGGTATTGTTTTTACACCAAATTTCACATGATGAGATTTTTTTTACATATCTTCACGAATCATGCATTTTAACATTTTAACAGAAAAAATAATTTTTAGCATGATGTCTGTCCGCCTGTCCGTCCGTCCGTCTGTCCATTGTGTGTTCGTATAGACGTGTATAGCTTGAATGGCTCAACGGATTTTGATAAAATTTGGTAAAAATTTACTTAATGCATCAGTATGATGAATTGTTCAACTTTTGGTGTATATCCGAAAACCGGAAGTGGTAGTTTACAAAGTATTAATTTTATATTCATTGTCGGAAAATATTTCACTTAAATTATAGTAGTGATAAATAATTGATTAACTAAACTAAAAATAAAAACTAAGATAATATAATTTAGTCAATTTAATTCAAATGTTAAAAATATTTTTTTTTATATACTTTATATATATATACCTATAAGGTTGTTAGGAAATTAATTTATTTTAAATCGGTGGTCAGTTCTGTGCCTGGCCAAAGCCCAACTTATTTAAATAGACATTTTATAATGAAAGTAACAGATTAGAAATTTTATCTTTGATGATTTTTCCAAATTTTTCTAATCCAAACAAATATCAAGAATAATATTAAATATAAAATATTATTTTTTTTTATATATATATTATTAATGTTCAAGTAAAAAATTAACTAATATATTCATTTGATTATTATCTTTTAATTATTTATTTTTATTTTTTTTATCATTTTTTTGTGTTAATTCCTTTTAAATTTTTCTTAATTATTTGCAGTTTATAATTAGCAGAGGTAATTAATAGGGTGTAACTCTGATAAAAAAACAATCTAGTGGGTAATTTAATTAATTTTATGAGAGTGGTTTTAAGAATTACGATCATTTTATACGATGACTTTTTCATCTCTTCAAAAAGTAAATGTATTTGTCTTTTAAATGGGAAAATTAGAGATCAGACATGGTCGCTTCATGAGAATTGTTTAAAGATGAAAAAAAAAAAAAAAAAAAAAATATGAAAAGTATTCCATCGACCTTGATTGAGTGCCTAAGACAACATTTGAAAAACAAAAACCAAAAACCAAAAAAAAGCAACATTTAGTGAACAATTCAAATGGAAACGAAAAAAAAAAAATCAAATAAATAAGTAAGAAGGAAGAATGGAGTGTTAATTGTGAAATTAAACCAAAATTGAAAAAAAAATAATTTGATTTTTGATTTTTTTTTACAATTCAAAAATAATTTACATATAAAAAGATTAAAAAAAATTATGAGAGCCATTTATTTTCAGATGTAAATGAAATACTATAAATGTGGGGTATTATTTCGAAACCAATTAATTTACATACATAGATTTAAAAAAATAAATAATAATTAATAAATAAATAATAATAAATATCAAAATAAATGAATATTTTAAAGAAATTGCTGTTAAGAATTATTTAATCCTATATTAAGCCTAATTAATAAATCTTCATCATCTGAACAAGCAATATAAGTTAATGTATTTAGGATTCCAACTTCTATTATGAAATTGTAACCTACTTTCTAGTTTATTTAATTAATATCTTTTTAATAATTATTTTTATAATATAAATCGTAATTTTGTTAATTTATAAATGAGCATTTTCATTTTTATGCATTGCTAGTTTTTTTTTTTATTTTTGAATTCAATCTGAATTTTTGTTTTTCTATTATTTCTATTTTTTTAAAATGTCTTCCTGGTGGACAGTTGACATTAGAATGCTATTCATAAAAATTCACGATAAACTTATCCATTTATGCTATTAATTAACTTTAAAATTTTAAAAATAGAAGAAAAAAAAAATACAATCTCGATATATAATTTATTTTAAAATCAAAAAAAAAAAAAAAATGAAAAAGAAGGATTATACCAGTAGTGGATTTCCGAACAGACGCAGGAAGTGCACGTCTAACCAGTGATATATTGGTAAAATAAGAAGTAAGGGAACGCATAATGGGAGCAAAAAAAGTCCTATTTTCAGTAAACTATTTTTTTCAATCTTAAGTTTTTATTTTTTTTTATTCTTAGTATACATAATATTAACGAACACAAAAAAAGAAATTCTAATAGTATATTTAAGTGGGAGTTGTCGGGACATGAAAAAGTATTGGAATCGGTTCTGAAAAAAGGTAAGGGAACGTCGTTCCCCCGCGATCCCCTCCCAATAGACTACATAAAGCAAGAGGGCCTCAAAATTAAGTCTATATAAAAATTTTTTGTTGAGGCAAAAGTTAAAAAATAAATAAATAATGGGTATACAATCCTTAGATTATTTTCATGAAGATTGGTGTATATAATATGTAAATTGCCTATTATATTGTAGTTATATAATAATTAGGATTTAGTAAAATGATATAGTAAAACTGTTAGATTATGAAAGTCTTATTGATAAATTTACTAAATCTCAAGTTAGAAAAGTCCGATATGTTTTGTTAAAAAAAGTTTGTTATTGAAGTCACACACTGCATTAATAAATTCTGTTTAATTTTTATATTCATGTATTATTTTTTTTATTTTTTTTCAAGTTTTACCCCTAGCTGTGGGTTGAAATTCCGGTGCTAATAATAACTTTCAATTTTCATAATTAATTCAATCAGAACATCAGCAACTTTTATATTACAACTCTTGTGATAAACTCGTCACTGATTTTTACCTTAAAATTGTAAATTACTACTTTCAAATAACAATTTGTGTTTTTCATTTCTATTATTATTATTATTATATTTTTTTGATCAATTCAAATCAGGTAAATTAATAAAATTCTCATATTTTCTTTCTACTCTTTCCTCATTTAAAAAAATTCTATTGTTTAGTAAATGTCATTTCAATGTTTTATTTTTGATTTTTTGACAAAATGTTTATATATAGGTAAGAGTAGTAAGTATAACTATATGATTAGTATTCTATTTGTTTTTGATTAAACACATATTAAAGAAACGTTATCAAGAAAAAAAAATTAAAATGAAGTATCTATAAGTACAAAAAAAAAAAAAAAAAATCTCAAACAATTGAACACAAAAACTCTATCTATCCATTATGTTAAATAATTTGAACATACATACAATTATTATATCACTAATAGTGGATGAGAACTTAAAATTCATATGAAAAAATGTCTCAATCAATTAACTTAATCTCTTTTGCAATAAACCTATCTTACTCTCAATTCTTTTTAATGTATTTTATATAATCGGTTAAAAATTATAATTTACTAAAACAGAACAGAAAGAATATATCAGCCAAGCAATACTACGTTTACTTAGAGCCATTGTGTGATGCTCATTTGCTTAGTGACGCTAAGACGAGCCGAATCATAGTTCATTGTGTTAGTGAGTGTGGGATTATTAATAGTTCCACATATTATTCTATGGAGTTTATCGACTATCTCTTTTGGGTGACCTGAACGTTTTGATGTCACTTGTGCTGGTGAGACGAGAACGAAACTTTATGAAGGTGTTGGCTGCTTTCAATGACTGTCAAACACAAACTTAATGGCGAAGCCTACTCAAACGGGTACCTTAGTCTATTGTTAGTAGTATTAATAGGTATCAGTTGTCTTAATTATTGTTTCATTTAAAATTACTACATAAGAAATTTAAATAGTCACTAATTTATCAAACTGTTCTTGTATATTTTATTGTTCAATTTTTATTTATTTAATTTTTATTTTATTTTTTTTATTATTTATTTATTCTTATCCTATTCAATAGGAATCCTTTACAATCTCTCTTTGAGCTGGTGCTGGTGATATTGTGTAATATTTATTTTATTTATTTATTTATGTATGGTTAATTTAAAATTAAAATTTAAATTAACAAAAAAAAAATACTTTATTTATTATTATTATTATTATTATTATTTTGATTTACTTATTATTAATTGAAAAGTATGGTGTTTTGAAGAGACATAAATAATTTATAAATGGTATTGCAATGATAAAATTCCGAGGCAAAGCCAAGGCCAGCATGGAGAAGGTTCCAGCGATCGAATGAAGAACCCTTCTTGCTGTCGTGGCTTGTTTGAGATTATTTATCTCTTAAGTCTTAAGTGATTGCGGTGAGTCAGCCTCTGTAGAAGCTAAATGGCTAATGGCCTGCCCCCCCCCCACTCGCCATCTTACCAAGCACTTCCAAACCTGTAATATCATCATCTTCAGTCGCATATGTTATTATCTCATTATTTTTAATTGAATTACAAGGGATTATGTAGTACAAATTATTTAACCTAAAACCCTATCAGTTCTAACTAAATCTCTGTTTAAGTCTGAATTGAACTTTTCATTTTATTTTATTCGCCAATTTCAATGTGTTTAATAATATTAATAATTACCTTATAGGACATTTTAATTTCACATAAAAATTATTTTTGTTTAATTGTACAACTTTCATTTTAAATTAAATGAAATTTTTTTTATCTTAAATTTAAAAACTCAATAATTTTTTTTTTAGGGAAAAATAAAATGTGTAATTATTTTAGTTAAAAATGGTCTTGAATAAAAAAAAAATAATAATTTTATTGATGTTTTAAATCTTAAAAATTAATTTCATATTCCAATGTTTATCTGATTAATCTATTTTAAGAATATTAAACTAAACATTTTGGAATTTCATGTGTTAATCATCTTGAACTATTTTTAATGTTTGGATTTTGTTTTTTTTTCTTTTTAAGTTAATCCAATGTTTATGAAGATTTGATCTGAATTGAAATTAACTTTTGTTTGTTATTAAAATAAGTTATTATTATTATTATTATATATGTAACAGCGCTTCCGATGGCGAAACATTGAACTAAGAAAATAAATTAATTATGACTTATCTAACGTGCAGGACTTTGATTACCTTCAGTATTAATAAAATAAATTAATTAGAAAAACTATGAAATTGGTTTGCATCGAATAAGGACTTTCAAATCGATTTCTCTGCATTTTAGGTAGGCCTATTTTATTATACATTTTATGTACATTTTTCTATAGTATAAAATTAAATTAATAAAATTCTCTGCATTTTAGAGTATAAAAATCTGATTCCTAATTTATACAAAACCTAACCTTAAATAATTATAATAAACATCATTATAAATCGATTTTAACGTTTTTATTTTAGCAAATAATTTACAATGATTTTTTTTTTATTTTGATATTTTTTCGGAAATAAATATGTACTGTTTGCGTCTTGAAATTTGATCGTTGATGTTCCCAATAGAAAGGAAACAAAACAATAGAATAACCTTTTTTTATGAAGACAATATATATATATATATATATATATATATATTAATAAAAATTATTTATTTATAAATATAATATAATAATTATTATTCAATAATATCATTTACTTAACATAAATGCATAAAATCAATTTTGGAAGATTAATATATTTTTTTGTTTTATTCAATTTGTATAACTTCATCTTTTCTATTTCTCTTGTTATATTAAATAAATTTATTATATTAAAATTGCACTAAAAAGAATAAAATAATATAAATATAAAATTTTTTTATAAAATAACGTTTTTCCAATGGACTAAAAATAATAAAATAATTTTTCTATAAGCTTGACAAAGTTTATATTATTACAAAAATTTGACTTGATTGTTCATATAAATAAATTAAAATAAATGCGCCCAACGTTTTTCGTTGAATATGAAGCAATTCATCCATAAACTTTGTCAACCTTATAGAGAAATTATTTTATTCTTTTTAGTCCATTGAAAAAACGTTATTTTATAAAAATTTTCTATATTTATATCATTTTAAATTTAATTCGATTTGCTTTGATATTTTGTAAAAAATCGATTTACGAGATATAGATGTTTATTTTATAGAAATAGAAATAGAAGGTGTATATTTATGCATGTTTTTTTAGTTATGAAATGTTGATAAGGAGTTGTTTTTTGGTTGGCCAGTGATTGGTTTCTTGTGAGCTCCAATTATTTATCTGCGAGTGAGATAGATGGTGGCGGATGACCTAATCGTTGTCGTATGACGCATGGCATAGCCTCCGTTGCAACAACCTGGCTGCAAAGAAGTGGCGTCCGGCTGTCTGCTTCACTGGACCACCATCACGAGCCAATCCCTCTCCTCCCCACTTCAGACCCCCCTGGTCAAGTGACCCCATGGCCTTCGGAGCAACAACTCTGCTTTTGAGCCCGGGCAGCTTTTTTACCCGCCGTCATTCTAGCATGACGCCACCTTGTCTACCGTCCCGTTTTTTTTTTAAATAAACCTCCAGCAGCAACTATGCACCTACATTAACTAACTAACTGATCGGTTAGCTATTTATAATGTCATCTTTCGTTTGTGAAATAAACCTGCTTAGAAGATGCAAAAAGACTATATTTATAAATCCAGTTTTTTTTTATTTTGTTTTTCAATTTTAGAAACCAAGTAGTGGTGATGTGTGCAGAAAAAGTAACAAGCGACAATACACAAAAGGCAGAGAAAGAAAAAGTAAAGAGCATGTTAAGAATTTCGCATTGGAAAACCTATGAGAATCATTTAATACATTCCATTTCTTTGAAACAATCCTTTTGAAAAAAGAAAAAAATCAAGAAAAATTTATTGTATTTTAAATACATATATCAAAAATAAACATTTCAAATATTTTAAATTTTCCCTTTTTTTTTTTTTGGTTTAAATTTTAATTTAATTTATAATTTCGTGGTATTATAAAATTACTTTCAAATACAAATTGTTGTGAACTTAAATGAAGATATTTACTATCTCTGTTTGTTTGGGTATGTGTAAGATGGGTAAGATTACGCAAAAATGGTTTGAGCTAGAATCATCAAATTTGTTACACGGGCATTATTCAAAATTTATAGTTTTCTCTTAACTTTTGAGAAATGTTGCTCAACCGAAAGAGGGTCATTACCTACAACCTTTTTAATTTTTTTCCTCTAAAGTGACCGTATAAATAAAGATATATGATTGATATTTTTTCATATGATTAAAAATTGTATAAAACTGCTATATATAGAATTTCAGCTTGATTGAATAGCTGAAAGTACCAGAATTAATTTTTTAACACTGCAAATCTCACGCGCCAACACGTGACGTGATGCCATCAACAAACATGCACTGCACATGCACTGCACAGACCATCTAACAGACTTCTAAACTCTATTGTTCTCGATGAAACAAAGTTTTTGGCGCCACCATGCGAATGCTGGCAGTAACTAATTGAAAAAAAATCGGACTTGTGTGTTTGGTCTTTGCAAAGACCAAACACATACACACAACACACACACAAGCCCGATTTTTTATTATATTTTCGAATGCCATCATAACCAGATACTTTGTTTCACGGAGGTTTAGGGGGCCTGATGCACTGGTTTAATAAATATTATTTATTAATTTTAATTTATAATTTATTATTCATTAAATTTAATTTAAATATCATATATTATGTTATTTAATCCAATTCAAATTGCGAGATAGTCGATCGGAGACACTCCAGCTAATTGTTGTTGTTATTAAAACTGAAAATTGGAAATTATAGAAAAAAGAAAGAGTAGGAAAGAGATCTTGTAAGTAATCGATTATTCGTTTTGGTCTATTTATTTATTTATTTATTTCGGTTCGGCTAGTTAATCTTGTCCAAATAGTATGAGTGGGTTTGCCAAACGTGCCCTGAAGCTGTTTTGGCCACCCAACTAGCTCTGGAGGACCCTTTGCCTTAGGGCAAAGCCCACCCAGCACCCTTGGAGATGGACCTCTTGAGTAGTGGGGTCCGGTGAACGAACGCCTCTGACATTTGCCAAAGCAACACCTCAAACGGGCATCATCCGCACTCCTGCTTGCCATTTTCAATCTGCCTCTTTTTCGGCTTAGTCATTTTTTTTTTTTTTTTTTTTTCTTTTTTAACAGCCTGAAGATGATCAATGACTACCAAACAACAACATCATTTCAATCTCATTTTTAGTGATTTTATTAATTATCATTATTATTATTATTATTATTATTACTTATTCATATGAAAGAACATTTTACAATTATTACAAATTTTACTAATGTGTTCAAAGTGAATTCTTCAAATTTGATTATTTATAGAAGTTTGTGTTGTATTCATTATACTTTGTTTTACCAGGCCAAACCGTTAAAACAAGAGTCACATTTTAATGAGAAAACAAAATTAGTTACAAAGAATATACAAAATTTTATATAAGTACGATCTGAAAATGTAGGAAGATTTAAATACTCAAGTTTTATAACGACGAAAGATAGCATAATAATATTGGAGAAGTATTTAAAATAAAATTAAAATTGGCTAATATTTGTTATATGAAGTAAATTCAAATTTTTTTCGGAAATTAGAATTTTTGTAATCATTTTGCGTTTCGTATCCCAATTCATGGATTTTTGCCATAGAAATTCACTTTTGTCCATTTTTCTTCTCAAATCACGAGATAGTCTGCTATTAATGGATGTCAAATAAAAACTAAAAGACCCAGCTAGTTCAAATTTCGACAGGAGTCAGCTGATAGTTGCCTGCTTTCATTTAAGAGACAGGAAATTCAAAGAGTCATGGACTTATTGACCTGCCCTCCTATATATTAAAGAACTATTATTTTTTGAATATACTAGTATACATTTCAATAAAAATCAAATTCATATCGTTCCAAAATCTCCAAAATTATTCTTAATTTAGCTCAATGCGATTTTTGAATATATATTAAACTTCAACAAATTCAAATTTCTTTGGCACAATTAACAATCACATTGAAAAAAATATCCAAAATATGGAGGGCGTCACCTGTCCGATACAATATTTACAATAAAGTTTCTCAAAATTGTAGTATAAATGTCTAACAGAAAGAAAGAAATAACTACTTATAACCATTTCTGTTTTATTTACTCTCTAAATCAGTAAGTTAAGTTGTCCCACCCTGTTTTTACCTAACAATATATTCTCAATATTATTGATTCAACAATGTTGAATATTTATTTCTCCTTTTAGACTCTCTTCAATAGTCTTGAAGTTTATGCTTTATTTATTTCCTCTTTCGGATTAAACATTGTTTTCATCACTTTATTCTGTTTTATGAGCTCGTAGCGTAACATACTTAAACGCATAGTATAAACTAGAACATGCATTCTAATGGGGCCACCAAGCAAAGTTGAAAAAAGTTTAAACTATTATAATGAATTCATGTATAAAATTATTTATTTCAATTTTTTTTTCATATATATATTTGATTACAAACAAATTCGATTAGATTTAATTTTTGCATAATTTGAGAAAATAATAAAGTTAAAGAGGTTGTCTAAAGGTACTTGATAATTATAAATAATAGTACAGGGTTTATCATAAAAGAATGGTGCGGTTTCGAACATTGTTTAAAGAAAAACAGAATTACTTACAATTAATGTTGTTTATTAATCTAATTTGTCGTCTCATACAGGTTTTTTACATAATTAAAAAATTTCAATATGGGCACCCTTAATCGCTCGACAAATGTCCAAACGATAATCATCTTCTTTCCAAACATTCGTTAACATTTCTTCGGTTATGGTTGTCATTGTTTCATTAATCCTGTTTTTTAAATGGTTCAAGTCGCGAATTTTTTGTGAATAAACAATGTTTTTGTTGTAACCCCACAAGAAAAAAATCACAAGGTGCCAGGTCTCGACTCCTTGGAGGCCACAGCATAGGTCCTTGCCGGCCTATCCATCGATCTCCAAATTTTTCGTTCGAAGCGTCCGTGACCAATGCACTGAAGTGTGGGGGAGCACCATCATGTTGGAAATGAAGTTGATGAATGTTTTCGAGTTCATCTAGCTGAGGAAGTAAACTCACCGCAACAACAGTACAAGAACTGATGTTGAGGTTAGAATAGCATATAAACAAACTTTTGGGTTGTAGGCTTTCAGAGATACCAATATAACATTTAGAAATTTCCCTACAATCTTCCTACGAATTACTGAAACCTCACCATTCTTATTATGATAAACCTGTATTATATTTTATTATATTATATTCAAAATGTTATATATTTCTTTATTTTCCAAAAAAACAAAAAAAAAAATTATTTAAATTCAATTCAATTGTTTCTGAAATTTTATAATAAGTAAGTAATATAAAGTTTGATGAAAAAACAATGTCAATCATTATTTTTTTTTTAATGATTAATTATAGATGGTAGATTGTGAAGGACATTGACTCATTTGTAAAGGAAATGCAAAGTAGTTATCTATCGAGATGTTGCCTTAAGTGGAATTTGTGATGGGCACCAACCAACTTGACTGCTGAGGGGAATTTCGCCAACTCATCATTTGTATGACAAGAAGAAAAAAAGAATGCGTTGCAAATTAAAGATACTTGAAAATTGAAATCATTCATTTATAAAAGTAATCGTAACCGCCAACAAGTGTTTTTTTTTGTTTTTTTTAACAAATTCCTTTCTTCTCTTTCATTTTATTAATGAGAAGAATAAAGAGAGATGTAAGTGAATTTGCAGAAATAGCAATCGAAACGTTGTGTATTTTTTGTATTTTTTTGAATAAATTTACAATAACAAATATCAATATGTGGTTTTATTTACAAAATTCACTTATAAATAAAGATAAGCTTTAATAATTTAATATCTACAAAAAAGAGAGATGTATTTTGAAATTTTATCAATCTTAATTAATATTAAGTAAAACGTATTATATACAAATTGAATAGTCTTAAAATTCAACTATAAAATAATATAATTGCATCACTTATAAAAATAAAATTCAATATTATTTACTTATTACATTCTTTGAGTATTCTATTCTGTCTGGGAAAATTTGATTGGATCAGAAATAAATAAATAAAAAAAGAAAAATTAATTAAATCTGAATATCCAAATATTAATTAGAAAAATTAAACCTTTTTATATTTGAACAAGCATCTTCAACAAGAAATCGAAATGAAAAGGAAAAAATAAAAACAAAAAAAAAAAAAATGGGGAGAATAAAAAGTTCCATTACTCACATCTACAATTCCAGTCTGGCCTTTAAACATTTAAAAAAAAAATCTATAAAGACACAAATATCATATTAAAATCATTTTTAATTATTTATTTATTTTTTTTAAACTATTTATTTATTAATAAATATACATATAAAAACATATTGCATATACTTTTTTTACTATCTCGCCAGAGATAGTATTGCGATCACTAAAATTTTCGATGTCGAGATTTTGATGTTTTTACACGTTTTGAAGGTTCCTGAATCATTTTCACTAAGTTTGGGAAAAGTGTCTACGTGTGTATGTGTGTATGTATGTAGACAAGATTACGTTTGATAGTTTTTCACATGATTAAAAATTGTATAAAACTGCTATATATAGAATTTCAGCTTGATTAATATATTATTTATTAATTTATAATATTTATAATTAATTAGATTTAATTTAAATATAATATTTGTTAATTAATCCAAATCAAATTTGCGATATAGTCGAGTGGAGACACTCCAGCTTATTTTAAAACGTTAACCAATTCTTTTTTAAGTTAATATTCATAAATTGGAAATAATTTATAGAAAAAAAAAGTTGAGAAACATTGAGATTTAGGAAGATCTTAGTGGCGTAGGTAAAATGGAATAAGCAGAGATAAAGAGAGATAGAGAGAGAGAGCCAAATGTTTTTTTTTTACATACTGTTTCGTACGCGTATATGATTATTTAAAATATTATTTTCACTTATTAAAATAAATTTGTAAATATTATATAATAATTCTAATAATACAAGTGATTATTTGTTTGCTTCTTCTTATCTTTAACTTGGATTTTTTTTTAAATATGTAAAACATAAATTAAAAAAAAATAATAACATATAAAGATTATAAAAATTATATATTATTAATAGAAATAAAAAAAAAACCATTTATTTTTTAAACCTTATAATATTTCTATGGGGGGTCTATTTCAACCTCCAGCGGTCCACGGCAGCGAATAACAAATTTGGGGGTCCAAAAAATGAAAACGGGGGTCTATGGGGGTCCACGTGTTTTCCCGGCTTCAAAAAATAGGTAAATCGTTTGTTTTTCCGACATGGCTTTTGAAACATCTTTGATAAAATTTATTTTTTATAAAAAATCAAAATCAATTTAGGGGGTCTACCCAAAACCGAAAAACATGGCAAGGGGTCTACGACACAAAAACGTTTGGGAACCTATGCTTTAGATGATAAGAAATATTTCGGGACACTTAATAATAATTCATTTATAAACCAAATCAAATATGTATAAAAATAACAAAAAACCTCTGACTTTTGTACGTCCTACGCAAGGACAACGCCTATCAAGCCGGTTATATCAATGAGGTGTCCTATGATCAGTAGAACGGGTCCTCTCCACCTTTACCTTGATTTTCTTGATCCGAGGCGCTATCAAGTAGTTTTTCCCCATTGTTGTTCCCGGAGGCTGGGTTGACGCCGTTCCATAGACCCCAGCTAGGGAAATTCCCTTGCCAGGCCCGGGACTTGAACCCGGGGCCATGTGAATGTGAAGCAGGTTCCCTACCCACACACCCAATGGCGCCTTCAAATATGTGTAATAATATTATTATATAATAATGTTAATTCAAATATACGAGTAAATGTTATATATTTTTATATATTAATTCATAAAGTTTGAGAATAATTTAAATGATATAGTATTATAGAAGAGAATTTAATATTAGATAGATAACTATTAGAAATTCAAAGCAGAAACAAGCAATGAAAGGACTTTAATCAAACAATACCATACACCCTTAAGGGATTCTTGTTATGGTGGCAATATCAATGAAGATATGGTAGAATATCAAGTTGCATGTTGGACTGATAAATTCTCTAACATCTCTAACATGTATGTATAGAATTTGCCAACATCGAGTTACTTGGTTGTTTTAACAGACACTCAATGACATGAAATTAAAATCATAAATGATATCTAACTAATTGATATCTTTTATGTACGATATGTATTTTTCTTATTAATATAAGTAATATTCATCTAATATTTATGTATTCTACGAGGGTGGGGTGAAAAGTTTCCAGCCTGACCAAGAAAAATTATGTTTTTAAATTTTTTTTTTTTTTTGCTTTATTTTTCAACATAGCTGAGACCTGTACGATGTCAGCTGAACGTGTGCAAAATATTTTGCACAGTCATTTGATTATGGAAAGCTGTGTGCAACGTGGGTGCCGCGTTTGCTAACCTTAGACCAAAAACTGCTTCGAAAAACCATTTCTACCGACAATTTGGCAAAATTTAAAAACAATTTTTCTTGGTCAGGCTGGAAACTTTTCACCCCACCTTCGTAAGTAATATTCATCTGATATTTATGTATTCTCTAATACACACAAGTTTCAATTGCAATCTCTATTAAATATTAGATTATTTATCAAATATAAAAAATAAAAAAATATAAATTATCTTTCGATTAAATTCAAACTTTTTTTTTAATATTAATTACGAATGAATAGTAACAAATTGATTCTACAAAAACAGCTAATAATAAATAATGCTTATCGTATTATAAATTTATGAAAAAAAATATGTTACTAAATTAATACTAATAAATAAAATTAGTTCCATTCAAATATAAATATAATATTATTTATTCATACAAGGGGAAAATATTGTTATTGGATATAAAAAAAAAAAAAATTAATATTGTTTAATTTAATATCAAAATTAATTTATTTTTTGATACTCAAATATTTTTTTTTTATCATCAATAAATCAATATTAAATTGTCTATTAATGAATATTTATATAATCAAAATAATTTTAATGATAAAATAATTTAATTTTGAATATTTTTTTTTAATTGTTCTTGAATAAGAAAATATTTAAAAAAAAAAGAAAAAAAAAACTAATATATTGTTATTTAACGGATATAGACAGTTTGATACAATCTCTTTTTTTATTTTAAGAATTAATATGAAAACCCAGGCGCGATTACGGTATCCGACAGTTAGTAGTTGCCTTCGCGATTTATTTATTTATTCTAGCCAGCGGTTAACTCAACCCAAGAAAATATGCTATTCATATGAACTTAATCCTTAACATTATAATAGAATGGTTTTAAATTTATTATACTAAGAGAGAGAGAGGCTACAAAATTTATTTAGAATTTATTTATTTAGAAAGTGAATATACTTATATTTCTATTGCGGCACTCATGTTTTCAGGCTATAACAAAAGAACTCGTGATCGTACGATGCTCTCTTTAGCACAGCTAGAAGCGTACAGAACGGCTGTGCGATGTGAGAATTTATAGATATTTCAATGGATTCCTAGAAGGTATAGATGATATATAATTGAATTATAATTAATTAATTGTAATTAATTAGCGATTAATTACTTTTAGTAACTAACTCCTTTTGTATTGCTCCGATTAATGTTTTTTCAACGGATTTTGAAACATAAATATTGATTCCAGGATAGATTTTCATTTTGAACGTATTTAAAAATATTTCATAGCATTAAAATTAATAATGAATTCTTATTAATCAGTGAGGAGGGGTTTCTTCCCCTCAGATGGTATAGAGAAAATATCTTTTTTTTTATACATTGTATATGTCCCCAATAGAAAGGAAACAAAATAATAGAATAACTTTTTTTTATGAAGACAATATAAATATATATATATATATATATATATATATATATATATATAAAATCTTATATTAATAAATAATAGCAATAATAGCATTTACTTAACATAAATGCATATCATCAAGTTTGGAAGATTAATATATTATTTTGTTTTATTCAAATTGTAAATTTTCATATAACTTCATCTTTTCTATTTCTCTTGTTATATTAAATAAATTTATTATATTAAAATTGCACTAAAAAGAATAAAATAATTTTTCTATAAGCCTGACAAAGTTTATGGATGAATTGTTTCATATTCAACGAAAAACGTTGGGCGCATTTAGTTCTATGCAACTACCATTATAGAGCTACAATTCACACATATATATATATACTAAGATACATCTCACACTAAAACACTCCATTAACAAGTAACACTATTCCTTCTAATTTAATCAAACATTTTGGATTTGATCGATAATATGTAAATTTAATAAAAATTGTTTTAAATTTTGATACATACTTTGATATAAGTATATTACAGTTAAAAATAATAATTAACCTATCAATTTTATTGCATGGTAAAAAAATTAGTCAGTTTATGTGTTTAATAAAATTTTGATTATTATTAAAATTTGTCTTGATTTTTAAAATGAATAAATAAAACTAAATGCCCCCAAAGTTTTTCGTTGAATATGAAGCAATTCATCGTTAAACTTTGTCAAGCTTATAGAAAAAATATTTTATTCTTTTTAGTCCATTGGAAAAACGCTATTTTATAAAAAAAATTTATATTTATATTTTTTCTGTTATTTTGCTTCGATGTATATTTTTATTATAGATTGATTGGTTGGCGGTTGTTTGCAATTTTTCCCATCATTGACGACTAGTGATTATTTCATTCTCAAGCTTTCGTCATAAAGCCAAGGTTATTGAAGTTATATTTAGCTCGCCATCGAGGAATGGGCCAGCAGCCATCGTGTAATCAAGTTGCGGCCTTGCAAACTAACTAATTCATTTATTATAGGTCTCTATATTACATACCTATACACTTTTACTATTCACTTTATGATTTCATTTAGTAGTTTCCTCGTTAATAAAAGATTTATTCAAATGATTGAAATTTTATTCGTTAAATTTTATATTATAAAAAATATTATATTATATTATTATTTCACTTTTAAATAAGTATTCTTCTTAGTAAAAGGTATAGGATAAATAAATGAGATGATTGAGATGAAATTAAAAAAACAACAAATTATAAAAAAATTAAGTTAAAATTTAAAATAGAAATGAAAATAAAAATATATTATTATTTTATATATTATATTATACGAGGTCTGTTCAAAAGAAAAAGTGAATTTTAAATTTCTTGAGCTATTTTTTTTTGTTATGTTGATACACATATGTTCACATTATCAGCCATTTTGGATTAGTACTTTGTTTTTGACAACTGAAAAAGTTAGTCACGTTTTTTTGTGTTATTCGATTTTATAAAGAATCTATATTAAATTTTGTGTTAAAAATGGAATAACGCACTTAAAATGTTGACTGTGCCATTCGGCAAGTCTACTTTGTCTCAAAAAAAGCACACCAAGTTCGATTAAATGTGAAGGTTTTGGGCACTGTTTTCTTCGATTACAATGGTCTGGTGCACCATGAGTTTTTGCCAATAGGTCGTACTGTTAATAAGGAATACCATAAGGGCGTTATGCAACGTTTGCGTGAAACCATAAGGTTCGAACGATCAGAATTGTGGAAAAACAAATCATGGATTCTGCATCACGATAATGCACAAGCTCATCATTGCTTATTCGTGATTTTTTGACCAAAAACAACACCATAATCATGCCTCAACCACCGTATTCACCAGATTTGGCTCCCTGTGATTTTTCCTTTTCCCAAAAATGAAGAGATCAATGAAAGGAAAGGGTTTTGTCACAATGGATGAAATAAAGACGGAATCGAAGAACGAGCTGATGGCCATACCGAAAAGCGCATTTCAGAATTGCTTCGACGATTGGAAGAGCTCTGGTATAAGTGCATTCTATCTAAGAATGAGGGGAATTACTTTGAAGGGGACAAAATGGATATTGATGAATAAATAAATAATTTCCGAAATAATTCAAAATTCACCTTTTTTTGAACAAACCTCGTATGTATTGTATTGTATTGTAAGTATTATACATACACATAATAAGTATTAATAAACACTAAACAAAAAATAATTACATAATTCACATATATTTATAAAATGATAAATAATTAATCAATAAGATCTTTAATAAATTTTTAAATAAATACAAATTTTGAATATTTATTCTTTAATGAGGCAATTGATTATGTTAACTATTTACGTATAAATATATATATTGTTAAATACATTATTATTATTATTATTATTATTATTATTATTAGAAGGTAATTGTTTTCTTACACATCGATTGCACTTTTATGAAAGTAAAAAAAATTGCATTCGTAGTTCAAGGTGAAATCTAAAATATATTATTATATATATATTTCGACTCTCTTACACTCTTACATACATATATACATTTTATTGAATTAATATTAATATTTATATATATATATTTTATTAAATTTGTAACGTTTAAAATTTCGCGCTCGAGCTTCCCTCTGGTGACGAGTGACTGTCGATTGTTGCCCACCTCACTTTTTTTTCTGCGTTGCCGATGTCTCTGTTAAGCTTATCGTCTTCTCTCTTTTGAATTTAGAAATTTAAAATATCTTATCATCTCTAAAATATATATGTGAAACACTGCTCAAATTCAAAAATTATCTTTTGTCACGGTGAGTAAAAGAAATAAAAAAATAACTAATTGTAAACATATATATATTATTCATAATTTACTACTAATTTACTACTAATTTGTTCATTCTTTATTTTAGTTTTTTATAATAAATATAAGTCTTTGTATTATGTTGCCATCCCGGGCGAATCCTGGTCAATAAATAAATTATTTAATTCATCATTTTTTATATTTATTTTTCCTCTTTATTTACAAATTATTGAATATAGAATTTAAGTAGTGCATAATTACTTAATATATATATATAAATCGTTATTTAGTAGTTAAAGCGAGATGATAATTTTGTTTTTTTTTTTTTTTTGTATTAGATTTTAGAAAGTAAATAAAAAAACAATAAATCATCATTAAGAAAGGATTTTGTCTGTATTATATTGATATGGTCAACTATAATCCTACAGGATTGCAGCCGTTTTATTCTTTTTATTTATTTATTTATTTTATTTTTGTTTTTTTTTATTTTGGTTTTCTCATCCATCTCATTCATTCATTCATTTGAATTCATCTTCATCATCATCATCATCATCATCATATAATAAACTTTATATAATCAAAATAATTTATTTTATTTAATTTTAGTTAGAAATACATATATATATATATACATATATATATATATTAAATGTTAATGGTTACAGTCGGGAAACGCCTGTTATCATGCAATACAGGGGCTTATCGTATCAAAATTATTATCAAAAGGGATAAAAGTTAAAATATATAAAACAATTATTTTATTGGTTATATGGGTGTGAGGCATGGTCTATGACCTTAGGTGACGAGAGTAGATTTAGAGTATTTGAGAATAGAATTCTGCGAAGCATTTATGGGTCCAAAGAAAGATGAGATCACCGGGGAATGGCAGAGATTGCATAACGAGGAATTGCATGACCTCTATGCATCTCCAGATATAGTTAGAATTATTAAATCGTGGCTAGAATGGGAGAGGAAAAAATGGTGAAAAATATATTGGTATGGAGACCGAGTGGGGGAAACGTTCACTTGGAGGACCAAAAGGACACGGTGGGATAGGATGTGAGAGAGATGGGAGATGGGAGAGGATAGGGACTGGAAGGTTGTGACTCAGAATAGGAATACTTGGAGGGGTGTGGTTGCTGCGGCCAAGAACATTCGAGTTCCGTAGAGTCACAGAGATAGATAGATAAATGTTAATGCAAGTATAGGTATAATAAATACTCTTATAGTACTTGTTGTTTTTGTTGTTGTTATTGGATGATATTAAAGATTTATAGATAGATAGATAGATGTGTGTATATGTTTGTGAGGGAGGGCGGGAGTTTCAGACAAAGAAGATTTTAAAAAATAAAATTATACAAATATAAAATATTAGTATTTAATTAAAAATTCAAACATTTAACTCTCATTAATGTATTTTTTTTATTTCTAATCTGGGAGGGGATTTTAATTGTAGTCTATAAATTTTGAAATATACACTACAATAATAGTTAAAATTAATAGTTAATTTTATCTTTGAAAATGCTTTATATCAATTAGATAAAGAAGAATTTTAATTTTAAATAATAAAAAGAACAGAGAGATAATATTAAATGAAAATTCAATATATAATTGATGTATGTAACTAATGTATGTACTATTAATAAATAAATAAGCTGGAGTAGCTCCACATGACTAACTCGCAATTTGAAATGGATTAAATAACTATTATATTATATTTAAATTAAATTTAATTAATATTAAATTAAAATTAATAAATAATTTTTTTTATAATAAAACTTTTTTTTCAACCAAAATCTAATGGAAACTATTGAATTTTTCTTTTTTTTTACATATTATTCATTAATGAATAAATGGAATTACATTTTGAATGATTTTTTCATCAAGTCATATTTACAATATTTTATAATGGGAAAGCCAGGATTATAGAGTCATTATATTTTTAAATTTTGAAAAATAGAATAAGGGGATGCGAGGATGTTTCTTTTTCAGTTGAATTCACATTTGTATTTAGCAAATGAAAATGGATTGGGAAAGGGATTCGATGGTGAATTTAAAAATATATATATATATATATATAAAATGTTATACAAATCCAAACTTACATTTGGAGGATCTTTCAAAGATTTAGACTTTATTTAAAAATGGTTCGAAATAATTCAAAATATATAACTTTAAAGGAATTGTAAATAAATAAGCTGGAGTGTCTCCACTCGACTATCTCGCAATTTGAATTGGATTAAATAACATAGTATATTATATTTAATTTAGATTTAATGAATTCTAAATTCTAAATTAAAATTAATAAATAATATTTATTAAATCAGCGCATGTTTGGATCTTTGTTGATGGCACCACGTCACGTGTTGGTGCGTGAGATTTGCAGTGTTAAAAAATTAATTCTGGTACTTTCAGCAATTCAATCAAGCTGAAATACTATATATAGCAGTTTTATGTAATTTTTAATCACATGAAAAACTATCAAACATATATCTTTATTTTTAGGGTCAGTTTAGAGGGAAACAAATGAAAACGTTGTAAGTAATGACCCATTTCTCAAAATTTGATAGAAACCTACGAATTTTGAATAATTCCCATGTACCAAATTTCATTATTCTAGCTCAGTGATTCTCAACCTGGGCGATCGACATCTTAAAGGGGGCGATTATTTGACTGTACGATTTTGGGGGGCGAAATCATTTTCAACTCTAAAAAAAAGGTAAGATGATTTTGCGAACAGGCTTTTTAAACATTTCCTCTTTTTTTCAATTTTTTTCAATATGGTTCTAAAAAAAAAGTCAGATGATTTTGCAATCAGGTTCTGAAACTCGATTTTTCATTATGGCTCTAAGTATCACCTAGTGTACCTACCTTATATTAGGGATTATTATGAAATTTTTATCTGTAAAAATTTATAGGGGGGCGAATTAAGAAGCGGGTCTTACAAAGGGGGCGTTTGGTCCAAATAGGTTGAGAAACACTGTTCTAGCTCAAACCGTTTTTGCATAATCCTATCTACATACACACATACACACACACAGACATTTTTCTCAACCTTAGTGAAAATGATTCAGGAACCTTCAAAACGTATAAAAACATCAAAATTTCAACATCGAAAATTTTCTGGCGAGATAGTAAAAATGAATTTCATTAAAAAAAAAGGAAAAAGAAAAAAAAAACACTTACATGATTTGAATTGAATAATTTTAAAGTGGCTGACTTGCTTTGATAAACCAATTAAGAGATGATTTGATTATTTTTTTTTTACCACCACTTCAAGTATTAACACTTGAACATTTAAGTGATAAAATATTTGATAATTATAATTTTCTATTTGTTTACTTCTTGACTCTCATCTACTTTTTTTATAAAATACATTTCCTTTAAACATTTGATAGCTCTTATTTTATATTCTAAAATATCCATTCGATTATATTAAAAAACTTTGAAAAAAGAAAATTGATTTATTTCTCTTTGATCATAGAATTTTCTTGATACTGTTAATTTAATAAAATCTGATGTGGCTTCATAGGATTATCTTTTCTTTTTTTTTTTTGATCTTTCTCTCCTCTCCCACTCTTTTCTTTTTAATATATATATAAAAAAAAAACATTTAAAAATTTCCCACGGAGAATTCCATCTATTAAATAAATTTATATCACATCACATCTTTCGGCTGTTAATAAAAAGAAATCAGAGAGAAAAAAAAATCAAAACAAGTTTTGCTTTCCTGTGCATTCTATTATTAAACCTTAAACAAGATTATCTATATTACCAGGATTTAAATAAGGAAGTTATAAATTTTCTTCTCATTTTTTTAAAAAAATAAAAATGAAAAATAAAATAAATAAACAGGTAATCAAATACTTAGATTTTTTTTTTCATTTTTATTTTATAAAAATTCATATAATGAGCTCCATTTATGTATAATATTATTATATATATTTATTTTATTATTAAATAGAAAAAAAAATCATTATATTAATTTATATCTCATAATTATATATTTGTTATTAATAGAACATTCTATATTGTCTATATTTTTTTATATTTAATTTACATTTAATTTTGATTAGTAATGTTATATTAAAAATTTAACAAAAATTCAAATATTCATTTTTTTTTCTTTAATTTATATACGCGCGCGCGATTTAATATTATTTTTTATCAATATAAAATCACAAAAGTGAATTTATTAAAAGTAATAAATAAAAAAGAAACTTTTTATGTTTAAATTTTTTAAATTTATGTAAATTATTTTTTGTAATTTCAAATTTATTAAATTGTATTCAATATAAGCACAGGACATCAAATATATATATTTTTTCCGATTTCTTTTTATAAATTAATACACTTTATAAAATTTAATAATTTGAATTTTAAAGAAATATAAAAAAATCGAAACCAATTTTATATACTTAGTCGTATAAATATAAATATAAAATTTTTTTATAAAATAACGTTTTTCCAATGGACTAAAAAGAATAAAATATTTTTTTATAAGCCTGACACAAAGTTTATGGATGAATTGCTTCATATTCAACGAAAAACGTTGGGGGCATTTAGTTTTATTTATTTATGTTAAAAATCAAGTCAAATTTTTGTAATAATAAAAATTTTATTAAGCACATAAACTGACAAATTTTTTTATAATGCAATAAAATTGATAGTTTAAGATCTAAGAAATTAATCTTTTATTATTTTTCACTGTAATATACTTATATACTTATATCAAAGTATGTATCAAAATTTAAAAGAATTTTTATTAAATTTACCTATTATCAATCAAATCCAAAATGGTTGGTTATATTTGAAGAAATAGTGTTACTTGTTAATGAAGTGTTTTAGTGTGGTATGTATCTTAGTATATATATATATATATATATATATATATATATATATATATATGAATTATATAGCTCTATAAAGGAAGTTAATTGCATAGAAATCAAATGAAAACTAAAAGTGCCCAACGTTTTTAGTTGAATATGAAGCAATTCATCCATAAACTTTGTTAGGCTTATAGAAAAATTATTTTATTCCATTGGAAAATCGTTATTTTATAAAAATGTTTTATATTTATATTATTTTATTCTTCTTAGTGCAATTTTCAGCTGGTGATAAATTTATTTAATATAACAATAGAAATAGAAAAGATGAAGTAATACGAAAATTTACAAATTGAATAAAACAAAAAAATATATTAATCTTCCAAACTTGATTTCATGCATTTATGTTAAGTAAATGTTATTATTGAATAATTATTATTATATCAGTCACAATGCCCCGATTCAATAAATGCCTAAAGATCAGATCTCGAACTAATTACCATTTTACTTTTAATTTCGCTATCTTCTCCTTTTTAAAATTTTCCCTCTAATTAAAAATAAAAAAAAAGAAAAATGTATTAAATGAACGACTATTATTATTATTACTCGGAACCAATTATAATTGAGAGATAAAAAATTGTAATTTTAATTTTAAAGTAATAAAAATTATTTTGAACTGATATAAGTATAATAATTTGCAATATTGCTAGACGTATATAAAATATGTATATACATGTAATTCGTTATTATTATTTATAAATTTTTATAATTAAAATAATTATAATTAAAAAATGGAATAGATAATGAATGATTTGTTAACCAATCCAACACACGTCTAATAATATCTTATTATAATAAATAATTTATAATTTATAATAAGCCATGATGATTTTTCTTGGGAATATGTTAATGCGGTGGTTTCCCGTTGCCTTCCGCATGTATAGAACCAGGAACTGACAGTTTCTGGAGTCGGAGGCAGCTGATGTTAAATTGAATTTTATTAGAAAAATTTGTTCTTAGTTGGAATCAAACGCCAACTTTTTGTGTAGAAAATTGCTACGCTACACTCTCGGCTAGCTGCCTCCTAGTGATGAATTGATCCAGCCAATTTTGAGTCTATAACGTCACAATTTACCAGATAGACAGATAGTCAAACAGACATGAAAAATTCTAACATCACTTTTGGATTCGAGAGAGAAGATATGCAAACAAACATTATTAAATTCTGAGCAATGTGCAGACAAAACCCTTTTTATACTATATATAATATATATAGGTACTTAATATATTCCGACCGTTTAAATATAATAAATAAATGTGAATAATAATAATTTATAGTCATAATCCATTTAAACATCATCTATTTTTTTTTTTTTGGAAATAAATTAGATTATTAACTATAACTATAAAATAAACTATACAGAGCCTGTGTGTTCTCAGAAATTGTGATTAATATTTATTTAAGGAGAATATACTCGTATATTTAATATTAAATTTGTTTAACTATTAAAGTGAACACTAAACTAATAATAGAGCTTTTGAAATCCCAGTTGAATAGAATCCATCCTAGTAAATGTAATTATCAACTCTCCTTAACCACTTATCATCATATTTAAAACTTCTTCTTTGAAGACCACAGAGAATTTAATTTTAACTGTCACACATTCTCCTAATAATAAATAACAAATCTTTCATTTATTGTATAAAACAAGTAGAATAGAAACAAAATTTTTGCGGTTATATTTTTTTTTATTTTGATATAAATAATTAAATATAATAAAAATCACAAAATTATTATATATACAAATATGAAAGTAATCATTCGTCATGTGTATTATACTTAATAGTAAAAAACATATTAAAATTATAAAATTAGTTCTTGGCAGCAGTAACCACACTTCTCCAACTATCCCTATCCTGAACCACAATCCTCCAATCCCTATCTCTCTCTCACGTCTCGTCCTACATTATCCACCCACCGCGCCTTGGTCTTCCAAGCGGACGTTTCCCAATTGGTCTCCCAACCAATATATTTTTCGCCATGAACTCAATATTCAAAACAGAAATTCTATATTTAAGAAATGTAGTTACAGTAACTTTTTCCCTAAAATCGGTTATATCATTAATTTTTATATTATTTTTTTTTTTTTAAATTTAAAAATTTTTTTTAATAAAGTCTTTCCATAAATTTCAAGTCAAATTAAATATTTTCCAATTAAAATGAAGCATTCTAAAGATTGAATTTTTTTTTATAAATATATATTATAGATTATCTACTTATGTATCATATATTTATATGTATATATTAATACTAAATAAAATAGTGACGTAAACTCTTCATATATTGAAATCGTAAGGATAAAAATAATAGATAATAAAATTATACAAGAAATATGTATGTCCCAATATGGAAACGAAGAATTTGCAATGTTTTAATTAATATCTATAATATATATTTATGCAGATAGATTAAAAAAATAAAATTTATCATTTTTTTTTACTATCTCGCTAGAGATAGTATTGCGATCACGAAAAATTTCGATGTTGAGATTTTGATGTTTTTATACGTTTTGAAGGTTCCTGAATCATTTTCACTAAGGTTGAGAAAAATGTCTGTCTGTGAGTGTATGTAGACAAGATGACGCAAAAACGGTTTGAGCTAGAATCATGAAATTTGTTATGCGGGCATTATTCAAAATTCGTAGTTTTCTATCAACTTTTGAGAAATGTAGCTCAACCGGAAGAGGGTCATTACCTACAATGTTTAGATTTTTTTTCCTCTAATCTGACCTTAAAAATAAAGATATATGTTTGATAGTTTTTCACAGGATTAAAAATTGTATACCACTACTATATATAGATCAGCTTGATTGAATCACTGAAAGTTCCAGAATTAATTTTTTAACACTGAAAATCTCACGCGCCAACACGTGACGTGGTGCCATCAACAAAGAGCCAAACATGCGCTGTTTTAATAAATATTATCTATTAATTTTAATTTATAATTTATAATTAATTAAATTTAATTTAAATATAATATATTATGTTATTTAATCCAATACAAATTGCGAGTTAGTCGAGTGGAGACACTCCAGCTTATTTTTAAATGCATTTAATCCATTTTATTATTTTTACATATAGAATTTAATTTATTAATACCTCTCTTCTTTCCATACCAGTATCCTACTGGAATATATTAATAAACACGATACAAAATCGTTTCCTTGAAATAAATAAATAAATAAATGTGGGTTAAATTATAGAATAATCCATTAAGTTGAAAAGCATTAATGTTAATTTCAAAAAGGAAAAACTAACATTATTTATATCCGATATATTAATCTTATTGATGGTTTGTTTATTCAAAAGTGGGTATTAAATGTATGCAAAAGAATTTTGCATTCATATTGCATGGTTGGGTAAGCAAAAAGATCGTCTCGACTACTGGCTTCTGTGTAGCTGTGACGATTTTAGAATGCTAATCAAGCAACAAACACACTCGGTTGTACTCAAAAAGCCTCCTAAGACCCATATCAATTCGGACGACGATAGACACCGACTTAATTACAAATCATTCCAGTAAATTCCATTAAAGATACAAAAAGTTTTACATTTTTACCGTCCGACGATAGTAAGGGAAGGTATTGTTTTCACAACAAATTTCACATGTGAAGCTTTTTACATATCTCCACGAATCATGCATTTTTTTAACAGAAAAAAGTATTTTTAGCATCATGTCTGTCCGTCCGACCGTCCGTCCCTCTGTCCATTGTGTATAGACGGGTACAGCCTGAACGGTTAACCGGATTTTGATAAAATTTGGAATATTTACTTAATGCATCAGTATGATGAATCTATCAACTTTTGGTGTATATCCGGAAACCGGAAGTGGTAGTTTACAAAGTATTAATGTTATATTCATTGTCAGAAAATATTTCACTTAAATTATAGTTGTGATAAATAATTGATTAAATAAACTAAAAATAAAAACTAAGATAATATAATTTAGTCAATTTAATTCAAGAGTTTTGAAAATATTTTTTTTTTATACTTTATACTTTATAATGTTGTTTGGAAATTAATTTATTTCAAATGGAGGGTCGGTTCTGTGCCTGGCCACAGCTCATATTTTTATATCTAAAATTTAATATTAAAGTTTGAATTACACCAAGTATAACATAAATAAATAATGAATTTTTCTTTTTCTTTTTATTAATAATAATATTTTATTTTTTCATTGAATATATTTATAATATATTATATTTTCAATTGTATTCTCTAAAATAGTACCAAAAAATAATTGAACCTAAATAACAAATCAGTTTTTTACTTTTAAATTGTTTTTTTTTGTTTTTGTTGATTGTTTTTTAAATAAACATTTTAGTCAAAAATTAAGATCATAATAATATATAAAATACCTACATAACTGATCCCTATTCACATTAAGAATTAGCTGGAGTGTCTCCACTCGACTATCTCGCAATTTGAATTGGATTAAATAACATAATATATTATATTTAAATTAAATTTAATTAATTATAAATTATAAATAATAAATAATAAATATTAAACCAGCGCATGTTTGGCTTTTTGTTGATGGCACCACGTCACGTGTTGGCGCGTGAGATTTGCAGTGTTAAAAAATTAATTCTGGTAATTTCAGCGAATCAATCAAGCTGAAATTCTATATATAGCAGTTTTATACAATTATTAATCATGTGAAAAATTATCAAACATATATTTTTATTTTTACGGTCACTTTAGAGGAAAAAAAATCAAAACGTTGTAGGTAATGACCCTCTTCCGGTTGAGCTACATTTCTCAAAAGTTGATAGAAAACTACGAATTTTGAATAATGTCCATGTACCAAATTTCATCATTCTAGCTCAAACCGTTTTTGCGTAATCTTGCCTACATACACACACACACACACACACACACACACACACACACACACACACACAGACAGACATTTTTCTCAACCTTAGTGAAAATGATTCAGGAACCTTCAAAACGTATAAAAACATCAAAATCTCAACATCGAAAATTTTCGTGATCGCAATACTATCTCTCGCGAGATAGTAAAAAGTAAGATTAATGTTGTTTGAAATTAAACACTCATTTAATGGAATAAGAAAGGTTCAAAGGGAACGAAAATTCGTAAGAAATACATGACATGGTATTTAATTAATTAATTTTAATTTTATAATTAGGTTGAACAAACGTAATTTTTATGATTTGTTTTTTCATGAATGAATAAATTATATAATAATATGAAAAATTGTGTTCGGAATGTTATTTCGTTTTGTTTTTGTTTTTTTTATTTTTTTATCAACATCGGGCTTATGTTAATTTAAACTTTCTGACAAACTAATATACCTACATATACCTTATAGATTTATAATTAAAAAACTTTTATAATTAATATATGTGCTCTCTATTTATGATGTATAAGTAGAAAAATAAAATGATGGTTCCCAAAAAAGTATGAATGCATTAAAAGGAAAAAAAAAATATATGACTGATTGAAATAAGAGTGGATTGGTTGGGTACTCACATAACTAATCATAGGAATGTTACGCGAATGAGCCACGATGGATTCGACCCAACAGGTGCCTTCGGGACCGAAGAAAGCGGCGACTCCCTCGCAAATCATCTCCGTCATGGCTTGAGTTGCTGTCACAGTATCCCCTTTTGTGTCATTCCATCGAAAATCTAAATGAACTTGGGGCAAAATATCCGTGCTATTATTCACCTGAAAATAACAAACAAACATTGAGCGTATTAATCAAATATTTTGTTATTAGAATATTTAAAGAAACGTTATAAAGATAATGTGATTTGAAGATTAAAAAAAGAAAACATAATTATTTAAATATCATTATTATTTTAAATAAAAGTATAAAGATATGAAAATAGGTGGATGTAGTAATTATCTGATTTATTGTGCAGTCAGTATCCATTCTAAAAAAATATACCTACTCGTAGGTATATAACTTTCTTATATATATATTGAAATATAACTATAAGCATAAACATGCCTCTTGAAGGCGCCATTGAGTGTGTGGGTAGCGAACCTGCCTCACATTCACATAGTCCGGGTTCAAGTCCCAGGCCTGGCAAGGGAATTTCCTTTGCTGGGACCTATGGGACGGAGTCAACCCAGCCTCCGGGAACAACATTGAGGAAAAACTACTTGATAGCGCTTCCGATCAAGAAAATCAAGGTAAAGGTTGAGACGACCCGTTCTACTGATCATAGGACACCTCATTGATATAACCGGCTTGATAGACATACAAAGTCAGAGGTTTTTTATAAACATGCCTCTTAATAAATTATATATAAGGGAAATATCATTAATATCATTAATAGAAATAAACACATTTATAACAAATATTGACATCCTCCCAGAGAAGATGTATCATTAAATACCTGGAAGGAACTACTGGAAAATCATCCTAGTTACATTAACTGCTAAATAGTCGACCCTTTATAAATTGCAATTGCTAATTAATTAAAAATAAAATTTGATTTAATTAATAATATTAAAATAAATATACTTTATTTTTTTGGTTAATTTCTCATGTTAGGCATAATTGTATTAAATTATTCTTTCATCATTAAAAATTAATTTTATTATAATTTAATATTTTATTTTATTTTATTTTATTTTGAATGAATTCAACCTATTTACCTCTTTTTTAATAAACTTTCGATGGATACACCCAACTATTTTCTATTAATAATAATACCAGAGTGATACCACTTAAATTAAAAATCAATTTTATTAATTTTAAACCCTTTTTTTAATAACCTTTTGATAGATGAACGGGAATTGTGAAAAGAGATGTAACTTGTATGAATATCATTTAAGAGAAGTGTTGAAAAATTGAAGGAACAAATTTTAAATTCATCATCCAAGGCTACAACTGGTTGTTTTGAAATTTTTTTTTACTTTTTTATTAATAGGTTGTATTAAAGCATGCTGAGTTTGTTAGTGCAAATTAAAGAGAAATTGAGAAATAATGTCACAAATTTAAGGTGAATAAGAAAGAATTAATCAATTTCACATAAATAGATTTCATTAGTGAATCAATGATTGGTTAATAAACATTTTGATTTGGATAACGAACATCTTGGTACAGATTATGTTCGTTAACCTATCAGCTATTGTACTAAATTTTGAAAAAAATAATTTTAAACAAATTTTATTTATAATAAGGTGACCAATCGTCCTCCTTTAGGGAGGGCAGTCCTCCATTTGTAAACTCTGTCCTTCTTTTGTAAGTGTCCTCCTAACTGTCCTTCTTTTTGATATCTGTCCCGTTTTTCGAAATATTTAGGACATTTCGTACTTTTTTTCAAAATTTTTTCATTTTGCTTTTTTTAAAACAAAAAGGTCAAACGTATTCTAGACTAAGCTTTTGAAATTTTTCCAAATTTCCAAATTTTTTCTAAAATTTTTTTCAATTTGGTTCTAAAAAAAGGATAAAATGTCCTAATTTCAAACTATGGTCACCTTATTATAATTATAATTTGATTTTATTAATTAATGTTTGTGTGTGTATGTGTTTCATTTGTATATTTTTATTTGGTCATCTTAATCTTTTGTTTTTGTTTTGTTTAATATTTAATGTGAATCTTAAACAAAGAAAAAGAAAAAAGTAAAAACAAAGAAGATATGTAGTAACTCTTCAAGAGTATAATGTATTTTTATACAATATTTTTTATTTTAAATTTTTAATAAATTATTTTATACAATATAATATTCTAAATATCTTTTAAATTGAAATAATTAATTTTCTATATTAATTTATTAAGTAATAATTTATTTATCAAGTTGAGATATTAATTATTTTGAATTTAATTTTTTATTTGTTTGTTTGTTTGTTCGTTTTTTTTTATGAATTCTAGTATAGAAACAGATATATTTATAGAAAATCATTTTTGTCAGGATAGCATCATATTGAATGCAAATATAAATTTCATATTTGAAGAAAGATTGATACTGAAATTTAATCTGAATTTTATACGAGTATAATATACCGAATGGAAATGTTCAAAGTGAAATGAAATCTTTTCAATGGAATAAATTACAAGAAAAACTTCTTCAGATGTGATTTAACTTTTTTTTCCCGATACTCAATATTACTTTATTGAAATTGGATATTGAAGTATAGTTGAAATAGATTTTTCTTTTATCAGAAAAAAAAAACAATCGAAATATTTTTTATTAAAAAAATAAATAAATAAATTTAAATTATTATGTGAATTGATTAAAATTAATTTAATTAAGTTATCTCTGTGGCTTGGCCAAGGAGCTCGAAAGTTTTTGGCCACAGCGACCATATTCCTCCAAATATTCCTATCCTGAGCCACTTGTGATTGTTCTTCTCAACAAGTAAATTTTTCGTCAGTCTTTCATCTTCCATTTCTGTCACTTGTATTGCCCATCGCAACCTTGTCAATTTTATGACCCTAACTATGTCTGAAGATGCATAGAGATCATGCAATTTGGGGATATAAAATTAAAAAAAATAAAATCAATAAATAAAAACGATATTTTCTCAAATTCTATCAAATCAATTAATATTTATTATACATATTATAGAATAGATAAAATTAATTTATAAATAAATTAAATTCTTTATTTTATTTATATATCTATCTATAAATTATCTATATATCATCGTATCTTAAATCAAAAAACAACCCTTTAATTATATATATATGGTAAGGTTTTTAACAGAACATTGCTGAAAATTTAACAAAGTTTGCATATTTTCACGTTTTATGATCAAGAGCAGTGTTTCTCAACCTTTTTGGACCAAACGCCCCCTTTGTAAACCCGCTTCTTAATTCGCCCCCCTATAAATTATTACAGATAAAAATTGCATGATTATCCCTAATATAAGGTAGGTTCACTAGGTGATACTTAGAGCCATATAGAAAAATCGAGTTTCAGAACCTGATTGCAAAATCATCTGAACTTTTTTTTTTTTTTTTTATTGAAAAAAATTGAAAAAACAAGGAAATGTTTAAAAAGCCTTTTTATTGTTGAAAATGATTTCGCCCCCCAAAATCGTATAGTCAAATAATCGCCCCCTTTAAGATATCGATCGCCCAGGTTGAGAATCACTGATCTAGAGAATCCAAATATAATTTTAGAATTTTACATGTCCTGGAAATTGTCTGGCTATATACCATCGATGTAAAAATTAGCTTGGCCAATTATATCAAAAGATTTTTAATATCTATTAAATTTTTATTAATTATATTTCACAAGTAAAACATGATTTATAGATTATATAATTATTTTGCATATAATTTATAGATACAATTGAAATTTAAAAAATTAAAAAAAAAAAAAATAAAATAAAATAAAATAAAAATATATTCAGTTTTAAAATCCTATTTTTAAATAGAATTGGATTTATTATATGTACTATAATAGTTATTATTTTCGAAGAAAGTTCTAACCTCAGCATCAAGTTTATAAAAAAAAAATAATAATTTAATATTTAATATGAATGGTTATCAAATAAATATAATAACGGGCTAAAAATTAAAGTTCTTTATTTTGTTCTAATCATCTGACAGAAAGTCTATTGAGGATTTTATCACCTCAAAAAAAAAAAAATAAAAATCGACCAGCAAATACATATTTTATTTTCGAGAATACTCATTTTTATTTATTTATTTATTTATTTTTAAATAGATACCAGTAAATAGTGCTAATACTAATACTTATAAAAATTTATTATTTCTAGGTTCACAGAGGTTCTTATCGATTTTGTTTTTTATTATTCGACAGATAAAATTTATACCCTATATTTTTAAAAAAGAAGAAATATTATATATAAAAAAACCCAGAAATTATTTTTTATTTTTATGGTTTATAAAGTCAAAAATATTTTTAAAAATTCTTTTAATTAAACTGACTAAATTAAATTAAATTGTCTTTGTTTTTAGTTTATTTACTCAAATATTAATTACTATTTAGTATATTTTAAATGCACAAATGATTTATTGATTATATAAAATTTAAAATATGATGTTGTAGACGAAAATAATATAAAGAACTTGTTTTAAAGTTTTGTCTTTTTAAAATTGGGTAAATTTTTTTAAATTTGTTTTAAAATCCAAATTATTTGTATATTCTATTATAATTTATAAAAATGTTTCTTTTTTTATTTATTTATTAAGGGACAGAGTACCCTGTCTAGGTGGGATACATATGTGTATAAATGTGTGTGTGTGTGTGTGTAATTGTTTTTCTCTACTGAATTATCTGCTGTAGACAGTAAGGAAAGTGCAACACAAATTCATTCAATTTATATATGTCAAGTTGCTGAATTTTAAACCAAGTTAGAAAACATATCTTATCTCTCTTATTATTTGTCTTTTTTTCAGGATGTTTATATGGTAAAACTTATAATTATATTTTGTATATATACAATAAATTATAGTTCAACTAAATTTAATTTATATTTACTAATTTAAAATTATAATATTTCTAAATTTGGATTTTGGATATTGGATTTTTAAAATGGACAATATTTTATATAAATCATCAATATCACATCATTATTATTTTTTCATTAAAAATTTCACTAAAATAATATAAATCTTCTAAAAATAGAGACAAATTTAATAAATAATATTTATTTATTTATTCGCTTTCGGGATCGAAGCCTTTTTTTTAGCCAATTTGTTAAATTTTAAATAATTATATTAAATAAAGATTAAATGAATAGTAAATTATAATTTTGTAAACTTTTGGTGAAATTTCAAGTTCAAATATAATATTCTCTTTTAATTATCATTTTAATTTAAAGAAAGTAATGTAGAAGCCGAGATTATTTAAAAATTTAAATAAATTAAAACTAACTGTAAGATAAATATGGACATGAAACGTAAAATACTAATTAAAATAAAGCTCATTAAATGTGGCTTCCCATAACATAACATAATAGGATTGAACAAAAATTGATAGATGCTTTCCAATGGGAAAGCCTTGCTACGAACCCGCCAGTAAGATAATACAGTAATAATATAAATAATAATAATAATAATAATTTACAACTCACCTCTTCCAATGCAAGTGTAAGTGCACCAGAAATGGCCAAGCCTTGTCTGTCTTTAAGAATTCCTTTAATGGCAGTGAGATATCCAACTGTGATGATAGTCTTCTGATGGTTTGCAAGGGTTGTTGTCGTTAGGGTGCTGGCGGTGGTTGTGGTGGTGGTCGTTGACGATGCCAACGCGCAGGGACTCGATGTAGATACTGGAGTCGTTGTTGTAATCGGTAATCTAAGCAATTAAGAAAAATATATATATATATTTATACAAATAATAAATCCTTTTTTTATATAATTAATATAATAAATTATTAACATTTTTAATTTTATTTTTGATGTGTTCATAATTAAGAAAAAGGCGCCATTGGGTGTGTGGGTAGCGAATTTGCCTCACATTCACATGGTCCCGGGTTTGAGTCTCGGGCCTGTCAAGGGGATTTCCCTAACTGGGGTCTATGGGACGGAGTCAACCCAGCCTCCAGGAACAACATTGGGGAAAAGCTACTTGATAGCGCCTCCGATCAAGAAAATCAAGGTAAAGGTTGAGAGGACCCGTTCTACTAATCATAGGACACCTCATTGATATAACCGGCTTGAAAGGCGTTGTCCTTGCGAAGGACGTACAAAAGTCAGAGGTTTTTTTTTCATATTTAAGAAATAAAAATAAAAATATCTAAAAATTCCCAAATAACTTTAAATATTAATTGACAAAAATAAAAATAATTAGTATACCTTAATCAAGCCAAATGTACTTTTTTTGTATTTGAATTAAAATAATTAAATTTGATATTAATTTTTATTAATCATTAAAAAAAAAATCTAATAAAAATAACTAAATTTTTTTATTTTTAGATTATTTATTAAGACCATTTACGATAAGTATATTATTTTCTAAATTTCTTATACTTTCTTATATTAATGAATTTATTTACATTAGTACCTAAAACAGCGGTTTTCAACCTGTGGGGTGTGCCCCCCTTGGGGGCGCGAGATTTTTGCAAGGGGGGCCCGAAGGTAATTCAAGTGCCCTCAAACTTTTGAAAATTCTCGTTTTTTTTTCAATTTTTTTCCAATATGTTTCTAAAAAAATAAGATAAGATGATTTTGTGGCCAAACTTTTTCACATTTTCGATTTTTTTTCAATATGGTTTTTTTTTCTTAAAAAAAAAGGTCAAATGATTTTACGATGCTCTGTACCACGGCCCAACCCTATTGTTATATTATTTCAGAAATTTGCCCGACTATTGAAAAAGGAAATTAGATTATTACAAAACAAAAGGGGGCGCCGGAACAGAAAGGTTGGAAACCACTGACCTAACATATTATACGAGTATTATATAATAAATTTACTTTTCTTACTTGGTAATTGGAGTAGTGATGTTGATTGTTTCATTGTTATGCTTTTTTGGAAATGTCCAAGTACCGTTGACGAACAGAGAAATAGGAGTTTTTGTTGTTGTTGTTGTTGTTGAAAATGATGTAATGGTAATATTATCGCCAGTCCACAATGGTTGTGAACTAACAAAGGTGATGTTTTGATTGGGAATGGTCTGGAAGCCGTCCTGCCCAGTAATGGCTGCAACTGCAAGAGTTAACAGCCCGAAGCCAAAAATGATGAAGGGAATCCCGCGAGGCGGCCCAGAAAACAGCAGCGACGGCGGGCCGGCGCTCATGGCACAAGCTCACCGGGCACAACCGGCCACCCCTACGCCAACCTAGAATTAAAAAATAAAAAAAAAACAACTGAAATTAACTCTTTAAATAGAATTTAAATTAAATTAAAAGATTTTTAATAAGAAAATAAATAAATAAATGAAAAATGAATATATTAAAAAGAAAATTGTAGAGGATAATAGAAATAAATTTGAATTGTCAATAAATTATTATTACATAATGATACTAGATTCATATCTAGTAGGAAAATAAAAATAAAAAAATAATATTTTACCATTATATAATAACTACAAAAGTATGGAATGAATGTGTTCTTCAAGAAATTTATTTTTATGATAAAGGATTAAATAAATATCTTCATTATGTGAGAAAATAAATTATTAGTAAAATACAATTTATATTTTTAACATTAACAAAAGTTCAGATAAAATATAATATTTAACCTAGAAAAAAAAAAAAATCTGGAGTGTCTCCACACGACTATCTCGCAATTTGAATTGGATTAAATAATATATTAAATTTAAATTAAATTTAATTAATTATAAATTATAAATTAAAATTAATAAATAATATTTATTAAACCAGCGCGTGTTTGGCTCTTTGTTGATGGTACCACGTCACGTGCTGGCGTGAGATTTGCAGTGTTAAAAAATTAATTCTGGTACTTTCAGCGATTCAATCAAGCTGAAATTCTATATATAGCAGTTTTATACAATTTTTAATCATATGAAAAACTATCAAACATATATCTATATTTTTACGGTCACTTTAGAGGAAAAAAAATCAAAACGTTGTAGGTAATGACCCTCTTCCGGATGAGCTACATTTCTCAAAAGTTGAGAGAAAACTACAAATTTTGAATAACCAAATTTCATGATTCTAGCTCAAACCGTTTTTGAGTAAACTTGTCCACACACACACACACACACACACACACACACACACACACACGCTTTATTGCTACAAGTGAAGAGGAGAGAAAGGAGGTTCTTGGAGACCTCGGGAAGAAAATTTTCGAACTGTTGGAGTTTGTTGAGCCTAGGCATAACGTACATGGTGAGATAAAGAAAATGGCACGCTCAATCAGAAGCATGTACGGCCGGTTGAAGGATATAGAAGAAAAGATACCACGATCTCAGTCACGCCCTACTACAGAGAAAAGGAGCACACAAACATCCCCAGACAAAACAAACAAGTGTCTGGTTTTTAAGGAATCTGCAGCTCAAGAAGCCCTTACTGTAAGGGGAGAAAAAAGGAAAACTAATTCTCCTGGTAGCTCGAATCAACAGACGACAAAGAAGCTGAAGGACTCGGGACCTAGCCTTCCTACCAAGAAGCATGTAGAGGATAAAGAGCCTATTCAAAACTCCGTTAAGCAGAACAAGAGTCCAGGCTGGGTGATGGTGCAATCGAGAGGGGATAGGAGAAAGGAGCGCAAAAAACAGCCTCCAGATAAACCTCCAGCGCCTCCATTTAAGCGGAACCAGAAGAACCCAAAAAGAGCAGCAATGAGACCTGACGTGCTGATCATTCGCCCGACAGACAAAACAAAGTACTGCGAAATACTCACCCGGATCAAGGCAGGCGTGCGCCCGGAGCAGGTCAGCGCCACTGTCGACAAAATTCGCAAGACAGCAGCAGGAGACATGCTTATTACGCTGTTAAAAGGCAGTGCTGACAATGGAAAAGCCTTGCAGGAAACCATCGCGGGCATACTCCAAGATGATGCAAAAGTCATCAATACGGGACCAGAAGAAAACCTGGAAATTCGTGACCTCGACGATATCACAACAAGAGACGATATTCTGGATGCTCTGAAAATGGCAGCCGGAGGCGATTGTGGTGTCACAGTAGAGGCTATAAAAATCCGAAAAGCCTTTAGAGGAACACAAATTGCGTCGGTGGTATTGGCGGCAGCAACAGCGACGAAAGTGATCGGAGAACACGGCAAGATCAGGATTGGCTGGGTAAACTGTCGAATTCGAACGATAATAAAGCCAATCCGATGTTTCAAATGCTGGCATTTTGGACACCGGGCTGCCCAGTGTAAAGGCGGAAAAGACCGATCCAAACTCTGCATCAAGTGTGGAGAGGAGGGTCACAAGTTGGTCAATTGCGATAAACCAGCTAAATGTGCATTGTGTGCTGAACAGCTCGGCACAGAGGATATTGCTCACTATGCCGGCACAAGTAGATGCCCGGTATACCAAGAAGCACTCAAGAAGATGACCATTAGACGGAAATGAGAATACTGCAGATAAACATCAACCACTGCGAGGCTGCACATCATTTGCTCATGCAGACGGTACGAGAGCTAAAGCTTGACCTTGTGCTTTTATCAGAACCGTATAAGCACCTAAGCGGTCAACCATGGGAGACTGATAGCACCACCAAAGCTGTCATATGGTCCTGTGGCAGGATTCCCTTCGGGAGTGTCGTTAGCAATGGCAGCGCCGGCTTTGTGGCGGCGTCGGTGAATGGCATTCGTTTTTACAGCTGCTACGCTCCACCCGGCCTCTCTATTGTTGAATTTAGTGACTTCTTGGATCGGCTGTCCGAGGACGCGAAGCAACACCATCCAGTGGCAATAGCCGGAGACTTCAACTCCTGGGCAGTGGACTGGGGAAGCAGGCACACCAACGCACGAGGAAGAGCACTTCTGGAAGCCTTTACTGCACTGGATGTGGTTCTGCTCAACAGTGGCAACACGCCAACTTACACCAAGGGCGACGCAAGTTCTATTGTGGATCTCACCTTTGTCAGCAGCAGCCTCGCCCGAGGTAACTACAAATGGAGGGTGATGGATATTTACACAGCCAGTGACCACAATGCGATTCTCTGGGAGATGCCCAACGGCCAGAATTCTAGAAGAACAACCAGGAAAGTTAACACCATCGGATGGAAGGTGAAATCTTTTGACCCATGTGTATTAGTAACTGCCTTAAATAGTGAACCGATCATAGCTGGATCCGCAGAAGAAATGACCAAGGACCTGATGAAGAGAGTGGCCCGGGCTTGTGACGTTTGCATGCCCCGTAAACGTTGCATGAATTGGGGATCCTCGGTTTATTGGTGGAGCGATCATATCAGCGCCCTCCGTAAGGAATGTCTCAAGAAAAGGAGAATATCTCAGCGTGGTTATCGGCGACCTAACTCGGCGGAGCTAGTCGCAGAGTACAAACAAGCTCGTCGATGCTTAAACAAAGCCATCAAGGATAGCAAGAAGAACTGCTGGAAAGATCTCATCAATGAGGTGGACAGAGACTTGTGGGGCAGACCTTACAGGGTAGTCATGACGCACCTAAAATACCAGCCAATGCCGTCACCAACTTGTCCTCGACTGTTGGGAAAGATCGTGACTGCGCTGTTCCCACATCAACGCGTTTTCAACTACCTGTTGGCTCGGGACGAGCTGGATGACATTCCACCTATCACAGAAGACGAACTGATGGAGGCATGCAACCGCGTCGGGAATAATAAAGCGCCGGGATTGGACGGAATCCCTAATATTGCCTTAAAAACATCTATAAAGGCAGAGCCAATATTGTTCCTTGACGTCTACAACACCTGCCTTAAGGAGGGGACTTTTCCAAGGAAATGGAAACAACAACGGCTGGTACTACTTCCAAAAGGGAAAAAAAAGCCACCGGAAGAACCGTCATCCTACCGTCCACTTTGCATGCTGGACACGGCGGGTAAGATATTTGAGCGCATTATCCATCAGAGAATCGAAGCAATTGTTGACCCACTTCTGGCGGACAATCAGTATGGCTTTCGAAGGGGTCGATCAACTCTGGACGCGATCGATCTGGTTGTCAGTACGGCCAAGGACGCAATTTCTGGTACCAGATGGAAGGGTGGAACGAAGAAATATTGTCTGGTGGCAACGTTAGACATCAAAAATGCCTTCAACTCCGCCAACTGGGATTGCATCATGCAGGCCCTCGAAGAGAAGAACGTACCAGGATACCTGCGAAGGATAGTGGCTAGCTACTTTACAAATAGAGTCCTGAAATACGACACGAAGAACGGTGCAAAGGAGTATGATGTTACTGGAGGAGTACCACAAGGTTCTGTACTGGGTCCACTTCTCTGGAATATCATGTATGACGGGTTGTTGAGACTGAATCTGCCAAGGAGTGTTAAACTCGTAGCATATGCGGATGATGTAGCCGTGGTAGTGGTCGCCAAACACCTTGATGAGATCAACCACATGTTCGATACCACCTTCGAGCAAGTTAACCGGTGGATGAATACAGCGAACCTTCAACTGGCTAAACAGAAAACGGAGGCTGTACTTATTACAAGCAGGAAAGTGATAGAGACCATCAAACTGAAAGTCGGCCTACAAGAGATCACATCACAACCTTATATCCGATATTTGGGAGTGATGCTTGATGCTCGGCTCAAGTTTAAGCAGCAGGTGGAACACGTGAGTGCTAAAGCATCAGCAGTAGTAGCTAGCCTATCACGACTTATGCCTAACATCGGAGGCCCAAAGCACACGAGGAGGTTATTGCTATCATCAGTGGTTACATCGGTCCTCACGTATGGTATATCCATTTGGGCTGACGCACTTGAGATCCAGGAATCGCGGAGAAGAGCTGGTCCGGTATATCGGTTAAGCGCGTTAAGAGTGGCCAGCGCCTTCCGAACAATATCAGAGGAAGCGGTGTGTGTCATTTCAGGAACTCTGCCACTTAGAGTTCTGGCTGAAGAAAGACGGAACCTCTACCATCGGAAGAGGTCAAACATAATGAGCACCGAAGAACTGAGAGCAGAAGAACGGCGACATAGTATTTCACGATGGCAGTTACAGTGGGATGCCGCGGAAAAGGGTAGATGGACGCACCGTCTAATACCAAGGATTGATGTTTGGCTGAACCGGAGTCACGGCGAGGTCAACTATTACCTAACACAGATGTTGTCAGGGCACGGCTGTTTTCGTGAGTATCTTCACCGTTTCAAGCATGACGATTCTCCAGAGTGTCCGTCCTGTCCAGGAGTTATAGAAAATGCGGAACACGTTTTCTTTGAGTGTATACGTTTTTCTCAACAGCGAGATGATGTAGAGAAATCTATAAACACAGGAATCTATCCAGAGTCTATAGTGGAAGCAATGTTGTCATCAGAGGCTGCCTGGAACGCAATCAGCATATTTGCAACACAAGTTCTTACAGACTTGCGTTACATAGAAAGAAAAAGAGCTAATGATAACAACTAGGAGAAAGGAAAAATAACACCTTAGCTACCTGAAGGAAGAGCATTAGCTATGTCCTCCCCCCACGAAGTAATGCCTAACGGCGGTTCCCGTGAGGGATTGAGGTTGGAGGAAAGCGGAGGTTTTAGTCGGTATTAACATCTTGAGTCCGACATACTAGGCAAACCTTATAAAAAAACACACACACACACACACACACACACACACACACACACACACACACACACACACACACACACACACACACACACACACACACACACACACACACACAGATAGAGAGAGAGAGAGAGATTTTTCTCAATCTTAGTGAAAATGACTCAGGAGCCTTCAAAACGTATAAAAACATCAAAATCTCAACATCGAAAATTTTCTCTCTGGCGAGATAGTAAAAAATATTTTATAAAATATATAAATAAATTGAAAATATACAATAAACATAAAAATTCAAAATATTGTTTTAATAAAAATCTTATTAATTTTATTTATTTCATTTATCTTATAGTTTTATCTGATCTATTCATAATTTATATATACAGTTCATATATATATATTAATTCTAATTATCCTTATGAGAATATAATAATAATAAAAAAAAATAAAAAAATTAAAAATATATTCATAGATTGATCTATGAAAATTTTTATAGGAGAATTAAATAATAAATTTCATTAAAATAATTAAAAATTATGAAATTTGTTAAGTATTATATATACTATGTAACAATGAAAGAGCGATGAAAGAACGATAAAAGTATTGAAATTTAAAAATATCATATAATGGTCATTAAAAGAAATTGAATCAATGTAAATAATAATAATAAAAATAAAAAAAATATTTAAATTATTAAAATATTATAAATATTCATTTCTCAGTCAAGTATTCTCATTTGAAATTTACTGGGAATTAATTACCCCTTTTTATCGGCTTCATAAACTTTTCATTGATCAATTTCGTTTTTTAATTCCTATTCGAAAAGTTGATTATAACTCATTGAAGGTTTTATTTTTTTAATGTTTTAATTTATTTTATTTTTCTACCTACATAAAATAAATATTTTAATCATATTACATTCTAATTTACAAAAAGTTTTTTTTTTAAATATTTTTCACTTTTTATTAAAATCAGATAATATAATTGACCCTAAAAAAACAATATAATTAATATTTTATAAAGAGCACATTTCGTAGAGTAATATATATATATATATATATATATATATATGCATATATTTATATCAGTATATATATAGATATATATAATAGATAAATAATAAAAATATTTTAATTTAAAAATTAAGTTAAGATTTTATAGATATATTAAGGCGTCATTGGGTGTGCGGGTAGCCAACCTGCCTCACATTCACATGGTCGAGAGTTCAAGTCCCGGGCCTGGCAAGGGAATTTCCCTAGCTGGGGTCTATGGGACGGATTCAACCCAACCTCCGGGAACAACATTGGGGAAAAGGTACTTGATAGCGCCTAAGATCAAGAAAATCAAGGTAAAGGTGGAGAGCACCCGTTCTACTGATCATAGGACACCTCATTGATATAACCGACTTGATAGGCGTTGTCCTTGCGTAGCACGTACAAAAGTCAGAGGTTTATTTTTTTTAATAGATATATTAAATTATAATATGAAATTAAACAAGTAAAGATTGTGGGAAAAATTTTAATTTTATTGTTTGTTTTTTTTATTTTAATTTTGGAAATTTTTTGAATTAAGGTGGCTTTCAGTCATAATGCCGTTAAAAAAATGTTTTAAATTTTATATTTTTAATAAATAATTTCATAGAAATGAATGATTATAATCAATTTAAAAAAAAAAAATAAGCATAAAATTGAAAAATTTTATTTTAATGTTTAATTTTTAAAAATATTAATTATTATAAGACATAGTTAAAAATTGAGGAAAGCAGATATCTACTATAAAAATTAAATTAATAGTAGGATTACAAAAACTAAAATGAATTTAAAATAATTGCTATAAAGATGATTGGATATGGTTGACTTAGAATTAAATAAATAATACATTATTTTATAATATTTGTATAAAATTCTTTTTATAATCTTATTTCTTTAATATAATATAATATTTTCAATATCAAATATCAAATTTTTTTTTTATTAATATTTAAGATTTTTTTTTCCCAATGATTTTTATTTTATTAGAAAATATTAATCAAGAAAAAATAACTTTTTATTTTATTTTTGAGATTATTTACACCCATTTACTTCATATTTCATTTCATTTATCAGACTTGAGTCATTTATATAAAAGGCCAAAGAGAAATATAATTTCATTTCAAACGAGAAAGATAAGTTTCTTTTTTTGAGAAATATCAAAGTGAAAAAAAAAAAAATTAATTGTATTTCATATCTGATTGATGTAATCTAATTTGACAATGTTATATTTCTATCTTATAATACAATAAAAATTAAAAAAAAAAAAAAATGCCCGGGATACGATGGAAACCTAATCATCTTTTTAGAGACGATAAAATTATATTATATTTATCGAAAATGTGAATAAATCCAATGGTAATGGATCAAATACTTGCTAATTAACAGAAAGAAAATTGAAATAATTCCAATCTAGAAAAGTAAGAAAAGTTGGCAGAAACAATTATTTAAATTTTTTAAATTTTTGAAAGATAAGAGTTTGGATTCATTAAATTTGTATTCTACTGTGCAACATCATTGTTTTTAAATAATTAGCATAGTACTATTAACATTTGACATTGTAAATTTAAATTTTTAAATTTTAATAAATAAGGAATTTAAAATTTAATTAATTAAAAAATATAATATATGTTATTTAATCCAATTCAACTCCAGATTTTTTTTCACTTCATCTGATCTAAACAAAAATTAGATTTCTCATCGATTAGTGGCTTATTAGTATCTTTAGATCAGTGAATCTCAACCACTGTGTCGCGAGATTATGAGGCTCTTAAACATTTCCGACTTTTTTTCTAAATTTTTTTCAATTTGGATCCTAAAAAAATGGTAAAACGTTTTTGCGACTAGGCTCTTAAACATTTCCGACTTTCTAAATTTTTTCAATTTGGTTCTTAAACAAAAGGTAAAACGTTTTTCCGACTAGGATCTTAAACATTTCCGACTTTTTTTCTAAATTTTTTTCAATTTCAAAAAAAAAGGTAAAGCGTTTTTGAGACCACTTTTTTTTCAATATAATAAACTTTTACACTTATCTTTTTCTTTGTGTGCCGCCAAATTTTTAAATCGTTAAAAGTGTGCCGCGGTAAAAAAAGGTTGAGAATCACTGTTTTAGATAAATAAATAAAAAAAAACAAATTTGAGCCCATAACCTTGGTTTTGAGAGGGCGACGACTTCACCTTTCATCATCGGCATGCCAAACGAAAAAATAAATAAATAAATACCTTATATAATATTCTTATTAATCGTTCTTGAATATCAAATTTATTTTTGATATTAATAAAACTTTCAAATAATTATATATACTAATTAGTTTTAAGATAAATATAATTGCTTTCTCTCTGTACTTGTATAATAGCAAATTGATTTGGAAATCAGAGAGTGGGGAAATGGGTGGGGGGGGGGGAGATAGAAGAAAAGAGATAATAATGATATTCGTCAGGAAAGGTTCGCTTTAATTAGTAGTAGTAATAAACTGCTTTGAAAGAATAGATCGATTTAAATCAAGCATTTCTCAACTGTAGTTGGTTGGTGAATGAATCTAGGTCGAGGTGTGCCTTAACACATTTTTGTTTCTAAGTACAAATTAATCTTTCTATTCATTCAAAAGGGGAATTGCCTCTCTCTATACTTTTTTTTCGCTGCTGAAATACTTAAAAGAAAGAAAATGAAATTTAGGAGAAGATAATAATACTCTTTTGAATAAAAGACATATTATTTTATTAAATTCTCAATTGAATCAACAGAAATGTATAGTAATATAGTAAGTAGTAAGTAGTCTTCAATTTCAATTTCCAATTTTCAATTTTATTCAAATGAAAATCATTTTCAATTTTCAATATCTTTTGAAAAATCTTTTCAAATTAATGTCAACAAGTGTAGTCACAATATTTTCATTTACAATCACAAATGTCTACTATAAATCAATTTAATGCCAATTTTTTTTCTTTTTATCTTATTTTCGATTTATTTTATAAAGTTTATTTATTTTAAATACCATTGAGATTCAAAACCATTTGATTCAATCATCCACTCATTATTACTATCTCGCAAGAGATGGTATTGCGATCACGAAAATTTTCGATGTTGAGATTTTGATGTTTTTATACGTTTTGAAGGTTCCTGAATCATTTTCACTAATGTTGAAAAAAATCTCTCTCTCTGTGTGTGTGTGTATGTACGTAGACAAGATTACGCAAAAACGGTTTGAGCTAGAATCATGAAATTTGGTACATGGGCATTATTCAAAATTCGTAGTTTTCTATCAACTTTTGAGAAATGTAGCTCAACCAGAAGAGGGTCATTACCTACAACGTATTTATCTTTTTTCCTCTAAAGTGACCGTAAAAATAAAGATATATATTTGATAGTTTTTCACATGATTAAAAATTGTATAAAACTGCTATATATAGAATTTCAGTATGATTGAATCGCTGAAAGTACCAGAATTAATTTTTTTAACACTGGAAATCTCACGCGTCTTCATCCAAGATATTGTCTTCAAACTTTTTCGCTTGTTTCTCACGCTCCACGTTTCTCATGTCAAAATCATCACTTTTAATTTTTTTAAACCACTCAAAGCATTGAGTTTTGCCAAGACCATGCTCACCGATTGCTTCGAAAAGCATCAGCTTTCTTTATATGATTCTAGAAAAACAATGCTGTTCGCAAATCATAGTTTTCGACATGTTTAAGGTTATAGAAAAATATACCGGTGTATGAAACTCAGGTTATTATGTATTGACAAACTTCGTCAGTTGTTAGAAGGAGAAGATGGCGCTACAGAAGCGGTCTTACGGTCTTCAAACTGATAGCGCGCACCATCTATGAGGAAATTCCGGTTTCATACTTCTACACCTGATATTTTATTTATTTTATCATATTTTTAAATAAAATATTCATATATTATATTTAGTTATTCTCTCCATATATTATTAATTCATTATCTTGTTATAAGAATTGAAAAATAAATTCTCAATCCATGTTCTCTTAAAATATTTCAAAGTAAACTTTTATTCGACATTGATGGAGTAAATTATTGAATTAAAATTGTTCGTTCAGTTTTGAGAAAGTTACAATATGTTCTCTAATTATTCTAATGGAGTAGACCATCTATCAATCCTACTAGAATGTAATACTTATAAGTTTTTTTGTTTTTTTTTAGGTATTTTTTATTCTATTTAGTAAACCCTCATTTTCATGTTATGTAACTCACTCTCCTCTTTATCATTTGAGATACTACGATTAGAAAGGCTCTACCTATAAAAATGTATTAATTATAGTATATAAATCATTAAGAGACATTTTAAGATGTTTTAATTTACAATGCATAAAAATAATAAAATGAAAAAGAAACAAATCTACTTATTTTTAATTGGACAGCAAAATATATAAATAAGTAATATAATTTATGGATAAATTCTAGATTTTAATATTGAAATAATATTTTTTTTGGTTTTTAACTTTCAACTATTACTAATGTAGTTTAATATTGGACAGAGAAAAAGATTCACCTTCTAGGTAATAAATTCTTTTACTTTACACAAAAGACATTTCCAATTTGAAAAGAATCTTAATTGGAATTGTCTATTAAATTGAAGCGAAACAGGTTAGAATCTTTAATTAAACGTTATCATACGTATTCACTTTTATCAGTTGAATAGATAAAGCAGCAAACTATAAAAGACATCAACAACTTAATAGATCTCTAAATTAATTAATTCTTTATTAATGAAATAATGTTATACTAGTATTTATCAGTAATTGAAAAAAAAACCTTTTAAAAAAAATCTTTCTTTTTTTTAATCACTTATAGTGAAAGTAAAATTAAAAAAAACAGTATTTTAAATTATCAAAAAATATATCATTATATTGAAATAATTAAAAGAATTTATTTATTTATTTCATATTATCATTGAATTATTATGAACATCAACTAAATAAATTGGATACTCATACATTGTACACTATCTCTATAATAATCGAAAGAGTTTTTTTTTTTTTTAAATATTTATTTATTATTCTTATATATATATATTAATAATTATTTAATATTAAAAATAAACTATTTATTTAAGCTTTTGTGGTTATTTTGATAATTATTACGGGAATTTTTATTAAAAGACCACATTGTGTTTGTATAAATTAAATTAATTAATTTAATTATTTATTAAATTAAAATAAATAATTTTATACAAACACAATGTGGTCTTTTAATAAAAATCCCCTTAATAATTAAAAATAAACTATGACACGAAGAATAATACATAATATTCGAGAAGAATTTAAATTGCGAGATTGCAATCACATGTAACGCCTGTTATCATGCAGTAAAGGGGCTTATCTTGTCAAAATTATTATCAAAGGGGAATTATAATTAAAATATATAACACACAATTAATTATTTTGCCGGTTGTATCATAAGGTTGTGAGGCATGGTCTATGACCTTAGGAGACGAGAGTAGATTTAAAGTATTTGAGAATAGGATTCTTCGCAGTATTAGATCACCGGGGAATGGCGGAGACTGCATAACGAGGAATTGCATGAACTCTATGCATAGGGGCAGGGCACATGGCTAGAATGGGAGAAGAAAGATATATAGCGAAAAATATATTGGTCGGGACACCGAGTGGGAAACACCCGCTTGGAAGACCAAGGACGCAGTGGGTGGATAATGTGGGAAGGGACGTGAGAGGGTTGGGAGAGGATAGGGATTGGAAGGTTGTGGCTCAAAATTGGGATACTTGGAAAAGTGAGGTTAGTGGGCCAAGAACATTCGAGTTCCGTAAAGTCACAGAGATAGAGATAAATATTTTTGAATAACTTTTCTATAATTGAATAAAGCCTAGTTTACACGGGCTTAGTTCTTGTAATTAATTCAGGGGTGGGCAAATACTTTTTGAATTTTTGAACGCCCGCAGGCCCGTTGAAAAAGTTGGCTCTTATTTTGATTTTTCGTTCAATATGTCTCTAAAAAAAAAAGATAAAATTTTTTTATTGTTATTTCCGAAATATGGTCCTCCGGCACGGAAGACATTTTGAAAATTTCATTTTGTCCCGCGTTTAAAAGTATTTGCCCACCCCTGAACTAATGACAAGAACTAAGCCCGTGTAAACTAGGCTTAACATGGATTAAAATGATCTTAGATAATCGAGGGTATATTTTCTGATTTATCAAACATTTATTTGATGAAATAATGATCTTCAGTAAGATTTAATAAGTAAAATTATATAAAACTTTATGTTATATACATGTATAACAAAAAAAAATACCTCTGACTTTGAATGTCCTACGCAAGGACAACGCCTATCAAGTCGATTATATCAATGAGGTGTCCTATGATCAGTAGAACGGGTCCTCTCAACCTTTACCTTGATTTTCTTGATCGGAGGCGCTATCAAGTAGCTTTTCCCCAGGGTTGTTCCCGGAGGCTGGGTTGACCCCGTCCCATAGACCCCAGCTAAGGAAATTCCCTTGCCAGGCCCGGGACCATGTGAATGTGAGGCGGGTTCGCTACCCACACACCCAATAGCGCCTATATACATGTATAAAGGTTTTTTTATTAGATTTCTTCTAGAAGGGTTTTCATAAATTTTTTTTTTTTAAAATCGTGAGATTTTTTTAATGTGCACATCCACACAGGCTTATAAATTATGTCGAAGTTAGTATCTAAAGATTAAATTTGGATCCTTTTAACGAATTCCGACTTTTATATATAAAAACCCTTTATCGGATTTCGTTCTCTATTTGATTTGTCGCTGCTTGATATCGACCCTTTTTTAGTACGTTCATCCCGATTAAACTAATCAGTACCTCAAATGACATATGAGCACTTTTAAATTCACAACGACTCAAACTCTTTTTAAAGACGAACACACACACACTCACAATTACAATATGTATATCATATAATAACTCTAATAAGCAAAAATAAAATTATATTAAGTACATTAAAATTAATTGGCTTTTAAAATTATTAAATTATTATTATCTCTTTGAAAATTATTTCCAAATAGTTTTTCTTATTTCTGTTTACACATGAAATAAATTAAATTAATATTAATTTTAAAATATTAATTAAAAAAAAATACTATTTTAAAAGAATATTTTCTTGAATTTATAATAGCTGATTATTTTATTTTTAAAATTATGTTAAAATAGATGTGGTATGTCGTAATTATTATTATTATTATTATTATTATTATTATTAGTGTAAAAATTATTTTTTATTCAACCCTATTTTTAATATTTTATAGTCAGTGGAGTTTTGGGAGGGGAACGCCGTTCCATTACCTTTTTTTTAGAACCGGAAAGCGTTCCAGTACTTTTTCAAATCCTGACAACCCCCACTTAAATTTCTTTTTTTGTGTTGTAAATATTTTGTATATTAAGAATAAGAAAAAATAAAAACTTATATTTAAAAAAAATAGTACTAATTACTATGCGTTCCCTTACTTCTTATTTTACCAAAAATCACTGTTTATAGTAACAAAATTTAAAATTCAATAAATATTTAAATAATTTTTATTTCAAAATCTCAAAAAAAATAAATACTCTTATATTTTTTATTATTTTTTTTTTGTATTTATGAGAAAAGAAATAAAAAATAATTTGAAATTTGTTAAATTTCAAATGAATTTGTTTTGTAAATTTATTTATAATATATTTATATATTAGTGTACCTTTTAGTGTGTTTCAATATCTGGTAAACCTGTGTATAATGGATTGAACAACTCTTACTATAGAAACCAAAACAACTAAATGGACTGATGTTTTGTTGAACATTTATCAAGGTGCATTGAGCATTCAGTCTTTTATGCATTCGTACCAATACTAATCTGGAGAAATGCATAAAAAAAAAATGTCTTTTTTGGAGATGCTCAATGCCAATGTTACCTTGACTCTGATAAAGATAACAGGTAAAGATGTCACACGAAGTGGATAGATGGATGCATTGTCTCTGCATCGCGATTGCATTTATTTATCCGAAATGAAATAAATACAAGGCCACTTGCATCTGATATCGTCCCAATACAATAGATCAATAGGATTAAAAAAAACAACATATTTTTTAAAAATAAGAAATATGTTATTAAATATTGAATATAGTTACATTAAGAGTTAACTTATAAATTCAGAAATTTAAATACATTAAACTTTAAACGAGGTCTGTTCAAAAAAAGATGAATTTTGACTTTTCTCGGGCTGTGTACATTCAATTATCGAAATTTTTTTTTTGTTATGTTGATACCCATGATTTTCACATGTTGACATTATCAGCCATTTTGGATTAGTAGTATGTTTTTGACAACTGAAAAAATTAGCCACGTTTTATGTGTTCTTCGATTTTATAAAGAATCTATATTAAATTTTGTGTTAAAAATGGAATAACGCACTTAATTCATGCACCCATTCGGCGAGTCTACTTTGTCTGAAAGCAAACCAAGCACACCAAGTTTGATTAAATGTGAAGGTTTTGCTCACTGTTTTCTTCGATTACAATGGTGTGGTGCATCATGAGTTTTTGCCAATACTGTCACGAAAAGTTTCGATGTCGAGATTTTGATGTTTTTATACGTTTTGAAGGTTCCTGAATCATTTTCACTAAGGTTGAGAAAAATGTTTGTGTATGTGTGTGTGTATGTATACAAGATTACGCAAAAACGGTTTGAGATAGAATAATGAAATTTGGTATACGGGAATTATTCAAAATTTGTAGTTTTCTATCAACTTTTGAGAAATGTAGCTCAACCAGAAGAGGGTCATTACTTAAAACGTTTTGATCTTTTTTCCTCGAAAGTGACCGTAAAAATAAAGATATACTTTTGATAGTTTTTCATATGATTAAAAATTGTATAAAACTGCTATATATAGAATTTCAGCTTGATTGAATCGCTGAAAGTAGCTGAATTAATTTTTTAACACTGCAAATCTCACGCGCCAACACGTGACGTGGTGCGATCAACAAACAGTCAAACAAACATGCTCTGATTTAATAAATATTATTTATTAATTTTAATTTATAATTAATTAAATTTAATTTAAATATAATATATGTTAATTAATCCAATTCAAATTTGCGAGATAGTCGAGTGGAGACACTCCAGGTTTTTTTAGTAAATGCTAATGTAAGAATATACATACATAGAGAAAGAGAGAGAGAGAGAGAGAGAGAGAAAGAGAAAGGAACATTCTTTGGTGTTTAAAGATTGGTTATAATTAGATTTGCATTGGAGGAGACAGTTGTTATTATCAAATGGGAAATCCTGTTTAGATTCAAAGGCAATTTAAAAGAACAAATGAACAATTATAAAAAAGATTTGATAAAATATTTGATTTTCATGACATTGCAGTAATAGAAATAAAGCAAGTATGTTAGGTAGTACAATATATGTAGATTATTCAATGTCAATCGGATAAAAAAAATTAGGTGAGTAGAAATGAATGAATTTCTAATCAACAAAATTACTTATCTATATTTGATTAAGAATTTAAAAAAAAAATTACATTGCTTTGTCATTTTATCCGCCATTGAGTGTGTGGGTAGCGAACCTGCCTCAGATTCATATGGTCCCGGGTTCAAGTCCCGGGTCTGGCAAGGGAATTTTCCTAGTTGGAGTCTATGGGACGGAGTCAACGCAGCCTCCGGGAACAACATTGGGGAAAAGTTACTTGATAGCGCCTCCGATCAAGAAAATCAAGGTAAAGGTTGAGAGGACCCGTTCTACTGATCATAGGACACCTCATTGATAGAACCGGCTTGATAGGCGTTGTCCTTGTGTAGACCGTACAAAGTCAGAGGTTTTTTTGTCATTGTATAATAGAACTAAAAAAATGATATTGATTGTTTATTAAACTATTAAAAAAAGTGAGTATATTCTCATTATATTATATGAAATATTTAACGATTTAAACTCTGTTATTATATATTTTACTAGCTGATCAGTGCGCCTTCCAGGCGCTCTTCACACCTAGACGGGGGCTCCGCCCCCTGTACCCCCGAGTGATACATAGTATTTGGTTGAAAGTCTGTATGTAAAAGGTTTTCATCCATTTTGTTTCAATCAGTATAAGTAGATAAGACATATATTTGTTTTCTTAGAAAATATATATTTTAATTTAATCAGTAAATTAATTATATATTATTATTGTATATGTTATATTTATCTAACTCTGTGTCTATACAGTTTTCGAAAGTTCTTAGCCGCAGCATCCACTTTTCTCTAAGAGTCCCTATCCTGAGCTACAACCAAATCCTACCCTGTCCCATCTCTCCCATGTCCCTTCCTTCATTGTCCACCCACCTTGATCTTTGGTCTTCCACCGGATGTTTCCCAATATTTGCATGTGTCTGCATACATATCTACGTATATGATAACTGAACACTTAATAATAATAATAATAATAATGTATTAAATGAATATAATTGAAATTTTAGTTTTAATTGCACTTTTTTTTTGGTTTTTATTTTTATTTATTTTTATTGGAATTATTACAAATAATAATAATAATAATAATATACCGTTTAATACGTGAAAATAATAATAATAATAATAATAATAATTTATTAAATTAATATAATTGAAATTTTATTTTTTATTATTACATTTTTATTTTTATTTTTTACCGACCGACGATAGTAAGGGAGGTATTGTTTTCACACCAAATTTCACATGTGGAGATTTTTACATATCTCCACGAATATTTCTTAATTTAAAATTATATATAAGTCACCCAGCCATTCATGACGTCACAGCCTGGTCTTACATATATATTACAAATAAAATAAAATTAAAAATATTTATGTTATGTCCATATCTGTTTTTTATTACATTAATAGATATATTAAAATTATTTGAAATTGTTTCTGTAGCTGGAAATTAATTTACTTCAAACCGTCGGTCGGTTCGGACCTGGCCACAGGTCAACTTATTTTGTTAATAATTTATTTTTATTTTTTATTTTTTTTTTGTTAATAATTATTACATTTTTATTTGTTCGAAAATTATTTCTACTTTATTAATTGTTAATAGTTATTACATTTTAATTAACAGTTTTCGGAATAAGTATATTCTCTTATTTTATAGAGATTTTTATTGTTTGTCTCAAAAGTCTACCTACAATATTTCATTACCATTGTATGATTCAAAATAAAATTCAAAATATTTAATAGGACATGACATGATCTTAGTATTTTTCCCATCCCAGAATATTTGCTAATATTACATGTTGGAGTTCCAATTACCTGCATATTTAATGGCAATTTCAATGCTGAATATACTTTTAAATAAAAAATTAAAAAAATTTGAAGTAAATGGAATTATTATACTTAATAAATCTATATATAAATTTAATATATATTCAAACAATAATTGAAACAATATAAATAAAACGATTCAATATTTTACTTACATTGTGATTTATATTTCTATTTTTATTACAACTGTTATTATGTGTATGTTATTTTTGACAGTTTAAAAAAAATTAAAAATATTTGAATTTGGAAGATTATATGTAGCGCCATCTGTAGATAGTTTTGTGACACTATAGACTTTTACCAAAAAATTACTAATTAAATTAATTTTGGATTTAATTGAAACAATATAAATAAAACGATTCAATATTTTACTTACATTGTGATTTATATTTCTATTTTTATTACAACTGTTATTATGGGTATGTTATTTTTGACAGTTTAAAAAAAATTAAAAATATTTGAATTTGGAAAATTATATGTAGCGCCATCTGTCGATAGTTTTGTGACACTACAGACTTTTAGCAATATATTACTAATTAAATTAATTTTGGATAAATTAATTTTGGATTTAACTACACTAAAACCTTCCCTGGGATGCCCACAACAATCCCTGAAAGTTTCACCGTAATCGGACGGGTAGTTTTTGAGTCTATAAGAGACAGACACACAGACAGACACACAGACACACAGACACACAGACATTGCCTTTTATATATATAGATACATATCACAAACATTTTTTCAAACAATAAAAGAAAGAGAGTATATAATTATTTTTGATTTAATATAAATAGATAAGAATATTTATTTATTTTTTTGTGTTTTTGTTACTATCTCGACAGAGATAGTATTGCGATCATTAAAATTTTCGATGTCGAGATTTTGATGTTTTTATACGTTAATTTACTCTCGTCTCCCAAAGTCATAGACCATGTCTCACAACCATATAACATATCTGGCAAAATAATCTCTTCATGAATGTAATTATAAATTATTTATTTATTATAATAAGATACACTTAGACTTGTTGGATTGGTTAACATATCATACTTTATCTATTCTATTTTTACTATCTCGCCAGAGATAAATTTGCGATCATGAAAATTTTCGATGTCGAGATTTTGATGTTTTTATACGTTTTCAAGGTTCCTGAGTCATTTGCACTAAACTTGAGAAATATGTATGTATAAAGACAAGATTCCTCAAAAACGGTTTGTGAGCTAGAATAATAAAATTTTGTACACGGACATTATTCAAAATTCGTAGTTTTCTATCAACTATTGAGAAATGTAGCTCAACCGGAAGAGGGTCATTACCTACAACGTTTTGATTTTTTTCCTCTAAAGTGACCGTAAAAATAAAGATATATGTTGGATAGTTTTTCAAATGAGATTAATAATTGTATAAAACTGCTATATCTAGAATTTCAGCTTGATTGATTCGCTGAAAGTACTGGAATTAATTTTTTAACACTGCAAATCACACGCGCCAACACGTTAAGTGGTGCCTTCAACAAAAAGTCAAACATGCGCTGTTTTAATAAATATTATTTATTAATTTTAATTTATAATTTATAATTAATAAAATTTCCTTTAAATATAATATATTATGTTGTAAGGGGTGGGCCACGTTGGGTGCCAATTTGTAAGGGGAGGGCCACGTTGGGTGCCAATTTGTAAGGGGGGAGAGGCCCACAGTGGATGCCAACAGGCCCCTTACAAGGAGGAGGGAAGAAGGGGGAGAGAAGGGAGGGAAAATGTGATAGAAGAGAGAAGAGGGGAAATGGGAGAGGGAAAAATGGATCTTATGTGGAGAGGGAAAAAAAGAGTTTAAGGTCTCCACAGGTAGGCAGGTGGATATCTTCTTGAAGGGGGAAAATATTACCCGCAGCTGCAGAGAACAAACTACCTTTCCTCCAATGGTCCAGCAGAGATGAGATTAAATGGGCGCCATGCTATACTCAGGGGTAAAGCAGATTTAATGAGACTGGTCAATAAGGATGTAGTTTAAGTTAAATTGAAAAACGGTTGTTTAAAAGAAAATGTATAATTATAAGAAATATTATATTACTTCTCCACCATGGGAGTCAAAGAAAATGTATAATTATAAGAAATATTATATTACTTCTCCACCATGGGAGTCAAAGAAAATGTATAATTATAAGAAATATTATATTACTTCTCCACCATGGGAGTCAAAGAAAATGTATAATTATAAGAAATATTATATTACTTCTCCACCATGGGAGTCACAAAGGATCCATCCAACATGGAGGATCATCAAAACACGTCTTTACACAAAGAAGGTTAGCATCTGACTGTCTATATAATGCCAAGTCACCAACCGTCGTCGGAATCCCCTAGACGTTGCCATTCAGTCATGCAACAGCGCCTGGGGTGACTTTGTCATATATATATATAATAAATATACATCCGTTACATCCTCCCCCTCTGACTCCTGAAGAAGTCCCAACGAAGGAGTCAGAAAAAGAGAAAAGCGAAAAACAATATTTAATAATACAAAAAAAAAAAAAAATAATTCATAAAGATTAAAGAAAAGGATATAATAATTCTTAATACTTAACTAGAAAAATTGAAAATATTCACAAAAATTTAAGAAAAACATAATAATCTTAATACTTAATTAAACAATTAATAATATAAAAAAAATCACAAAAATCAAAGAAAAATATACAATAGTTTTTTAATAATTAATTAGAGTCACCCTTTCGAGGTCGACCTCTCTTTTTAGGAATATATCTCCTATACCAAGAGCAAGTTTGTATAGGAAATGACAATTGTTGAAGATTTTTATCATTGCAATTCTTATTTTTTAATTGCTTAGATTCGATTCTTTCATTTATAAATTTCAAATTATTTCCGAATCTCTTTAGATAAGGGGTGATTTCTGGGACGAAGTTGTCATTGTAAATCACCTGTCCATTTATGTGCTCACCAAAAGGTGTAGGCTCTCCCCCTGCAGTAAAGATATTATTGGATTCGTTCAATAAGGGATTCGATTTCTGCTTTTGGGAGACGTTTAACATTTTGTTATCAATCAAAACACTAGATAAATAATCAATCCTATGAGGTTCAGAGGCGAAAAGGGGTTCCTCTTTCTCAAAGGGGTATTTTAATTTCATTCTATTATTAAAATACCATTGGTTTGAGCAAAGATCAATAATTAATCTTGCCTGTTTTAAAAAATCATTTCCCAATAAGGTTCTGGGGATTTTTTGATTTTGAAAAAACATCAGCCTGGTGGGCACTATTTTATTTTTAATATTTATAGGTAATTCAATTAAATCTACTTGATGCTCTTGGCTAGAGCCATCAGCTAAACTAATAGTTACTGATTTATTATAAAATGTAACATTTTTATTTTTTAAAATATTATATAATTTTTCACTCCCTATGGAATGAGAGGCACCAGAGTCAGCACATGCCGTACCCGTGGCATCGCCTATTTGAATGGGGAGGAGAGGGAGAAATCCTTTTTGTTCATTTGAAGATATTTTGATAGTATTACTAAAATTAAAAGTAGGATCCACTTTATTAGTTTTTAATTGGGGATTGCAATCAGTGCATTTGGGCTTAATAGTACCTATTTTCCCACATCCATAACACTTTTTTACATTTTTAAAAGGTTTCTCCATAGAAACGGTATCAGTGCCACGGGGGGCTACTTTATTTACAATTTTGCCATCCGTATTTCGGAGGTTGTCATAATTTTCAAGTTTTTTTATTAATTCAAGAGGCTTATTTAATGTTTCCCATTCATCTAAAAAGTGCTCACGACATTGTGATGACACGTGAGTTTTTAATTGATTTGTAATAATTAAATCCTTTAATGCCTCGAAGTTATTGATATTCAATTCCTTTATCCATGATTCAAAATGAACCAATAAGCTATGATAGAAATCAGTCCACGTGTGAGTGGGACATTTTTTACTGTTGTAAAATAATTGACGCATCTTTTCTTTAGTGATTTTAAATCTTTGCATCAAAAGGGTTTTAATATAATTAAAATCCATTAAATTTTTATCCGATTCTCTATATAACAACCTTACTAGGTCTAAAGGGAGGGTTGTAGATAAATAAGATACCCAATTTTCTTGAGGTATTTTAAAAAAATTCATCTGTCTTTCAAAGACCATTAAGTATGAATTAATATCATCATTTTTATTAAGTTTTGGGAGGCGATTGGCTAAATCTATTTGGGGAAAGGGGGCTCCTACAGGTGGAGGGTTGTGATGAGGTGAGTTAAGTCTAATTTTTTCTAACTCTAGCCTTTCAACTCTCTGTTCTACAATAGAATTGAGGATACCCTGAGCTATCTCATGATCAAAATCATCATGTGCTAATAAAGCATCTTTAATTTGAATAATTTTCATTGAATTATTAATTTCAATGCCCAATTCATCAGCCAAAACTATTAAATCCTCCTTACGTGCTCTAGTGAGGAAAGCCATTTCTTAACAATAAATTATATACCACAATATACTACTAATTATAATAATTAATTAATTGTATGTAAAAAAACTATAATATAAAAATAAAAATATATAAATTGAATATTAAATTAAATAAATCCTAATAACTAAATAATAAATAAATACAATGAAAGTAAAAATAAAAAATAATAATAATAATAATACAATGTCAATGTAACTGAGAAAGAGAGAAAAAAAAATTCAATTCTCAAACAAAGTATAAATAATAGAAAGGAAAAAAAGTTTGTTTTTTTTTTTGAAAATAAAAAAAAATCGTAGGTTTTAAAACCAAAAGAAAAAAAAAATATATATAAATGTACTTAAGTGTGGTTGTTCCTTAGGGCGAGTGTCACCATATGGTTGATTAATATTCACAAATTATTTGCACTAATATCACTTATTGCCTTCACAGGGGTGGGGAAAACAGGCCTCGACGTTGGGCGTCAATTTGTAAGGGGTGGGCCACGTTGGGTGCCAATTTGTAAGGGGAGGGCCACGTTGGGTGCCAATTTGTAAGGGGGGAGAGGCCCACAGTGGATGCCAACAGGCCCCTTACAAGGAGGAGGGAAGAAGGGGGAGAGAAGGGAGGGAAAATGTGATAGAAGAGAGAAGAGGGGAAATGGGAGAGGGAAAAATGGATCTTATGTGGAGAGGGAAAAAAAGAGTTTAAGGTCTCCACAGGTAGGCAGGTGGATATCTTCTTGAAGGGGGAAAATATTACCCGCAGCTGCAGAGAACAAACTACCTTTCCTCCAATGGTCCAGCAGAGATGAGATTAAATGGGCGCCATGCTATACTCAGGGGTAAAGCAGATTTAATGAGACTGGTCAATAAGGATGTAGTTTAAGTTAAATTGAAAAACGGTTGTTTAAAAGAAAATGTATAATTATAAGAAATATTATATTACTTCTCCACCATGGGAGTCAAAGAAAATGTATAATTATAAGAAATATTATATTACTTCTCCACCATGGGAGTCAAAGAAAATGTATAATTATAAGAAATATTATATTACTTCTCCACCATGGGAGTCAAAGAAAATGTATAATTATAAGAAATATTATATTACTTCTCCACCATGGGAGTCACAAAGGATCCATCCAACATGGAGGATCATCAAAACACGTCTTTACACAAAGAAGGTTAGCATCTGACTGTCTATATAATGCCAAGTCACCAACCGTCGTCGGAATCCCCTAGACGTTGCCATTCAGTCATGCAACAGCGCCTGGGGTGACTTTGTCATATATATATATAATAAATATACATCCGTTACAATGTTATTTAATCCAATTCAAATTGCGAGATAGCCAAGTGGAGACACTCCAGCTTAATTTTTTTTTTAAAAATCTTAAAATAATATTAAAGATTTTTTTTTTAATTTATTAATTAATCTTTTAATATAAATTATCTATATTTATTAATAAGTAAATGTATTTTGATTTGACATTTATTTATATATTATATTTAATTTTTTACTAGTATATTCAATTCTTATATCATTTTTATATTCATTTACTTGCATTTTATTTATTTATTTATTTAATATCTATGTATATAATTATAAAACTTGATAATATTCTAATTATAGTAAAAGATAAAGTAAAGATAAGACACATGATTTAATTTCATTAATCTTTTTTCTACAAATCATTTGAAATGCATACGAATAATATTATTATTATTATTTAAATTGACATATCAGGTCAAATTGTCTGGCGTTCATTCAGGTTAGGATAAATCACTGCCATATTTTTTTTTTTTTAAATAAAGTTAAAAGATTCTCAACTATGTTTGAGAGAGAATAATCATTTGATGAATAAATGAAAAATGAAGAGTAGCCACAACAGAATACATTTACTTGAGTTTATGACGCGTTTAACACCATCCAATCCAACGTGTTGTGTGTATTTTGCATGTTTATGATTCATTCCAGCACAAGTGACCTTGTAGCATAGGATAGAATCGTTTTGCATTGGTTTATACAAAATCTAAAAATAACCAAGAATATTTAATACTTTTCACTTTATTATATAAAATAAAATGTAAAAATAACTACATGACATTATCTTAAATTTATATCCATTTATTTTTATCATAACGAGATAAGTTTATTATATATAATATATATTCATCTAGAAATTTATATGTATATATACGAATATATAAAATTTTTATGTTAATATAAATAACAAATAAAATACTTATTCTAGGATTGTTTTAAAAACATAAAAATTATTTAATTTTTTAAGAAAAATTTTAAATTTTAAATTTATTTGATTGATTGATTGATATTTAATTTGATATTTATTGGTATTTGGTATAATATCTACAGAAAGAGAGAAAGAGAGAGATTGAAAAGAAATATACCAGATCTGTTCAAAAAAAAGGTGAATTTTGAATTTTCTCGGGCTGTGTACATTCGAATATCGTTTTTGTTTTTTTGTTTTTTTTGGTAAGTTGTTACCCATATGTTTCTCATCTGTTAACATGGATTAGTAGTTTGTTTTTGACAACTGAAAAAGTTAGTCACGTTTTTGTGTGTTCTTCGATTTTTTACTAAAACTAATCAGGTATAATGCACCAGCTCACACATCATTGCTTGCTTGTTCATGATTTTTTAGCCAAAAACAACACCGTAATTATGCCTCAACCACCGTATTCACCAGATTTGGCTTCGTGTAACTTTTTTCTATTCCCAAAACTGAAGGGGACAAAATGGATATTGATGAGCAAATAAATACTTTTCGAAATTCACCTTATATATATATATACTTATACTATATATATATAATAGGTACTTGAATTAATAATGAGCGTTTCGCACAAGAGGCCGCCACTAGTGTATGTTTCAATATTTCAGTTTGCAATGTCTTCCCGCTAAAACCTACAATGAACAGCTTGTATCATTTGGTTGAAATGTAAAAAACAGTTCTAAATATTGTTTCAAACATGTCCAATTTCGTACAAGATTATTTTAATAATGAAGAAAAGTGCGACCGAGAGTCATCGAATCTTAGAGGAAGTTTACAGTGAGTTACGGCCGATTCAACCCAAAAAGTTTGAAAACGAAGAATTGGAATCACTACACAATGTAGACCAATGCCAAACGTTTCAGGAGTGCATTTAAGCCGCGCACTGAAGCAAAAACGATCGGAATTCGAAGAAAGGCACGACAAAGTGATTTTGCAGCATGACAACGCTCGACCACATGTTGCAAAAGTCCTACCACAACCGCCGTATTCTCCAGACACATGGTCTGTCCCAGCAGAAGTCCACTTCATATGAACAATGCAAAAAATGGGTCAAAAGACGAGTCATCCGAAAATTGCCAGAAAGATGGTAAAAAGTAGTGGCCAGCAATGGACAATACTTTGATTAATATATTTGTAACCATTATTTGAAAATAAATCCGTAAATTTCGAAAAAAAAACGCTCACATTATTAATACAAGTTCCCTATATATATAATATTATTATAATCTTAATTAAAAAAATAAAAAAGATATATTACATTTTTTTATTGGATTTAAAAAAAGAACAAAATTGATGTGGTGATGCTTATCTAGTAATTTATAAGTATATTGATTTTGCATATGGCAAAATTTATATTTAATTGGTTTAAAAGTTTGAAGAGCAGAACTAGTATATGATTACAACTGTGATATGATATGGTGATGTTCTAGTTAGCCTTGGATGGGAGGTTCTGGTCTCGGTTTCACATCATTAATCAAATCACGAAGAAAGAGGTTTTTGAATTGCCGCAGCCTCGAGCCTTCGCTAATTTTATTTGCAACAAACAAAAAGAGTTTATGAATAGAAAAAAGTTATTTCTTGTTTAGTTGTAATAGATATCTGATATTATTTTTAATACTAATAATAGAAATTGATTATATGAATATAATTTTTGGTATTATTATTTATTTTTTGACATTTATTTATATTTATATGTATTTATAATTTAATATTCTTTATGTGAATTATTAATAAAAATATTGCTTTTGAGACTATTGTACAGGGTTATCATAAAAGAATGATGAGGTTTCAGAAATTCGTAGGAAGATTGTAGGGAAATTTCTAAATGTTATATTGGTATCTCTGAAAGCCTACAACCCAAAAGTTTGTTTATATGTTGTTCTAACCTCAACATCAGTTCTTGTACTGTTGTTGCGGTGAGTTTAGTGAGTTACTATGTTCTCTGTTAAAGATAAAGTGTGTTTTATTGATGGCTGAATTAAAATCCTTAATTTTAGTTCAACGTGCGTTTCGATGTGAATTTGCAAGAGATTAACCACACAAAAATAACATAACACGCTGGTTTAAACAATTTGAAGAAACTGGTTGAATAAAAAATATAATAAATAACAATAATTTCAATGTAAGGATGTTTTTAATTTTTAACGACCGACGATAGGAAGGGAAGGTATCGTTTTCATACCAAATTTCATATGTGGAAATTTTTACATATCGCCAAGAATTATGCATTTTGTTAACAGAAATTAGTATATTTAGCATGATGTCTATTCGCCTGTACGTCTGTTCGTTGTGTGTTCAAATAGACGTGTACAGCTCAACGGATTTTGATAAAATTTGGGGTATTTACTTAATGCATCAGTAGCATGAATTCATCAACTTTTGGAAACCGAAAATCGTAGTTTCCAAAATATTAATTTTATATTTAATGTCGGAAATTCTTTACTTAAAATATAGTAAAAATAATAATAATAATTGAATAATTTAATTAAAAATAAAAAGTAAGATATTTTAATGCAAATTAAAAAAATAAATGTTTTTATACTTTATATATTTATATATATAAAATGTTATTTGGAAATTAATTTATTTCGAATCGTCGGTCAGTTCACAGCTCATTATTTCATAATTATTTTTTTATTTAGAGCACCTTTCATAATTTACAAAGGATTTAATTTAATTATTATTATTACCATAGATGGAATGAAATCTATTTTCATCTGTAAATACAATTGAGTCCACATTTTAATTAAATGGAATTATTTAAAATAATTTAATGGAAATTAAAATTATCTTATGACATATTTTAACAGATTAGTTAAAATATGTCTTTTTCTTTTTCATTGAAGAAGATGCGCATGTTTGACAAGTTGAATTATCAATTGAAGAAGAGAGGGAGAGAGATGTCTTTTGTCGTCGATTCCTTTGTCTTCTCGCTTTCTATAGAGTTGTTAGTTATGAAACCAGGCATAAAATAGAAGGACGAGAAATTAACTTAATGAAAACAGCCCTCGAAATATTATAAATATAGCCGGAATAAAATAATTTCACTGCTCATTTAAATAGAAATATTATCTCGAATCTTTACAAAATTATTATTTTTAATAAATAATGTATTCATCAAAAATATTAACAAGAAAAAAAATGAAATCAATCTTATCTCTAATTTAATTAGCTGGAGTGTCTCCACTCGACTATCTCGCAATTTGAATTGGATTAAATAACATAGTATATTATATTTAAATTAAATTTAATTAATTATAAATTATAAATTAAAATTAATTAATAATATTTATTAAACCAGCGCATGTTGGGCTCTTTGGTGAGGGCTCCACGTCACGTGCTGGCGCGTGATTTGCAGTGTTAAAAAATTAATTCCGGTACTTTCAGCGATTCAATCAAGCTGAAATTCTATATATAGCAGTTTTATACAATTTTTAATCATGTGAAAAAATATCAAACATATATCTTTATTTTTACGGTCACTTTAAAGGAAAACAAATCAAAACGTTGTAGGTAATGACCTTCTTCCGGTTGAGCTACATTTCTCAAAAGTTGATAGAAAACTACAAATTGTGAATAATTCCGGTATACCAAATTTCATTATTCTATCTCAAACCGTTTTTACGTAATCTTGTCTACATACATACACACACACACACACAGACATTTTTCTCAACCTTAGTGAAAATGATTCAGTAACCTTCAAAACGTATAAAAACATCAAAATCTCGACATCGAAAATTTTCGTGAATACTATCTGTGGTGAGATAGTAAAAATTGGAAATTCTACTTTTAGAGTAAAATTAAATAAAACTAAAAATTTTTCTCTAATGACTGTTTAGTTAGACATTTGTTTCGGTAATAGAATACTTACATAATTATTAGTTAATTATTAGTAAAAATATTATAAGGTAATTTTTTTATAATTTAAATTTTGATAAGATAATAATTTTAAAGAATATTGATTAATTGTAGTTTGCATATACACAGTGATTTGTAAATGTATTTACTACATCAACTAGTTTTAGTGTTAGTGTATACACTCACTGACTGTAATTTATACTTTAACTATAACATCTAAACATATACAACAACTGATAATTATAATATTTAAATTTAAAAAAAAAAAATAATTATAAATCAACGCTTGATACATAAAAATAAATTCATTCTTGGTTGATTAATATTTATAGAAAAATTAAAAAATTCATTTTCAAAGAAAATCTAAATAAAAATATTAAAAAAAAAAATATAAAATAAAGTAAAAAAAAACTCTAAATGATTCTTATTTTGGGATTAATATTATCGATTTGCATTTTAATGTTGATTGAACAAATCTGAATTTCTTTTGAAGAGCAAATTAAAAGTTAATGAGATCCGAACCTATTTAAATTTTCATCTCATGGGATGATACGAGGGGCGAGTGAGTGAATAGGGATAAAGTTTAAAATCAATGGGAGTGTTTATATAAAATATTATTCATTTAATCAAAATATATCTGGAAAGTGAAAGAAAATAAAATGCACAGTACACGAAAGATAAAGGGGGATGTTCAACAACCACATGTTGAACAAGAGTTAGTAGATGTCTGGCATTGAATCAAATTCAAAGCTATATTTAGCAACCGAGGCCCACGCTGTGAAAGAGAGAAAAGGATGAAAAGATTTTTTTTTTTTTTTTGCATAGAATCAGATTCATGTTTCTATTAAGTACTACATTTCTTTATTTTATTCTATTTTATTATATTCAGTTGCAAATAATTAAATTCCAATATTTTACAATTAAATTTGTGAATATCTTATTTAAATTTGATTGTGTCAATTTTTGATAAGTATTATAATTTTTTGAAAAAGACTATCAAATTTTATTTGATTTAGATATTAAATGCTAATAATTTTTTAGTTTATTTGTATTTTTTAGCTCTTTGAATTATTTATTTATTATATGTTAATTTTTAATTAATTATTATATAATATTTTAATAAATGAATAATATTTAATTTTTATACCAAGAGTAATTTTATATGACAAGCTAATTTCTTTATTTTTCACACTTTGATTGAATAGGAATGAATGAAATGTTGAATCTTGACACATTTCATTTCAAACGAATTTATTTTTACTATTGCTTATAAATCACCCGAGTGTTGAATTAGTATTAAGTATATGATGTTAATGAAAAAATAATGTTTTATTTTATGATGATTTCTTATTTTGATTTTATTTTTGGCATATTTTACATATTATCCGGAAATACAATTTTCTAATTTCTAAAAAAATAAAAATAAAATATAATTATGACTTATAAATATATATATTGGTGATTAAAAAATTATAATTTAAAACTGGGCCACAAATATTGAAATATTAAGAAATACAATATATAACTCCTTCATCTATTATATTATTTGATAAATGAAAGTTATTTTAAAAAAAAAAAACAAGAGTGGAAAAGTTTGAAAATTATTTAAAAAATGTTTATTTGATGTTCATATATAAAATATTAATTAAGTAATAACTTAAAAATATATCTAATTAATTACATCTATACGGACGGACAGAGATCTAGCTAAAAATACTTTTTTCTGTAAACAAAATGCATGATTCATGGAGATATGTAAAAATCTCCACATGTGAAATTTGGTGTGAAAACAATACCTCCCTTACTATCGTCGGTCGGTAAAAAAAGAGAAAAAAAATACCGACCGACGATAGTAAGGTATAGGAAGGTATAAGAAGGGAAGGATTATTTTCACACCAAATTTCACATGAGGAGATTTTTTACAAATCTCCACGAATCACTTTGTATTGGTTTTATCCTCGGAAAAAATCATCTGGATAGTTTTTTCTTAATTTAAAATTATATGACGTCGCCCAGTCCTTCATGATGTCACAGCCAGCGGCTCCTTATATATTATAAATAAAATAAAATAAAAAATATTTATGTTATATGCATATCTGTTTTTTATTGCATTAATAGATACATTTAAATTATTTGAAATGGTTTCTGTAGCTGGAAATTAATTTATTTCAAACCGTCGGTTGGTTCTGCGCCTGGCCACAGGTCAACTTATTTGACTTAATATTACTAGTTTTGGTATAATATTTAAAAAAAAAACACCATAAGATAATTGTCATAATTTTTTTTTTAAAAACTCTTAGTATTTTATTCTTTATTAAAAATAAAAAAAAAGATAATTTTATTTTTAATATTTGAGTATTTTTTTTTTAAATCAAAATTGTTTATAAATCTTGTTAGTTATTGAAACTCATAAACATAATATTTCAAAAAAACCATTTTTGATTAAATTTAGATCGCATGAGTGGAAACTATTATACGAGATAAAGGTACACGTAGGTACATATATTATATGAAAGTATATTGGGAAGATTTGGATTGTGGCCAGGAATATATTCGGGTTCACTAGAGCCACAGAGATTGATAGAAAAATTTTAAAGATTTTTTTTTTTTATTATTATTTATCCGTCGCGGAGTATTGTAAAATTTTAAATATAATACTCTTACAATAAAACAAATATTATATTATAATCAATATTATTCTTTGATTCATTGAACTCAAAAACAATGAATAAATTATATTTTGTACATATATTGTATATACAAAAGAGAATAACTTTATTACAATTAATTAAATTAAATTATTAAAAATAGAAAAATGAAAATACAAAAGCAAAAAAAAAAAAAAAAAAAAAAAAATAATTTTAAAAAATAAAAAATAACATGTTTTTACTATCTCGCCTGAGATAGTTTGCGATCACGAAAATTTTCGATGTTGAGACTTTGATGTTTTACGTTATACGTTTTGAAGGTTCCTGAATCATTTTCACTAAGGTTGAGAAAAATATCTGTCTTTGTGTGTGTATGTGTGTGTGTGTGTAGACAAGATTACTCAAAAACGGTTTGAGCTAGAATCATGAAATTTAGTATACGGGATTTATTCAAAATTCGTAGTTTTCTATCAACTTTTGAGAAATGTAGCTCAACCAGAAGAGGGTAATTAACTACCATGTTTTGATTTTTTTTTCCTCTAAAGTGACCGTAAAAATAAAGATATAGGTTTGATAATTTTTCACATGATTAAAAATTGTATAAAACTGCTATATATAGAATTTCAGTTTGATTGAATCACTGAAAGTACCAGAATTAATTTTTTAACACTGCAAATCTAACGCGCCAACACGTGATGTTATCCCTTCAACAAAGAGTCAACCACGCGCTGGTTTAATAAATATTATTTATTAATTTTAATTTATAATTTATAATTAATAACATTTAATTTAAATATAATATATTATGTTAATTAATCCAATTCAAATCAAATTTGCGAGATAGTCCAGTGGAGACACTCCAGCTTATATGATTTGATATACTCGTATATTCAAGATTGATGTAAATTAATGGAAAATTGAGAGATGGAAGGTATTTTTTTTTTTGCGAAAGCAATCTATAAAAAGACGACCTAGAGAAAAGAATGATTAGCTACGAGTCAACAGCCATCGAGATGGTTGCTTTGGCTGGGCTCCAATCTTGCTTATCGTTTCCAAGTTGTCTTCAGGCAAAAGAAAAACACGTCGACCCCTCTTCACATTCTCATTCAAATAAGACAACTTTATGAGGCGTGCTCAATTTTATTAATACTTTCCTTATTTCGGCTTCCTCTTCCTACAAGTTATCAAAATCTGGAAGAAAACTTCTCCAGTTAAAAATAACTTTTTGATTATTTTTATATTTCTTGTTTTTTTTTTTATTTTTATTTTTGTTGTTAATTTGATCAAAAAACAGCAGCAGCAACAACAACATCAACAACAACTTTAAATAATCTTCCGTTTAGTTTCCCCCCCCTCCCAAGCATTTAATTTATTATGAAAATACAAATCTAGAATGTTAATTTAAATACAAGGATAGGAAAACTTAATAAAATATATAATATATCTTCTATTAAAATAAATTAATATACCTGTAAAGAATATATATTATTCACTCTAAAATTTAAAAATAATAATAATAATAATAATTTATTTATTAATATAAATATCTTCATTATAATTATATATAATATTATATTTTTTTTAATAATATATAGGTAAGGTTTTGAGCCGTGGGTTGTAATTGTTGTTTTAAAAAAAAACGTTTTGAGAGAAAAAGTATGAAGTTACTATTCCTTGAATTTTATATTTATTTATTTTAATAAAGAAAATACAACGGCTTTTACAAAACGTATTACAATTGTTTCCGCATGGAACCTGAATTCAAATAAATTTGAATTCCCGCCCTCTGACTAAGTTTAAATAATAATTAAGTTAATATTTATAAATATTAGTATTAATTAATTATATAATGTAGTTTAATATTTTTAAGTTAATTTAATTTATAGTTTTAAATATTTAATTGTTATTGTCATAAATTCATGAGGTTGACCACCCCCCTCCCTTACTATCTACATATAAAAAGACAGGCCGAGCTCTCCGGAGCCCCGCTGCTGTTGTACCTGTCGCCCGAGTGCCATTGCCTTTGTCTGTCGCTGCTGCCTGTGTTTTTATCTGCTCGTCCACTGCTTACTGGGGCCCCTTGGCCCACCGACGCCTTATTCGACCCGTTCGAATTTACAACTCGAACGCGGTGCTTTTGGGGTCGTCGACGAGGCTACAGATTGCAGCCGCCGGTCCTGTGCTCCAGAGTTTGTTCCGAGGGGGCAAACCCAGTGATTCCTGAGGGGATCATCTCTACCTTTGGATCCGTGCTGGTCCATTCATCCCGTTGGAAACTCGAGGAGGGTCCAAAGCCAATTGATCGTTGGATCAATTGCGAAACCAGCAGAGAAGACATCCAGGCAGCGAACGGCAGCGTAAACCCCCATTTAATTCAATTCCCGGTGGTCAGATAAGTGCACTTATGAACACTTTGAACTATATTAATTTTAGATTGAAAATTTAGATTTAAGTTGATATATAAAAATATTTAGGTGACCCTAAATATAATTAATCCGTTTTTAATTGAACCTAATTTTAATTTAATTAAATATTGTAAAAGTTGATTATAGTTTTTCTTTAGCGAGCTTTTTTCAATTCCAAATTCTTAATATATTAAAAATAGACCTCTAATACAGTCCACTTAATGTTCAAGGTGCGATAGAAGAGAAGAGGTAACTATCGCAATATTATATTAATTCCTCTTTTTAGCCTTCGAGCAAAATTAATATATATTAAGGATTCATCCCCTCCCATTTCCTCCCACTTTCAATTTTCAGGAACAATAGCTTTCTATTATTTTTTAGGTCTTACAAGCCTCTATAGTCGATGTATCAAGCGGATACAACAATTGTTCTAGTTGAACATTTATGCAGCTAATCCTATAAGTGGATTGCTGAGGTGATGTATTACATATGCATTATATGTAAGCATTTGCAGGTAACCGGTAGGCAAATCCTGAATAAACGTAGGTAATCAATGAAGCAAATACAGGTGATTCTCGATGAATCCCTGTGCAAAAGGGCAGAGCCTTCGGCCTTCAAATGGGTTGAGTAAAGACTGGCTTTGGGGTCGAGAAGCCGTCTTTTATAATTGTAATTTAGTGATGCATTTGCAGAAATCATGACGTCATGAATTCTACTGGCGTTGCAGTAACTGGGTCTATAACTTATATATATATATATATATATATTATGTAAATGATGATATGTGTCAAATTTTAAAAAAACTACACGATAATGAATTTTTAATTAACATAAAGGAGTGATTTATTATTTTTCCTTTCTTCATTTCTATTCGTTTGTGGATGGATGATGATTTCAAAATCAAAATACAAATTTAAAAATAGAAATGGTTTGTTTAACACGTGGATTACGAAAAGAATTTGTTTATTTTTTCTATTTTTTTTTTTTTCAATGTTAGATCTTTACAAATTTCTTAGATTTCGAAATTGCCATTTTTAAATTTTAAAATTTCTTATCAAACAATTAGGATCTACACTTATTTTCATCCATGCTTATTCTATTCTTATTATATATTATTTATAATTTTTCAATTAAAAAATATTTTAATTATTTTGAAATTTTTTTAATCTTAAATCTGAAAAAATTAAAATTTATATTTTAAAATCTTCTATCACTAATAATAATAATAATAATAATAATAATAAAATTTGAATAAATTACAATTTCGATTAAATGTCTTCCATATATTCGACTAATCATTTTTTTTAATCGTATTATAGGATTAATAAAATATTAATAATCGTTTCATAGAAGAATATTGCCAAGGATACATTTGATAATATAAAGTACCTATACAGCTGTTGACTTTAGATAAAACATGTTTTTATTGAGATAATACATCATATCATATTTTCACTAGTAATATACATAGAAGAGAAGATCAATAATTACTAAGCTGCCTAAAATGTAATTGACAAGTACTAATGAGGTTAAAAATATGATATCGATTAAAAATTTAAAAGATCCTATGTTAAAATAAACAATCATTTTTTTTTTAATATGTATATAATAATAAACTAATATAACTAAAATAGATATCGTGTTATTTGAAAAATATAAAAAATATGAGAAAAAAAAAAATAAAAATAAAAATTGTTGCTAACAATAAAATTGTTTACTCAGAAAAATATCATATTATATTATTGTTATTGTTACCAAATTATATGTTAGTATAAAACACACAAATATAATAAAATAAAATAAAATTATTAAATATTTTTTTAATAATCATACTAAAGGTGTGTACATTCAAGAGTCCCCAATAAATTAAAAAAAAAATAGATTTTATATCATAATATAAAATGAAAAATTATAAATAAAATCTTTTTTTTTTGCCCCTTATTGAACGCAACCAGGAATACATATTTTTTATTTATTTATTTTTTATTATTAGGTATTAGAATTATCCATTGAAATGCTCTTTCTATATCAACTAAAATATTTGTAAAGATTTGAAATAAGATTGGTGATTAGGACAAACGACCAATGTTAAAAAAAATAAGCTGGAGTGTCTCCACTGGACTATCTCGCAAATTTGAATTGGATTAAATAACATAATAAATTATATTTAAATTAAATGTTATTAATTATAAATTATAAATTAAAATTAATAAATAATATTTATTAAACCAGTGCGTGTTTGGCTCTTTGTTGATGGCACCACGTCACGTGTTGGTGCGTGTGATTTGCAGTGTTAAAAAATTAATTCTGGTACTTTCAGTGATTCAATCAAACTGAAATTCTATATATAGCAGTTTCATACAATTTTTAATCATGTGAAAAATTATCAAACATATATCTTTATTTTTATGGGCACTTTAGAGGAAAAAATATCAAAACGTTGTAGGTAATGACCCTCTTCCGGTTGAGCTACATTTCTCAAAAGTTGATAGAAAACTACGAATTTTGAATAATTCTCGTGTACAAAATTTCATGATTCTAGCTCAAACCGTTTTTGCGGAATCTTGTCTTTATACATACATTTTTCTCAAGTTTAGTGAAAATGACCCAGGAACCTTGAAAATGTATAAAAACATCAAAATCTCGACATCGAAAATTTTCTTGATTACAATACTATTATATCTCTGGCGAGATAGTAAAAAACAACACTCAAGAGAAAAGAGATTTTTGCATAGGATTACGTCAATTTTTAAGGAATATCTTTTATAATTATTATCTATGATTGTTAATAAATAATATTAGATATTATTGCACAAAGATGTGATTAAATTTTATTAGTAAATTATATAGTATTATTATAACTAATTAACTAGTGAAGGAAATACTACAAGAAACAAAAATGATCCCATGGTATTTGGAAAATACAATAAATAAATAAATAAATGAGGGACAGTTGGAACAAATAAGGTTGTTTGGATGCCGATCAACGACAATAAGTCGGAAGTAGAAGCTTCTGCAGCTGGTCTTTTGCTGTTGGTGGTCAGTGTCATCATCATCATCATCATCATCAGCAGCAGCAGCAGCAGCAGCAAGCAAGCCATCGGTCATTAAGCGTCAAACAGTCTGAAGCGCCGCTAATTGCATTTCGCGCTTGTTTGGCTCGACTGTTTGGCAAACCTATCATTTGAGGTCGTTCAACTTGAATAATTTATTGTAATATAAACTAGACAAAGTATCCAGTTGATTTATGCCTTGATCATTTTATGTACGTGTATACTCAATTTCTCAACTTAACTAGTTTAATTAAATTTAGACTGGAACATAGAATTTCATTCAATATTTATTATTATATATAATGCATTACAACCTACATCAAATATATAATTAAAATCGATATTTAAATAGTTGAAAAAATTATTTATAAAAGAATTACTAATCATTGGTTTTAACGAGAAACAAAAAAAAAAACAATTGGTGAAGAATGAATTACAAACTGAGAAACAAGAACAAGAAATGTTCTTAAATGTTTTCTTATCTTGGGACTTACGCGTATGATATAAATGGGGAAATGGTACATATTGTATATTTAAATAAAATTAGATATTTGTATAAAAGAATTCCAACATTTTATAATTTATTATATATATATATTAATACTATCAGATTTATCAGTGATATAATCACGTATTTTTGTGAGATTGTTTTCTCGACGTTTCGGCACCCATTTTGGCGCAATTTTAAAGAGATTATTGACGTGGGAATATTTTTGGGATTCTGGGTCTTAGTCTGTGTGACCAAGGGTTAATATCGGGATTTTGGGTTGATAGGTTGGATGGTTTTGTACTCACTGCGTTGCTGTGGAGCTCTGAAGAATCCTGGGCAATCCTGAGACTGGCACAGGTCCACACTGGATATCAGCCCGAGGCTGACTGGGGCCTGACCCTTTGGATTCTACCTGAGCAAGCTGCCTGCGCATGCGCAGTGGGCTTTTGTGTACTTGGGTAGGCGGAGTTTAACTTTATGCGGGATTTATAAACGTCGAGAAAACAATCTCACAAAAATACCTGATTATATCCCTGATAAATCTGATAATAATAATACCAATAACATTCACGGAAATCTAAACCAGCATATATATATATATTATAGATTTTTTTTTAAATGATGGTACTTTAATTTTAAACACAAAAATATTATATGAAATATTATATATAAAGTGTATTGGTTCAATACATTTTCATTTATAAATTTATTAATTATTATAACAAGATGAATTATATTAAAAATTAGAAATAAAGTTAATTTTAAAACTTTCATTAAAGATTTAAAAATAAAAAAATAAATATTATTAATAAATTATACAACAATCCTAAAGTATTGAAATATTTTCAAAAAAATAAAGCTTCAATATTCAAAAAATATTTTCTCAACTTAAAAAAAAAAATATTAAAATTTCTCATATATGGTGTATATAAATGAAATGAATTAAAACAAAATATTAATTTTATACTAATTTTTTTTTTATATTATAATAATTAATTTTTTATTGATTTAAATGATTTCAAATTCAATATTATTTTTGAAATACATTTATTTTTATGTATAGTTGAACTAATTTCTGTGTTTGATTTTCTTAGATATAAAATAAAATTTTTGAAAATATTTTAATTAATGATATTAGTAAATTTATTATTATTTCATTATTTATTACATTTATGAATGAGAGTATGTAAGATTACCAAAATATTTACTCAAACACAAAATCATTTTGTTAAATTTAATAAAAAAAAAAAAAAAATTAAATATAATTTTAATTTCTGTTCAATCGTTCATAAATTAAAAAATAAAATTTTCAAATCGAGAGAAGGAACATAGATTCTCCCCTCAATCTCTCTCTTTCTCTCTCTTCTTAAGGTATAATAGGTTACCTATAAATATATGTATAACATTTCTTGGTTAGATTTCAATCGAGTATATATTTTTTTTATCACCCAGGATTATTGCAAGTCGACTTGATATCGACGATTTGTCCTTGGCTGTGGGATTCTAACTGATATTGTGGCTAAAAATATATTCATTATCAGTAGGCGACCAACTGACGAATAAAGATATCAAGAATTCATTTTTATGTCCGTTCGACAGGGAAAGAAACCGCTCCTTTCTTTTTAAATGGATTCTCATCTCGTTAGGAAACCTCCAATTGCTCAACCGCAACGATCTTCATCTAAATTATGGCATACATTTGCCATTATTTTATTCAACAGGAAATTCCCTCATATATATATATATATATAATTCTAAAAATATAAAATTGTATAATTATATCGAATGATTTCATCAGAAATATATTTAGTATATATTTATTTATTTATTTTTGTATTTGTTTAAAGACACTAAAATGCATAAATTATAATTAAGTAATAAAAAGGTTATAAATAAATATTTAAATATATATATATTTATTCTATTTTCTATTTAAATATAAATATAAATATATATTTAAATAGAAAATAGAATAAATTATTATTCTTTTAAAAAATTAATATATAAGTAAATAAGACATTATAATAATTGAATACGGTAAATAGGATTTTCTTTAAAACATCAAAAAAAAAAAATAAATAAATAAATAGCGGTTCTTTATTCAATTTTATTCATACTCTAGATAATTGAAAAATAAATTATTATAAATTTTTATTATAAATATTTTTTATATAAGAAATGTTCTAAAAAATTTCAATTTTATTGTGTTCAATAATTATGGGCTTATAGTTCTTATTCAATTGTCGATAATTTGATTATTTTCTTTTTCAAAGATACATACAGGGTGGGGTGAAAAGTTTCCGGCCGGACCAAGAAAAACGATGTTTTTAAATTTTTTTTTTTTTTTTTTTGACTTTATTTTTCAATATTCAAGATAGCTGAGACCTGTACGATGTCAGCTGAACGTGTGCGAAATATTTTGCACAACCCTTTGAACATGGGAAGCTGTGTGCAACGTGGGTGCCGCGTTTGCTAACGTTAGACCAGAAACTGCTTCGAAAAACCATTTCTACCGACAATTTGGCGCTATAGGCGTAATCCAAACGAATTTTTGCGTCGATTCATAACTATTGATGAGACTTAAATTAAATTAAATATATTTAATTAAAATTAATTAATTAATTTAATTAATTAGGACACCGTAATGAGAGATGTATCAGTGTTTATGTAGATTATGTTGAAAAATATAGCAAAAAAAAAATTTTAAATATATCGTTTTTCTTGGTCAGACCGGAAACTTTTCACCCCACCCTCGTATCAATTAATGAATATTTCATTTGAATATTGATTTAATAAATTATAAACATAAACAATAAAAAAACAAAATATAGAAAATAAAAATAATAACTTATTAAAAAATAAATAAAGAGACAAGGAGATATTTTTACCACATTTGAAATTATATTAAATTGATAAGTAAAAAAAAAAATGAAAATATCCCAATGCTTCCAATTCTAATTTTACACATTAACCCGTCTATCACTGAATAGGAAATTAATTTATTATTTTCAAGGAAATATATAAATGGTTTGTAGTGTTATCTGGTGTTAAGTTTATAAACTTGAAGTCTATTTTATTTTATCTATTAATAACAAAAAAAATAAAAAATATTGTTATCAGTTCTAATTTAGGAATAACTTGGAAACTTAGTTTATATATAATATATTGGTAGAAATTTATGATAAGATAAAATGAGTAATAAATAGAAAACAAACTTTTTGTATGATTTCAGGAAATCATAAAAAATAAATTTGAAAATATAAGGAATGATACCATCGAAATAAATTTAAAATTTATAATTTTAAATAATTCATATTAATTATAATTATGTGTATTAGCAATATTGATAAATTTGTCTGAAAATAAAAAAAAAAATTAAAATTTATTTATTTATTTATTTTAATTTAAATTTAATTAAATTTTAATTTTATTTTCAGTTAATAACTAAACTTTCTATTATAATATAAAAAATTGTTGATTTGTTAATTTATTAATGAAATTAATGTAAAAAATCACATTGAAAAAAAAATATTGAATATTTCTCTTATCACATTATTATATATAATAAAACTAATAAGATAAATTAATCAAAATATGTAAATCTTAAACATAAATTTATCGATTTTTTAATTATAAAAAAAAAGTTAAAATCCATATATATCGTGGAATGAAATATATAGATGTTACAGTGAGTATATACTCGTAAAGTAACCATAACTACAATTGCTTTTACTTAATGTTTTACCTCATTCAACTAGTGAATGTATACATCCACTGAATTGTATTAGTGATAGTTTTAGTTGAATGATCTCTATCTATCTATCTATCTCTATGGCTATTCAGAACTCGAAAGTTCTTTAACGCAGCAACCACATTTCTCCAAGAGTCCCTATTCTGAGCCACCACCATCCAACTTCAACTCTCTCCAATCTCTCTCACATCTTTCCTCCCACCTCGTTTTTGATTTTCCAAGCGAACGTCTCCTAATCACTTCCTCAACAAATATATTTTTCGTTAGTTAATCATCACCCATTCTTGCTAAGTGCCCTGCTCATTGTAACCGCTTTTAATACTCGATATCTATCTGGAGATGCATAGAGGTCATGTAATTCCTCGTTATGCAGACCTCATCTTTTTTTGACCTATTAATGCAGCGAATTTTCAAATACTCTAAATCTACTCTCGTCACCTAAGGTCATAGACCATGCCTCACACCCATATAATACAACCAGCAAATAATTGTTTTATATATTTTAATTTTGATCCCCTTTGCTAATAACTTTGACGAGATAAACCATTTTACTGCATGATAACAGGCGTTAACCGATTGTAACCCCGATTTAAATTATCCATCGTGATTTCAGAATCTATATATTTAATTTTTATTTGCATTTTATTAGTTGAATGATATTAACTTTTAAATTAAAATCAAATTATTATTATTTCTTAGATCACTTCAATTACATATTTAAGTTATTATTATTATTATTATTATTATATGATACCAATCTTCTCTACGGTCGTAGAAGGGTGGATATACTGTTGAGAATTAGGAAAATAAAGAAGATTTTTTGTTTAATTTTCAACATCACAACACAAAAACCCTTCAACGATTGAAGATTTGTAAGATTCTTCTCTTCTATCATATACATATATTACTTCTATTAATTGGCAAGGTGCGTATAATGTGATTCTAAATATTTATATAAAATTCTGCCAACATATCTTATTTTCAAATATAAAAATAGAGTGATAAATATATGTTTAAATATATAAATAAATTGTAAAAATATCTATTATATATGACAGAAGATAATAAACAAACTTTATAGTTACATACTTTAACTAATGCATGTATTCATAAATTTATTTGTGTATATTTTCTTTAATTAATTTAGTTAAAGTGTACTTTAGCTCGTGGATGAATTCATTCACTCTCTGCATTTTATACATTAACTGTAACATATACAAGATATATTTTCATTAAATATATTAATTTATTAATTTTGCAAAGATTATAAAAAAAATATACTTAATTTTTTTTTTTATTTTCAACTGTATTTGTAAATTAATAAAAAATCAAAACAATTATAATAATAAAATAATCCAAAATAATTGTTTTATTTAACATCGTCCGCAAAATTTTTTACTACTAACATAAATAACAAAAATAAATAATTAAATGTATAATATATTTTTTTTTTGTCAGAGAGATATGAAATGAAAAAAATTATTAATAATAAAAAATAATAAGCAAATGTTTTTGATTTTTTTTTTTAATAAATTATTTATGTATTTATTATATTTTTAATTAATTATACATTAACTAAATATTTGAAAGGTCATTTAAAATAAAATGACAATGTTTGTAAATATTATATGCATAAGTGAAATATTATTATTTAATATGTTTTTTTATGTAGTATAAATGACTTAAAATTTTCAAATACAAATTCAATTAAAAAAAAATATTGTATTAATTCAAATTTATTATATATATATATATATATATATATAAATGTAGGAAGGGACGTGAAAGAGATGGGAAAGGGTGTGGATTGGAGGGTTGTGGATCAGGATAAGGATAGTTGGAAAAATGTGGTTGCTGCGTCCGAGAACTTTCGAGTTTCGTAGAGCCACAGAGATATAAAGAAATACCTAGATATACAAAATTGATTATAGAGTACATTATCGAACAGATTAATTGAAACATAAACATTTTTTTTTGTATTTTTGCACTTTGGCAACATTGTTAGTATTTGTAAATTATGTGTGAATTAAATAAACGAAGAGAAATTATCCTTGATATTTAATACAATAATAAACACAAAAGGTTATGAGTTATATATCATTTCTTAATAATAACCTTGACTTACGGAAAATCGTGATTTTTTTAATATTATATTTATATTAATTTTAATTTAATAAAGTTTATTTATTTTTGTTTACTATGGGTTATTATAAGTATTATTAATTTCTATAATATTCTAATAAGTAATTTTATTTAAGGGTAAACAGAACGGAAAGTATTTTAAAATTTCAAAAGGTAGAATAATATTTTGTTAAAAATAAGGTGGAGTGTCTCCACACGACTATCTCGCAATTTGAATTGAATTAAATAACATAATATATTATATTTAAATTAAGTTTAATTAATTATAAATTATAAATTAATAAATAATATTTAATAAATCAGCGCGTATTTGGCTCTTTGTTGATGGCACCACGTCACGTGCTGGTGCGTGAGATTTGCAGTGTTAAAAAATTAATTCTGGTACTTTTAGCGATCCAATCAAGCTGAAATTCTATATATAGCAGTTTTATACAATTTTTAATCTCTCTCACACACCCACAGAGACATTTTTCTAAACCTTAGTGAAAATGATTCAGAAACATTCAAAACGTATAAAAACATCAAAAGCTCAACATCGAAATTTTTCGTGATCGCAATACTATCTCTGGCGAGATAGTAATAAAATATTTTTAAGATATTAAATAAAAATGGCCTATTAAGATATATTATATAGGTACTGTAGATATGTAAATACGGTAATTTAGACACGTGGTTATCACAAGGTTTATTTATTAAATTTATGATCATATTTTTTTTATTTATTTTTTGGTCGATAGTAGATATTAAACATATTCATAGATAATATAACTACTCGTATAGTCAAATCCAGTTTAAAAAGGTTCCTTTTTCGAGAGACTTTAATTTTATTTCATCAAATATATATAAAGATAAGAAATAAAGTATCAATAAAGATTGGAGGGAGGATATTACATTCACTAAGCCAATTGTCCTATGTGTGAGTGGCTAGAATGACGTCAGTTATCGAAAATATAGGCCTGTCCATTTCCTGTTCTCTCGGACGACCAGGTCAACCGGTTTTTATAAGATAACTTTTCAGTCTTTTTGATTCAATTGGATGGTGCAGTGATCGTCAATAAATGTCGCTTAAAATAATAATAATAATAATAATAATTGATGGAAATAGAATTTGTGGGTTTTTTTTATCAAGTTTTATTGAGATAATGTTTCAGAGTAGATTAAAGAATAATATAAATATAAAAAATTTTTATAAAATAACGTTTTTCCAATGGACTAAAAAGAATAAAATAATTTTTCTATAAGCCTGACAAAGTTTATTGATGAATTGCTTCATATTCAAAGAAAAACGTTGGGCGCATTTAGTTAAATTTATTTATATGTACAATCAAGTCAAATTTTTGTAATAATAAAAATTTTATTAAACACATAAACTGACAAATTTTTTTATCATGCAATAAAATTGATTGTTTAATTGCTAAGAAATTAATCTTTTATTATTTTTCACTATAATATACTTATATCAAAGTATGCATTAAAATTTAAAAGAATTTTTATTAAATTTACATATTATCAATCAAATCCAAAATGGTTGATTATATTTGAAGAAATAGTGTTACTTGTTAATTAAGTGTTTTAGTGTGGTATGTATGTATATAATATATAATATTCACATATGAATTATAACTCTATAAAAGAAGTTAATTGCATAGAAATCAAATGAAAACGAAAATCGCCCAACGTTTTTCGTTGAATATGAAGCAATTCATCCATAAACTTTGTCAGGCTTATAGTAAAATTATTTTATCCTTTTTAGTCCATTGGAAAAACGTTATTTTATAAAATTTTTTTATATTTATATTATTCTTTAATCTATTCTGAAACATTATCTCAATAAAACTTGATAAAAAACACCAGGTTATTTAAAAAAAAAATTATATTTATATTATTTTATTCTTTTTAGTGCAATTTTAATTTGATGAATTTATTTAATATAACAAGACAAATAGAAAAGATGAGGTTATATGAAAATTTGCAAATTGAATAAAACAAAAAATAGATTAATCTTGTAAAATTGATTTTATGTATTTATTATATTAAGTAAATGTTATTATTGAATTATAATTATTATATTATATTTATAAATAAATAATTTTTATTAATATAAGATTTTATAAATGTATATAGGATATAGGATATATACTCGTTTGACCCCTTTTTTTATATTATATGCTCATATTGTCTTCAAAAAAAGGGGTCAATGCTTTGTTTTTTTTCACTTGGGGACATATATAAAAAAAGATCTTTTCTTTATGCCATTTGAGGGGGAAAAATCCATTTAAAGGCTAATAAATATTTATTTAATTTTCAAGATTATCAAGGGATGAATGAATGAGAGGAAAATCTTATTAATAAATATTTAATAGATTTTCAAAAATATTCTTATAATATAAAAGTTAATTTGAAATGCAAATTGATTTTATCTTTTTTGTTTTTTAAGAGATATGTTTTGTATATCATTTTATGGAATACTCCTGAACAAATCAGCCACAAAGTAAATATCACTGGCGCCGCTAGTCACCTGGGAGAGACGGATACACAGATGATATAACCAACCATGTACAAATTTAGATAGATATCTATTTTAAAAAAAATGTCAAAATCACATTTTTTTAAAATAATATTTATTATTTTTATCTTTTGTTTTCGTTTTTTAAGCACTTTCCATAGTGAATATAGAATCATTTTCATATTATTAAATTAATTATTATTAATTTTTACCGATCGATGATAGGAAGGGAAGGGTTATTTTCACACCAAATTTCATATAAGGAAATTTTTTACATTCCTCCACAAATCATGCACTTTGTATTGGTTTTATCCTCGGAAAAAAATCATCTTTAGTTTGGTTTTTCTTAATTTAAAATTATGTGACCTCACTCAGCCTTTCATGACGTCACAGCCAGCTCCTACTTATATATTATAAATAAAATAAAATTAAAAATATTTTTGTTTTATGCATATCTGTTTTTTATTGCATTAATAGATACTTTTAAATTATTTGAAATATTTTCTGTAGCTGGAAATTAATTTATTTCAAACATTCGGTTGGTTCTGCGCCTAGCCACATGTGAACTTATTAAAATGTATATTGATAGATTTTTTAATTTTATTATTTTAATTTATATATTTAAGAGAAATTTCTAATAAGAATCAATAAATAAATAGATATATAAATAAATAGTAAAAAAATACGATATATATATATATTAAATTTTTTCAATAAATTACTGAATGAAAATATAACACTGCTTATATTAAAAAAAAAAATTCTAAATTTAGCAATGATGTGATTGTGTATAGAATATTGTAATTAGAAGAGGAAACAAAAATATCAGATAATAGACAAAATGGGTGATAATGAGGGGCGTGTTTTTCCTTATGTCACTCATAATTATTATTTTAAATGTTGTATAATATTAAATATGTCCTTTTAGTTTTATCAATATTTAATGTACTCTTTTACTAATATTTTAACAAAATTTAATGTAATTTGTTTACATTTATTATTATTAGTATTATGGATGGTGAATCAAATCATTTAAAATAAATATCATTTATTTAGTTTTACATACTTATATTTAAATTAGTATTGGAAGTATTCGTGGGATATATGCAGTGGTGTATTGGGAGGGGAACGCGGGACGACGACGTTCCCTTACCTTTTTTCAGAAACAAACGCGTTCTAGTACTCAGACAACTCTTACTTAAATCTACTGTTTGAATTTCTTTCTTTGTGTTCGTTAATATTTTGTATAGTAAGAATAAGAAAAAATAAAAACTTAGATGGATAAAAATAATTTGCTGAAAATAGGACTTTTTTTTTCTTCCCACTTTGCATTCACTTACTTCTTATTTTACCAATACATCTCTGGGTATATGGAAGAAGACGATCAATTTAATTTTCACAAATTTAAAATATTTAAAAAAAAAAAAATAAAATAAAATAAATAAAATAAATCCATAATAAAATATTCTCTAGCATGACTGAAATATCTCAATAATTTTCAACAAAAAAAAAAAATATACTTGATTATATTTATTGAAGAATTTTGTCAATAATGTGATAAAATAGTACATACCTGTCTACTTTCTAAATAATAATATATAAAATATTTATTTATTAATCCAATAAAAAACTTATATTTACATTGTAAAGTGAATAAATATATATTTAAAAAATAAATATTTAATTTTAAAATTGATTGATTCATTAATAATATTGCAATATAATATGTATAAACAATTATAGTGTACATATTATATCTATAAATTTAATTAAATGATCATTTTATTCATTAAAGATGATTGACAATACAAGATGAATTTTAATCAATCAATAAATATCACTTTTAATCGCGATTTTACTCTAAATCAAAACAAAAATTAATTTCTTTAATTTCATACAAGTTTTTAATTTTATTTTTAAAAACTTAATTAAAATTATTAGAATTATAGATAAGCATGTTTAAATAAATAATATTTGAGAATAATATGGTATTTATATTTTTAGGTCCTTATTTTATTTAAGAGTCTCGAGAACACAATCGTTTATTTCCTTTCTTCTTCTTTTTCTTCTACTTATTCATCTTCTATATATTTAATTTTCATGACAATATTCTCAAGCATTCCAATCAAAATTCTAAAGGAGAAGGAATATTAAAAAATATCTTTAAAGTTGATATAATAATTAAATAAAATCCAATTAAATATAATAAATCGTACAATTCAAATTCAAATTAATAATATATTTATACTTTATTTGTTATTCATAATAAATTATTTTTGTTAATAATAAAGAAGAAATTCAAATAAATAATCAAAATTTACCAATAAATATTTTATTTTTTTATATGTAAATGATTGTCTATTAAAAACAATGATTACGTGTATACATTGTACCATGAAAAAAAACCTCTGACTTTGTACGTCCTATGCAAGGAAAACGCCTATCAAGCCGGTTATATCCATCAGGTGTCCTGTGATCAGTAAAACGGGTCCTCTCAACCTTTACCTTGATATTCTTGATTGGAGGCGCTATCAAGTAGCTTTTCCTCAAGGTTGTTCCCAGAGGCTGGGTTGACTCCGTCCCATAGACCCCAGTTAGGGACCTTCCCTTGCCAGGCCCGTGTCTTGAACCCGGGACCATGTGAATGTGAGGCAGGTTCGCTACCCACACATCCAATGGCGCCCTTATGATTTAATAAAAGAAAGTCAAAATAAATTTAAAATATATTTGTTTTAAAATTTTAAGCATAAATAAAATAATTTTTTAATAATAAAAAAATGTTTTAATATTTAAATATTTTCTAAATTAAAAAATAAAAAAAAAATAAATACGTTCATGGAATATTAATAGTTTATGGATTAGTACGGCGAGTTATTATTAGTATTATTAATATAAGCAAATGTGTGTATTACTAATACATTTTTTTTAAATTTTTTTATTTTGTTTATTTTTCATTTTGTTTATTGGTCAAAACAGTGATCAAACTTATTTATTTTTTTTTAACATCAAAATTATTTATAAAAATTAAATTTTTTATTTTGAATAAGCAAAATCCTCAAATTTTATTGTTTCAACCATTATAATTAATAAATAATAATATATCAGTGGAGACTTTAACGGAAGAATAAAGAAGATGTGGATTAAACAATTTTATTCTTATTTAAAAAAAAAATAAAGATTTTTAGGGAAACGTAGGGCAGATTCTTTCAAGGGGCACCTTCATACACGAGATATATATTTGTCTGATGTTAGACACACATCAACAGAATGATTTATGCGTGTATGCATAGCTTAATTACTTATGTGTGTGGCTACTCAAAAACAAAACAATATGTGATCTAGAAAAAGAACTTAAAAGTGTGTACCAAATTGGTTCTCATAATAAACATTTCAATAAGATTGAATTTATTCCTTTCATATTTTATAAAGAAAGGATGACCATACGTAAGTTTTTATTTCATAATTTTCCACCATACCGTCATTTTGATAAAAATCTCAATGTTGCCCTGCTTTTAATAGTAAAAACAAAAAGTGGGTTATGGAGTGTGAGAATTTTTATTATAATATGAAGAAAAAGATTAAAATTTGTTATGAAAGATAACCTCATCAGAGAAAATAATCCTTCTACGTATACATCTATAAATTTTTGTATCTGTTCTATCAATATAAAATAATCATTGCAGAATTAGTATTTTTATTTAATCAGTGTTTTTTTTACGATTATGTATATTGATAATATTTGAAGAGTTGAGAATTCGAAGAGCAATTGATTTTTTTAAATTTATAATAAGGCGTCATTGGGTGGGTGGGTGGGTAGCGAAACTGCCTTACATTCCCGTGGTTCCGGGTTCAAGTTCCGGACCTGGCAAGGGCAATTTCCTTAGCTGGGGTTTATGGAACGGAGTCAACCCAGCCTCCGGGAACAACCTTGTGGAAAAGGTACTTGATAGCGCCTCCAATCAAGAATATCAAGGCAAAGGTTGAGAGGACCCGTTCTACTGATCATAGGACACCTCATTGATATAACCGGCTTGACAAGCGTTGTCCATGCGTAGGACGTACAAAGTCAGAGGTTTTTTTTGTTTTTTTTAATTTATAAATATATAATGTTCATTCAAATTTTTAAAATTAAATTAATGACATCTCAAGAATATTAAAGTTAAATTCTATTTAAAAATTTTAATGAAAAATTTATAAATCCTATATTAATAATATATCAGAGTAAAAAAAATTACAAATTAGCATTTTATAAAATTAAATTTTTATTGAAATATTTTTTTTTAATTTTTTTTCAAAGTTCACTAGTAAAATTTTTGTTCTAATTAATATAAATAAATAAATTTTTAATTAATTCTTGAATAAAACGAATGATTGAGGGATGATTTCGGTGAAGAAGCACCTCAACATTTCATATGAGTGGAGGGGCAGCCAACTGAATGCATTGGGAGGGAGGAGGTGTGGCCAGGCGGTGGTGGGGAGCGGAAAGAGGCGTGAGGGGACGAGCGGAAGTGACCGCTCTACTTAAACCTCACTTCTCTCTCTTCGCCAATTTATTACAATATAAAAATAAAATAAAAATATAATAAAAATAAAAATTAGTAGTTATTTAGTAGTTATTTAAAAATATTTATATGTTTAATTCACACCTTCTAAAAATATTAAATTTACCAATTATTTATTTATTTAATCAATTTAGAATATAAATTTTATTTTAAGTTGATTTTATAAATTAATTTATAAAAATAATAAATTAAGGAAACAGTATGAAAAATTGATTATAAGAAAGTATGGCTAATATCACAATATTTAATTTTCATATACCCAAACCGTATTGAAACCTCCCCCCCCTCGAAAATTAGTGGAGCCCTCTGCTTGCCAAATAAATAAAACATAGTAGCTAAATAGAATATCAATGGATTTATATATTTTTCTAATTGAAAGTGAAAATGTATTCATAACATAAACTCTTTTGTATTGTTTTTTTTTCTTATTTTATTTTTTTTTTAAATCAATTTATTCCTCACAAATCTAATTAGTATATTTATTGGTTAAGTAAATTACAAGATATCACAATTGAGATAAAATTTCTATCAACTTTGATTACTAATGAGAGGATAAATTACAAGCATGTAATCTTTTTAATCGACGTTTAAAAACGGTACCTCAATTCATTGTCTTCAACTTCGATACAATCAAAAGGAAAAAAAATAAGATTTCTTATTTTTGTCAAGAGTAATTCATTTAAAATTCAAAATTTCATACAAAAATTTATTAATTTTGTTATTATGGACAAAAAAAAATGTAATTCGATCCAATTTTATTTACTTATATTAATTATAGGTGATAGTTTTCTTGAAAATATAATGTAAAATATATTAATCACTTTTATTAATTATTCAATAAAAATGTACATATATACATACCTACCTACATATATGTACATATATTTTTCATAAAATTAACTAAATTTTATTATTTAATATATTATATCTATTTAATACATAGGTATATTTCTTTGTTTAAATCTATGTTCATTGATGAAAATAATTTTTGTCTTTCCTACTTAAAAACAACAACAATAACAACAAGGCATTTCATCTTTGAACATTTTTATTTATTTTATAATGATAAATTTTTACTAGATCTGGTCAAAAGAAAAGGTGAATTTTGAATTTTCGCGGGCTGAGTACATTCGATTATCGAAATTTTTTTGTTATGTTGGTATGTTTCTCATATGTTGGCATTATCGGCCATTTTGGATTAGTTGTTTGTTATTGATAACTGAAAAAGTTAGTCACGTTTTTGGGTGTTCTTCGAAATAAGGAATACTACAAGGAAGTTATGCAACGTTTGTGGACAAACAAATGGATAATGCACCAGCTCACACATCATTGCATGTTCGTGATATTTTGGCCAAAAACAACACCGTAAACATGCCTCAACCACCGTATTCACCAGATTTGGCACCCTGTGAATTTTTCCTAAGATCAATGAAAGGAAAGCGTTTTGCCACAATTTATGAGATAAAGTCGGGATCGAAAACCGAGCTGATAGCCAAACCGAAAAGTGCATTTCAAATGTGCTTCGACGATTGAAAGAAGCGCTGGCATTATATCTTAGGGTGATTACTTTGAAGGGGGCACAAAATGGATATTGAAGAATAAATAAATACTTCTCAAAATAATTCAAAATTCACCTTTTTTTTTGTGAATTCTTTTATTATAAATATAGAGCTATTCATTATAAATCTTTTCAATCTTTTCACACACTACGTAGTTTTTATAATAATAAAATACCTACATTTTTGACAAAATTAAAAGGTAATTTTTAATTTTTTTTTATTCTGCAAACTGGTGGTTGCTTGTTTGATCTCCGATTTCATAGAATTTATTTTTAATTTTACGTCCTTTAACGAAATATATAATTCTATATAAATCTGATAGGTTGAAATAAAATAAAATAAAATAAAATATCGCGTAGCGGCCAGTTATTTTCATTCTCATTGCGATTTTATCTCCACGTTCTCTGTTTTCGATGCCGCTCTCGAGTTTAAAAACATGATCTATCATTAGTGGCTTACCGCGGGTATCTCCTTAGGGGAGCAAATTTATTTATTTATTTTTTCTTTCGTTTTTCTTTTACTTTTCGCTAACTGGTTTTCTGCTCTGACATCGGAGAGTATTCACTCCGTGGTGGGTCTTTATGGGCGTGACCCGACGTCGAACCAATATCTTATGCTTAGGCGGCCAGCAGTCTGGCTGAACGGTTGACTTATCAAATCACCCTAAGCTAGCCGACGAGGGAAAACACGCAAACAACCAACCGAGACGATAATTGCTAGTTGAGAATTTATCAACGTTCGCCAATCAGTCTGCCAAAGTAAAAGTAACATTTTATCTTCCTGAAGAAAATTGGATTATTATTAGAAAATTGTATAAATCATTGATAAGATATAACATTAAGAATATCATTTAGAATTTTTTATATCTATCAATTTTATATCAGTTAAAATTACATACATTTTTTTTTTTAAATTTTTTTCAAATCCTTTTTTTAAATAAAAAGTAAAAATTTATTAAAAAAAAAAATAGAAAAATAGCAATAGAAATAAATAAAATAAGCTGGAGTGTCTCCACTCGACTATCTCGCAATTTGAATTGGATTAAATAACATAATATATTATATTTAAATCAAATTTAATTAATTATAAATTATAAATAATAAATATTAAACCAGCGAATGTTTGGTTTTTTATTGATGGCACCATGGCACGTGTTGGCGCGTGAGACTTGCAGTGTTAAAAAATTAATTCTGGTACTTTCAGCCATTCAATCAAGCTGAAATTCTATATATAGCAGTTTTATACAATTATTAATCATGTGAAAAATTATCAAACCTATATCTTTATTTTTACGGTCACTTTAGAGGCAAAAAAATCAAAACGTTGTAGGTAATGACCCTCTTCCGGTTGAGCTACATTTCTCAAAAGTTGATAGAAAACTATGAATTTTGAATAATGCTCATGTACCAAATTGCATCATTCTAGCTCAAACCGTTTTTGCGTAATCTTGCCTACATACATATACACACACATACACACACACACACAGACAGACAGACATTTTTCTCAACCTTAGTGAAAATGATTCAGGAACCTTCAAAACGTATAAAAACATCAAAATCTCAACATCGAAAATTTTCGTGATCGCAATACTATCTCTGGCGAGATAGTAAAAAGGTCCTTTTATTTTCAGATTAATTTCATTAAACATATTACGAGTATATAGGAAAAGACAAAAATTTATAAGTTTTAAAAGAAGATTAGGAATTCTAAAATGAAAAGTTATTCTATATAGACATATATAGGTATAGGCGTCGGGCCGTGAGGGTGGGGGGCACGTGCCTTCCGCCCCCCCCCCCCCCCCAAACATTGTGCAAAAAATAAATTTAAAAAGTGATTAGTTTTGTAACCCAAAAGTAAAAAAAAACATCTTTAAATTACGTATAAGTATATTCTAAATTCTAAACGTTATGAATAAATAATTTATTTTTCAATAATTTTTCTGGGGAAGACCCCCCCAACATATTAGATCACGCTACATCTATGTATATAGGGCAGTGATTCTCAACCACTGTGCCGCGGCACTTTTGTGTGTCACGAGATTTTCAAAATGTGCCGCCAAATTTTACAAATGTAAAGTTCAAATTAAGAATAATTACTTATGTAAAAAAAAGTAAAATGTTTTTGCGATCAGGCTCTTAAACATTTTCGATTTTTCAATATGGCTCTATCACCAAGTGTGCCCACCCCTGTTATATTATTTCAGAAATGTGCCAGACTATTGAAAAAGGTTACCGACCCCTGATTATTATCAAAAACTATATTACACAGTCTATTATAGATAAGTAAATAACTTTTACACTTAACTTTTTCTTTGTGTGCCTCCAAATTTTTAAACCGTTAAAAGTGTGCCGCGGTAAAAAAAAAGGTTGACAATCACTGATATAGGGTAACTAGTATATTGTCTAATAATAAAAATGGGTCATTGTAATGTCAAAAATGCACGGTGTTATAGAATGAAGATTTAAAAATTAGAAAGGGCCTATAAACATTTTGTTTGTATGCCATTATAACCTCTATGTATATATTATACATAAATAATTCCCCTCCAAACTCTAAACTCTTTATTTTATAATCCTGTCCTGTTTTTGATATTACAATGCCCCATTTTTATTATTAGAGAATATACTATCGCCCTAATATTCACCAAACCATTCATAATTTAAAATGGAACAATTTTTATTTCCCCCGTTTATAAAAAACATTTTTATAATTTATACCGACCGACGATAGTAAGGGAGGTATTTTTTCACACCAAATTTTTCACATGTTGAGATTTTTACAGATCTCCACGAATTTTGTTAACAGAAGAAAGTATTTTTAGCATCATGTCTGTCCGTCCGTCCGTTTGTATAGATGTGTCCAGCTTGAACGGCTAAACGGATTTTGATGAAATTTTGTATATTTACTTAATGCATCAGTATGATGAATGGATCAACTTTTATGGTGCAAATCCGGAAACCGGAAGTGGTAGTATTACCGATCATGTATTTTGTAATGATTTTATCCTCGGAAAAATCATCTTCATTAGTTTTTTCTTAATTTAAAATTATATCACCTCACCCAGCCCTTCATGGCATCACAGCCAGCGCCTCCTTATATATTATAAATAAAATAAAATTAAAAATATTTGTTATATATCCATATCTGTTTTTTTATTGCATTAATAGATACATTTAAATTATTTGAAATTGTTTCTATAACTGGAAATTAATTTATTTCAAATCGTCGGTCGGTTCTGCGCCTGACCACGGATCAACTTATTTACTAATATTTTTATAAATATATGTCAATTTTATTTTAAAATTTTTCTTTAAAATCTTTGAATATAATTAAGTTTAATTTTTGTTGTATCGATTTGATTTAAATTACACTTAAAATGATAATAATTATTACTACAATAACTACTTTCAATAGTTATTATTCTTTTATTGTATAAATCAGAGGTTCTTAAACTTATGTACTCCGCGGACCCCCACTTGGAGAAATTTTTTTTGACGGACCCCATCCCAACTTTAGGTACTTTACGTCATTTTATTAGTTATAATTTCTGGCTTACGATCTCATAAGAACAAGGATATATGTTGAATATTTCTAACAGGGATTGGTGAATAACGATTTTTTTGCATATTGTAGAACACATTTTATTAGAAATTATAATATTGAAGAAAGAAAATTCAGCTAAATATGAAGATGGAAACGGTAGCAATAGTTTTCTTGCACATTTCGTTGAATTTGGGTATTTGATCTCTGTTTCCTCACAAAGCCATGCCATACCTCCTTTTATATTAAATAAAGTTTTAACTATTTTCTCGAGCACCTGTACGATGGCTTTGCGGACCCCCAGTAAAGTCTTCGCGGACCCCCAGGGGTCCGCGGACCACAGTTTAAGAACCTCTGGTATAAATGAATTGGATTTTGGAAATTTTGGATTTTTCTTTTACTTTTAACTTCTGATAATTATATACATATATAGTTTTTAATTATTATTATTACTATTATTTAATGCTAGATTGTTTGACTATGTTTCAAGACACCACCTGTCTTTCGTTACATTAATGGATCCCACAATCTAATTAAAAGTATTTTATCCAGGGAAAGATCTACGCGATGACGTAAATGAAATAAATCGTCACCCGGAAACGATCTCTATTTCTTTCTTTGATCAAATGAGTACATCTGCTAGTAAAGATGAAAAACATTTGCCATAATTTATCATAAAGCTGATTGGAATAAAAAGTGTATCGTATTTGGATGCTTATTTATTTTGAATTTGATGATAAAAAATAAATAAATACTGAATTCAAAAGGAGTTTATGTCGCGAAACAGTTGTGACCTCGAGGAGAAGGATGCTCGAGGCTATGGTAACATAGTCACATAAATAGAAGACAATCTGGCGCAAACATTCATTTCATATTAGTAGCATGTGTGAGACTGAATAACACTAACAAAAGAAAAAGAAATAAAAGTTGACGGGTATCGATGCATGAGATGAATTAATACTAAACAGACATAAATATCTATCCTCTATCCTTTATTTCTTTCTTAAGCTTTTCTTTTAAACATTAAAATCGCTTTTGAAATTATATTTTAGTCCAAATAATATAAACATTATTTTATTGTAGAAATTTGGAAATGTATTTAAATATATATAAGCTTCTCGTTTTGTAAAAAAAATATTAAAATTTGCATATAAAACCATTGATATTCTATTTAGCTACTATGTTTTATTCATTTGGCCAGCAGAGGGTTCCACTAATTTTCTGGGGGGGTTTCAGTACGGTTTGGGTATATGAAAATTAAAAAAATCATTAATTAAATAATTTTTCTATATCCAAACTAAATAGTCAAAATAATATAAACATTATTTTATTGTAGAAATTTGGAAATGTATTTAAATATATATAAGCTTTTCGTTTTGTAAAAAAAAATTATTAAAATTTGCATATAAATCCATTGATATTCTATTTAGCTGCTATGTTTTATTCATTTGGCCAGCAGAGGGCTCCACTAATTTTCAAGGGGGGAAAGGTTTCAGTACCGTTTGGGTATATGAAAATTATATATTGTGATATTAGACATACTTTCTTATAATCAATTTTTCATATTGTTTCCTTAATTTATTTATTTATTATTTTTATAAACGAATTTATAAAATCAACTTTAAATAAAATTTATATTCTAAATAAATTAAATAAATAAATAATAGATAAAAATTTAATATTTTTTAAAAGGTGTGAATTAAACATATAAATATTTTTAAATAACTACTAAATAACTGGGAGGGAGGGAGGTTTCAGTACGATTTGTGTATATGAATATTAAAAAATTAATTAATTAAATAATTTTTCTATATACAAACCGAACCGATAAAATGAAAATTAGTGAATAAGTGAATAATTATTGAATTAGTCAATAAAACATTAGTTAATGGCTGTAGATATCGACGTTTATAACTAAACAATCTGTTAAACTTGAAAATTTTTTATCTCGTAAACTAGAAGAGACCAAGAAGTATTTCATAAGCAAGTTTCTTTGGAATTAAAAAAGAAATCCACTGGCAAAGTTTCATCCAAATCCCTTGAAGCTTACCTTAACTTAACCTTACTTTAGCTTACGTTTATATAATACAAATTTAATTCTAAAGAATTTTTATATTTTTCCAAACACTTTATGACATTCTAAATCATTTTCTTATGGTACGCGTGACTATAATGATCAAAATGTTAAAAAAAAGAAAAACATGTAGGTCATAAATAATGTAGGAATTGAAAAAGATAATGAAATTAGTGTGCGGAATTTTATTCTTTGTATTCCTCGAGATTAATAAAACAAATTAATAAAAAATTAAACCTATCGAAGGAAATGAAATCTTAATATTTAATATAATATATACCTGTATGTAGGTAGGTATATTCTAAATGAATCCAAATGGTTCATTTTAACATTAATATAAACAAAAAGGCGCCATTGGGTGTGTGCGTAGCGAACCTGCCTCACATTCACATGGTCTCCGGTTCAAGTCCCGGGCCTGGCAAGGGAATTTCCCTAGCTGGGGTCTATGGGACGGAGTCAACCCAGCCTCCTGGAACAACATTGGGGAAAAGCTACTTGATAGCGCCTCCGATCAAGAAAATCAAGGTAAAGGTTGAGAGCACCCGTTCTACTGATCATAGGACACCTCATTGATATAACCGGCTTGATAAGCGTTGTAAGTACAAAGTCAGAGTTTTTTTTTAATACATATAAACATATAGAAATGGGGTACGAGATTCCACACTTAAAACCATTTTCAAAAATTTATAATGTTAAATAATTAATCTTTCATTACTTTTTCTAATCATTATTATTATAAAGTTTAGTTTTATAATAGATAATTATTTCAAATATATAATAAATAAAAAGGTAGACTAGGTTATAAATTATTAATAAAAAACCGTTTGTGGTTCAAAATGAATTTCTAAGAAATACTAAGTAATTGTGAATGTAGAAAATTATTACTCTATCATTCACATTCAAGTTAAATTGCATAATTTGGTGCATATATAATAAAGCTCGAATGTTAATTTTTTTTCTAAGAAGAAAAAAAATAGATCTGAGATAAAAGATAGTCAAAAAATGGTTTATAATTTGACATAAAATGATTGAAAATAAATTTTATATTTATATTAAAAAAGTAAAATTGTTACCTGGGGCTAGATCTCTAAATATTACATTATATGTATGATTCATAAATTATCATAAATTTGCATTTACACAACATTTCTATTCATTATAAATACAATTTAGAATTAAATAAATTATACTGTACATTTCTTAAAATTTTAAAAATTTAAATTTTTTTATTATAATACATTGAATATTTATATATATTTATATATTTAAAAATTTATAATTTAAAAAAAAATAATCAACATTTCATATTCATTCACCTAAACCAGAGGTTCTTAAACTGTGGTTCTCAAACTGTGGTTCTTAAACCCCTGGGGGTCCGCGAAGCCTTTACTGGGGGTCCGCAAAGCCATCGTACAGGTGCACGAGAAAATGATGAGTCGGTTAAAACTTTATTTAATATAAAAGAAGCGATGGCATGGCTTTGTGAGGAAACAGAGATCAAATACCCAAATTCAACGAAATGTGCAAGAAAACTATTGCTACCGTTTCCATCTTCATATTTAGCAGAATTTTCTTTCTTCAATATTATAATTTCTAATAAAATGTGTTCTACAATATGCAAAAAAATCGTTATTCACCAATCACTGTTAGAAATATTCATCATATATCCTTGTTCTTATGAGATCGTAAGCCAGAAATTAACTAATAAAATGACGTAAAGTACCTAAAGTTGGAATGGGGTCCGTCAAAAAATTTTTTTTCAAGTGGGGGTCCGCAGAGTACATAAGATTAAGAACCTCTGACCTAAACCATTCGTTAAAATAAAAGATAGAAAATTTATAAAAAAAAATAAGCTGGAGTGTCTCCACTCGAATATCTCGCAATTATAAAATGGATTAATTAACATATATTATATTTAAATTAAATTTAATTAATTATCAATTAAAATTAATAAATAATATTTATTAAATCAGCGCATGTTTGGCTCTTTGTTAATGGCACCACGTCACGTGTTCGCGCGTGAGATTTGCAGTGTTAAAAAATTAATTCTTCAACTTTCAGCGATTCAATCAAGCAGAAATTCTATATATAGCAGTTTTATACAATTTTTAATCATGTGAAAAACTATCAAACCTATATCTTTATTTTTACGGTCACTTTAGAGGAAAAAAATCTAAACGTTATAGGTAATGACCCTCTTCCGGTTGAGCTACATTTCTCAAAACTAGATAGAAAACCACGAATTTTGAATAATGCCCGTATACTAAATTTCATAATTCTAGCTCAAACCGTTTTTGCGTAATCTTGTCTACACACACACACACACACACACACACACACACACACACACACACACACACACACACACACACACACACACACACATACAGAGAGAGAGACAGAGAGAGAGAGACATTTTTATCACCTTAGTGAAAATGATTCAGGAACCTTCAAAATGTATAAAAACATCAAAATCTCAACATAGAAATTTTTCGTGATCGCAATACTATCTCTAGCAAGATAGTAAAAAAAAATTAAGACAAAAATAATATAAATAATTAGTAAAGAGAAAATAATTGAATTTTAGTTTAAATAAATAAAACAGAATTTCATTAATTGAATATTATTATATATTATACTTAAATATTGTTTGTAATGTAAATATTAAGTAATATAATTTTTTAATATTATTATTATTATTATTGAATTGAATTTAATTAATTTAATTTTCAGAATTGAGAAAGACTATTTAATTTTAATTATAATATCTATAAACAAAAATCTGTTTATAATCATCTTAATTGAATATATAAAGAATAAAATTATTTTTTGTAAAAATTATTTCATCATATTATATTGAAAGTGCACAAAAAGAAATTATATACTCGTATGATCATCTTAATATAAATAAATATATAAGTACGCGTAAAATAAGTTATAATATGTTTATTTAACATTCAACTGTTATATAAATTATATTAATCCTATTATATTTATATTTCCAATTAATTAATTGTATCATATCATTTGAGAAAAATGATTAAAATTAAATTTTATATGTATATTAAAAAAGTAAAATAAAACGAATGTTGCAGTTATATACAAAACAAAACAAAAATTATCTTTAATAATATTGTATATATTTATTATACGGTATATAAAAATAACATAATTCATGGTTATTCAAAATCGAATTATTTTTTTTCTTTTTCTTAATGGTGTTAATTTTCTTAATGCGCTCAAGTATATTATTTTCATCTTTTTTTTTTAAAACTCTTAAAATACTTATATTTTATCAAGAATATTAAGAAAGCTTTTAACAAAATTAAAATTGCCAAGATTTAGTTAGCTAAGTTTTTAATTTAATAATTTATTATTATTGAAAGGTGAAAAAATGATATTCATTTAATTTAATTTAAATTTTTAAATAATTATCTTTGCGCGCGTTAATAATTAATAAATTCTAATATAATTTATGATAGTTAACGTTTAATTGAGGTGTTAAATGAGAATATCCAATTAGAAAAGGCGTTGTTGACTTGGTTCTCTTATAAATAATAGCTTCAATATATAATAGGAGATGATTGAATAAAATAGCTCCTATGAGGAAGAAGGAAGCGTTTCGGATCACTGAGACTAATATCATTTATTAACTATGATTGGATGAATAAAATGCACGAGATCAATTGAGTTAACATTCAGTGGTTTTTTATTTTATATCTACCATATATGAGGGTGGGGTGAAAAGTTTCCGGCCTGACCTGTTTTATTTTTCAACATGATATATAATGCATAAATTTACCCCAATTATTTTAAAAAGTAGTATTTTGCCAAAAATATTAATAAAAAATCACGCTTTTTCTATGAATTCAATGAAAATAATTAAGATATAGATGAAATATGAATTGATTCGTGTTTAGAATCAGAAATGGAAGAAAATGATATATAATTCATAAATTTACCCCTTGTATTTAAAAAAGTAGTATTTTCCCTGAAATATTTGTAAAAAATCACGCTTTTTCTATGAATTCAATGAAAATAATTAAGATAGCTTAGAACTGTACGATGTCAGCTGAACGTGTGCGAAATATTTTGCACAACCATTTGAATATGAGAAGTTGTGTGCAACGCGGGTGCTGCGTTTGCTAACGTTATACCAAAAACTGCTTCGAAAAATCATTTATACCGACAATTTGGCGCTGTAGGCGTAATTCAAACGAATTTTTGCGTCGATTCATAACTGTTGATGAGACTTAAATTAAATTAATTAATTAAATATAATTATTTTTAAATTAATTAATTAATTACATTAATTAAAGCACCGTTATGAGAAATGTATCAGTATTGATGGAGATTATGTTGAAAAATATAGCAAAAAAAAAAAAAAAAAAAAAAAAAAAATATCATTTTTCTTGGTCAGGCCGGAAACTTTTCGCCCCACTCTCGTATGTTTAAAATTTATTTGAATTTCAAAATTGTTTTGTAAAACAATGATGGATTTGGGTTTTATTTATCAGATTATTTCAATCGATAGAAAGAAATTTTGTAGTTATTGTTCAAACAAAATAAGATTTCAATTGAAAGGTTGGTTGAGTGTTGGTAAGCTGTTATGATGGTTGTCCAACCATCAGGCGGCCGTTATCGTATTCGAGATGTTTGTTTATTTTACACAACAAGATTTTATCGTTTGAGAGGTTTAAGTGGGTCTCAATATAACATTTTTTTTTATTATTATTAAATAAAATAATAATAAAGAAATATAAGGGACAAATTGAAATTGTTTCTCTTTTTTTCTACCAAAATTAATCTTTTTCAATTATCAAAAGAATCTCAAGTAAATGAATGTAAGTATAGAACTAATCAAAATGAACAAATATTTGTTTGTTTGTTTTTCTAAGTTTATGAACATTAATACTCTTATCTTTTGTTTTTATTTTAATTTAATTGAAATTAATAATCGAATTATATTCATTTTTATAGAGAGTTTATCATTTATTATCAAGAGGTAGTGATATTTTTCTTTCTTTTTTTTTTTTTGCCTTACATGAATACATGTGTACCTATGTATAATAATTTTGACAATTATATTTCTATACAGTTTTTATAATCTAAATTAAATTATCTATTTATATGGTAATTATTTACATGAGCTCCACAAGCTTTATTAATTAAGCTAAAAGAGATCATGCAAAAAGTCATAAGAAAAAGTTGTTTAGAATCATTCAAGGAATAGAGCAGGGTAAGTTTCATGAACCCACCTAGCTGCGGGTGTCAACGAAATAATTACCTAAAGAATAATTGTAAATTATTCATACTAAAGTTATTTAAAGACATTTTCGGTTTTTTAAATTCGGTTTATTTTATTTTAGAAATAGTTTTATCCATACTAAAGTTATTTAAAGACATTTTCGGTTTTTTAAATTCGGTTTATTTTATTTTAGATATAGTTTTATTCATACCAAAGTTATTTAAACGCTTTTTTGGAGTTTATAGTTTCTAAAATAAAATAAACCGAATATAAAAAACCGAAAAGTCGTTGTGGGAATTCAACGTTGAGATAAGATACAGGTTGTTGATATAATCCAAATTTTGAATTTGATTCTCGCTCTCATCAATAGCGCCACCTGATAGTGTGCCGTGGTGTTGCCACCAACAAAAGAAAAGATAGTCAAAATGAATAGGAAAATTGGTAATTATTTCGTTGACACCCGCAGCTAGGTGGGTTCATGAAACTTACCCTGCTCTATTCCTTGTATGATTCTAAACAACTTTTTCTTATGACTTTTTGCATGATCTCTTTTAGTTTAATTAATAAAGCTTGTGGAGCTCATGTAAATAATTACCATTTATATTTATAAATTATAAATAAAAAGAAAAATAATTAGATTAAAAAAATTAAAAATTACATAAAATTATTTTTTATTATCATTATATTATTTATAAAGAATTAGATTTTAAATTAGAAACATTTAATTTATATACAAATTACATATATTCATATATTTATTTATGTGCTACTCAGAAGCAAAAGCGATTAACTCCACATTTAAAGAAAGTGAGAAAATGAAGCCTAAAAAAGTTCACAGCTTGTAAGAAATTCAGGGTTTTTGATTACAGAAAAATGTATATTGCATTGCAATATTAAGATTATCAAGTTCATTATTCATTTCATATGTTGATGATTACATTACATTACATTATTAGCAAAATTTTAAAAATTGGAGTTAATCGGTTTGGCTTCTGACTGGCAAATATATGAGTGCCATTCAATAAGTAAACAGACAAATTCTATAATTTTAAAACTACTCAGTGAATGTGTACAATTACTTCATGGGTGTTTGTTGGCAACCATGGGATATGCTCTGATCAGCTGTTTTATCATTTGATGTCAACATAAACTCAAAATTTTCAATTCAACATGTCAAATCCACTAGAAGATTGCACCTTAGAAGAGCAGCGCTCTGCCATTAGATTTTTAGTCTCAGAAGTTGTAAAACCAAGTGAAATTTTTTCTAGAATGTTGATACAGTACGGTAAAAGTTGTAAGAATCGTGCGAATTTTTACAAGTTGGAAGGTTCGTTTTAAAAGTATATTTTCGGTATGGACGTCCATATTTTGGGCTGATCAATAGTCAATACTACTCTGAGATGCTAGAGCACAAGGTTAGACCAGCTATCAGGAGCAAACACCTTCAACTCTTGTCAAAAAGTTATTCTTCAGCACGATAATGCCCACCCTCATATAAGCTTCAAAAATCAGGTTGGAATGTCTTACCTCATCCTTCTTACAGTTCCGACCTCGCCCCATCTGATTTTTACTTGTATGAATCACTCAAAGACGCCCTACGTGAAAAAAATATTTGCTAAAAATGAGCAAATTAAAGAAGCGGGGGTAAATCGAAAGAATTCTTGACCAAGGGAATTAGGAAGCTCCAAGAAGGGGGAGGGGGGGTGGGGTGATTATTTTGAAAAATATTCTGAATTTTGTAAGAAAATAAATAAATCGTATTTTAGCTATAGCCTTTTGTCTCTTTCCTTATTGAATGACCCTCGTGTGGGTATATATATATATATGTATTTAAATAATGCTAAGTGAATTATTTACAAGATTGATTAGTATTTTATTAATTGTGAAGTTTACCTTTGAATATTTAGGTATTGTAGCATCCAACAGGATAAACAGGAAGGGGAAAATAAGATAAAATATTTTAATGCTTATTCTAAATTTATTATACAATGGTTAGCACTCTCTGGCTTCAATAAAATTATATAAAATATCAATATCAATCAATAATTAATATTAATAACTATTATTACTAAGAATATTGTCCTAAGTGTCCAGCTAGCACTGAATGAGACAGTGTATTGTTTCACTTAACTGGGCCGCAGCGTGGGTGTGATGGAAGATGTCTAGTTGATTTCTTGAGATTGGAAGAGCTTCTCGATTAGCTTGGATTCACACTGGCTTATGGACTGCTGAAGAATGAGGATCTTTTGTAGAAGGCTCACGATACAGAGATCTTGTTAAGGGATGTTTCAATAACAGTTTGTACACAAACACTAACTATCACACTCACCCTGGTCTTCTGGCCTTTTATATGGGTGCAAAACAAGAGACCCCTTACCCACCCATTCCCAGAACTAGTTAAGGTGTTTGTAGAGGGGAAACAGAGGACTTTCTGTTTACATTATATATGAGAAGAGAATGCCAAAAGCTTACCTGAAATAAAAACAAACAAAAGAATTAATAAATAAATTAATATTTTTACATAAATATATTTAAGGTCTTTACATTTTGAGAAAATATAAAATTTAAAACTATATAATTACTACCTATTTAAAGAAGTTTAAAGATGTTTAAACCTCTTTTGCAGATATTTTTTAATCCCTTACACAGACCATCTAACAGACTGCTAAACTCTATTGTTCTCGATGAAACAAAGTTTTTGGCGCCACAGTAATTAATTGAAAAAAAATTCGGACTTGTGTCTTTGGTCTTTGCAAAGACCAAACACATACACACAACACACACACAAACCCGATTTTTTTCAATTAGTTACTGCCAGCATTCGCATGGTGGCGCCAAAAACTTTGTTTCATCGAGAACAATAGAGTTTAGGGGGCCTGATCCCTTATTAATAATAATTTTTGAAATAATCTGGAGTGTCTCAAGATAGTAAAAAGAAAAAATGTCTTTATTTATTTAAAAGAAATGATTTAATTTTAAAATGATTATTTTTCATGACTATTATTAATATACTTTAATCAAAGAGATGTATAAAATAAGGAGAGATTAATATACGTATTGTTATAGATACTTTCACATATATTATTATTATTATTATTATTATTCGATCCATATTTAAAGTTATTTCATTTAAAAACGAGTTCTTACTTTTCAACTGTGACAATATAATAATTTATTTCTCTTTGAAAATATAAATTGGAATATTTTAATATATAATATTGTTCACTCATCTTTTGTAATGATAAAATCGAGAAATGAATTTGCAATATAAGTTGTAAATTATAGTATCTTAATTATCTTTATTTTTTTATTTTTTTTAATTGTATGGAATATAGAATTGAATTTATACAACTTTAAAGGATGATGATGATGATAAGAATCTATGAATCAAATAGAAATTATTTATATTATATAAGTCAGAGGTTCTTAATCTTATGTACTCTGCGGACCCCCACTTGAAAAAATTTTTTTTGACGGACCCCATTCCAACTTTAGGTACTTTACGTCATTTTATTAGTTAATTTCTGGCTTACGATCTCATAAGAACAAGGATATATGATGAATATTTCTAACAGTGATTGGTGAATAACGATTTTTTTGCATATTGTAGAACACATTTTATTAGAAATTATAATATTGAAGAAAGAAAATTCTGCTAAATATGAAGATGGAAACGGTAGCAATAGTTTTCTTGCACATTTCGTTGAATTTGGGTATTTGATCTCTGTTTCCTCACAAAGCCATGCCATCGCTTCTTTTATATTAAATAAAGTTTTAACCGACTCATCATTTTCTCGTGCACCTGTACGATGGCTTTGCGGACCCCCAGTAAAGGCTTCGCGGACCCCCAGGGGTCCGCGGACCACAGTTTAAGAACCTCTGATATAAGTAGATTCTCTAAATATTTTATTACAGGGTTATGCATTAATATAAAGAAAATGATCCATAAATATAAATAAAATTATCCATTAAAATAAATAAAATTATTTATTAATATTATTAAAATTATTCATTAATATAAATAAAATCAAAATAAATTAAAACCAAGCTTTATTTAAGTTTTATATACGAACTAATATAATTTAAATTATAACGACTTTGAAGACGAAATATTTCTACAGAGGAACAAATCTCAGCTGTATGGAGGCTATAAAAATAAGCTTTATCAAGACAAGATTTCATCTAATCCTAAATTAAAAAAATAGTGAAAATGTTTTATAGTTATTTTTAAATTGTATTCGTTTGTATATAAAACTTAAATAAAGCTTTGTTCAAATTTATTTTGATTTTATTTATATTAATAAATAATTTTATTAATATTTATTAATCATTTTCTTTATATTAATGCATAACCCTGTAAAATAAAACAATAATAATTTATTAATTTTTATTTTTATTTAATGCATAGAAATGTTTTATTATGAAAAAAGTATTTCCTATCCAAACTACAAAATTATGATGATGTTATATTATAAAACAATGTGTAGACAACATAACAAATTTATTTTATATAAAATGCAATCAAAATAAATAAATATCAAAAATACTAAAATTGATAGTAAATATATTGGATGAGATTTTTCAAAAGTTATTTTCTATAAAACAGCAATGGAGATCACACAGAATTTAAATTTATTACCAGCACTCACCCGAAGACTCCCAAAATTTGAAAAAATATATCTATATCATCTATGTCTGATGAAAAATATTAGATTATAGAGCAGTTATATTATCTCATATATGGATCACCCCTTTATCGTTGATACAAACAGAGAAAGAATAAATCAAATCTATGCTAGTGTATGTATATGAAATTTTAATTTATTTTCACATTTATTAGATAAATAATCTATATAGAAAAATTAAAAAAATAATATATAAATTATAAATAATATTTCTTTTAGTAAAGTAATTATGCACCCCGATGTATTGTTATATTCTTAGATGATATTCAATATTTTCATGAAATTTCCATTCATTGGATAAAATATTTTTATGAATTATTCATTTTTCTACTAATAAAATCATATTTTCTATTTTGTATTATAAATTTATAACATATACGTATATATTGTAAATAGGCAGAGAGGGAAAGAGAGAGAAAGATTTTTCAAATGATACAATGATTTCTTTCTATGCAGTGGATTTAGGATATTTACCCCTCATGAAACCAGTCAATTAAATTCCGAAAGTCAATATTTGTCATATTTCAATGCCACCATATATATATATATATATATTATAAATTTTTAGTTTATTTATTATTTATTTATATTGTATAAACTTTATTTATCCAATAACCAATTTGAACTATTATTAATATTTTATTTATTTTTTAATTTTTTAATTTCTACTAAGAGGATTAAATATTTAAATCTGATCATGAATCCCAAACATAAAATGCTTAAAAATGCAGGGATTTATTTCAATTGTTTAATATTTTGAATACAATTTTTTTTTTTCTTTTTTTGTGTGTGTTTCATTTATTTACTATAATTCTCTTATAATCTAAATACGAGGGTGGGGTGAAAAGTTTCCGGCTTGACCAAGAATAACGATGTTTTTAAATTTTTTTTATTTTTTTCTTTATTTTTCAACATTCAAGATAGGCGAGGCCTGTACGATGTCAGCTGAACGTGTGCGAAATATTTTGCACAACCCTTTGAACATGGAAAGCTGTGTGCAACGTGGGTGCCGCGTTTGCTAACGTTACACCAAAAACTGCTTCGAAAAACCATTTCTACAGACAATTTGTTGCTGTAGGCGTAATCCAAACGAATTTTTGCGTAGATTTCATTTAATTTTCATGATTTATGATTCTGGTTAAATGGAATAGTTTTTAGATTAATATTAATCTATAATATAATAATCGAAACATTTTTTTGGAACAAAATTTAAATATTTAGCATTTCATATAAATTTCTGTAAATTATTTATTATATAAATAATGCTACTATCATTCCAAAAACTCTATCTAGTACATTTGTACATCCCTATTCTGGACTACCTACCGATCTTTATATAAATTGATTTTTATTTTTTATTTATTTTATTATTTATCTATTTGGAATATGCTATATTAATTTATAAAATTAATTAAATATATTGTAAATTGAATATCAAAATACTTTTGAGAAAAAAAAATATCTGACAAAATAAAAGAAGCAAATAGAAAATTTATTTAACTTCAAAGGGGGGTTTATCGCGTTAAAATTATTATCAAGGGAGTTAAAAAATGGAATATATAAAACAATTATAATGTCGGTTGTATTATAAGGGTGTGAGGCAGGCATGGTCCATGACCTTAGGAGACGAGTGAGAGTATTTAAGAATAAAATTATTGGCAGCATTTGTTAGGTCACCGGGGGATGGCGGAGACTGCATAATGTGGAATAGCATGACTTTTATGCATCTTCAGGCATAGTTAGGGTTATAAAATCGAGTAAAGCTGCGATGGGTGAGGCATGTGACTAGAATGGGAGAGGAAAGAATGGCGAAAAATAGGGAGACCGAGTGGGAAACGTCCGCCTGGAAGACCAAGAAAGCGGTGCGTGGCCAATGTAGGAAGGGACGTGAGAGAGATGGAAAAGGGTAGAGAATGGAGGGTTGTGACTCAGAATAGGGATACTCGGAGAAGTGTGGTTGCTGTGGCCAAGAACTTTCGAGTTCAGTAGAGTCACCGAGATAGATTTAACTTCAAATGACACTATCCTGTGTATTCTAATTACTATCTCTTTATCTAATTGCTATTTTCTTTTCTTTTTTTTTCACTCATGCTTAGTCTATCTATCCATCAGTAGATTATCAATAGTTTTTTCTTCATAATCATACATTAATTATTCTTATGTGTTTTAAATTTTAATGTCAAATACATTTTTTTAAAATTTATCCTCTAAATAACATTGATTTAAATTAAATTAGACAATCCTAAAGTAAATAGATATACATATAAATAGGTATTTTATATATGTATATATAAAGGGGAACCGGGGGGAATACCACTGAAACACTGTTAAATATTAGCTTATACAGTAACTAAATGTAAAATCATTAAATTAAATCACTAGATATATGTATTTATTTTAAATTTAAATATTTTATTTTGAATAAAATTAAGGATGATAAATCTCACTCTCGTTTGTTTATTTCTATATTTGGATTATAAGTGATAAGCACAAGTAGACATTTTCATGTTGTCCACGAAAATAAACAGATTCAAGGTTAGCACTTATGATAGATACTATATCCATCCTTTCTCTCATTCTTATAAGTAAATCTAATCTTATTTTAGCGCCTATTCCCTCTCAGCATACTTGATAGCTTATATAAACATTGCTGCATAATTCATCTAGAAACATTGGAGTATAAATAAATGGGAATAATTTATTAAAAAAATTTTGAATTTGATGACATTTAAATTATGATTTTTACCGACTGACGACACACCAAATTTCACATATCTTCACGAATCATGCATTTTGTTAACAGATAAAAGTATTTTTAGAATAATGTTGTAGGATAATATTTCACTTAAAATATAGTAATAATTAAGTAATTAAGCTAAAAATAAATACCAAAATAAAATAATTTAGTCATTTTAATTCAAGTTTTCGAAAATTTTTTTTTTTTTTTTTTTTTTTGATACTTTATATACCAGGTGTGTTAGTTAAAATTTGCGATAAAGAAAACGCTTAATTTTCAGGGAATCTCAAAATTTCTTTATTCAAAACTACATCTACACACTTTGCTCATCTTTTAGGCAAATTATGGGTAATGGGTACCATCCCAAAATAACTTTTTCTCTTTCCATCCAAACCATGTTTGTGATAAGCCAGTGAGTGAGTGTCTCATTGATGCGAAAAAGTGATAGTCGGACGGGGCAAGGTCTGGAGAGCACGGCGGGTGCAATAATATTTCAAAATGAAATGCTTTTAATGTGTTCTTCACCAGTTTAGCGGTATGAGACGGCAGGTTGTCATGTTGCAAGATAACTTTGCCATGTCTTCGAGCCCATTCCGGCCGTTTTTCGATCATCACATGATTCAAATTGATAATTTGTTGTCTGTAACGATCCATATTCACCGTTTCATCAAGTCTTAAATGTTTTTCGGCCAAAACGATTTGGTCTTGCAGTCGATGGACCTGCTTCACCAGGTGAAAGCCATGATTTTTTTTGCTTCGGGTTCTCAAAATAAATCCATTTTTCGTCCCCCACGTCAATTCGGTACAAAAAAGATTTCCTTTCGAACTGTTGAAGCAGCATTTCACATTTGTCATTTGACTATCGTTCGGTTGGTGTGGTACCCATTTTCCATACTTCTGGATCTTTCCCATGGCTTTTAAAAAAAGCTTCAGCTGCTTTTTTCTTTTAATGAAATAAGAAAAGCAACGAATGCCGCAAGTCCGATTTACTTAGAACAAAACTCGACATATTCACTGAGGTAAACAACTATGACACTATTATTTTAGCCGAATGTGACTTGTGTATTTTTGAAGGTTAATATTTATAGAAAACAATGACATACATGCCGAATCATAGAAATGTATAAGTATTGCTAGAGACATTTAACAGTAAAACCGGCAAACTTCAACTAACACCCATGGTATATATATATATATATATATATATATATATTTACCAATAATGTTGTTTGAAAATTAATTTAATTCAAATTGTTAGTCGCGGTCCTGGGACTGGTCACAGCTCATTTTTAATTAAACCTTTACTTCATTACTTTACCTATTGCAGCGACAAAATTTTAAAATATCTAAAATCTAAACAAATAATAATTTGTTAATCTCAAATTAAATAATCGAATTAATAATATAAACCTTAAAATAATTAAATATATAAATAAATAAAAAAATTAGTCAATGAATTAGGAATAAAAGTGTCATTTAAGTTTTAGTTATTAATTCTTATTTTATTAGTTTTCTTATTTGAATTATAAAAAAAAAATATGGATGATTTTTCTCTTTTTAAATATATTTAAATTTTTCTAGACACGTATGGATAATAGTTTATGGAACAAAAAAAAATTAAGTGATGAAGGTTGAATATAAAACCATCAGAGAGAGAGAGAGAGAGAGAGATAAATCTCATTATATCAAAATATCTAAATTCTGTATTGATTTCTGTTAAAGATTTTGTGACTCGTGATTTCATCAGATTCATTCTATTCTACATCTTAAAGTTAACCTTTATGATGTGAAAAATGTTCTAGAATTTAGTGAGAAAAGTACATAAAAAAAACTGATAAGAAAATATTTAAAAATAATTATATAATAAGAGAGAATTTTTTTGCCTTTAAGTAAAATGTGGTGAAGTTTTTGATGGGATATTGGAAAGAAAGATAAGATATAAGATTATTCGGGCTTGCTTCATACTAGAAAATGGGAAAATATATTTGGATTGAGAGGAATGAGATGATGTGCACATGATTATATGAAATAGTAAGCCATTTTGTGAAGTAGTTAATTGAATTAATTGAATCATAATAAAAATATTACAATTCTAATAAAATTAAATATATACCACATTATAAAAATATACAATACAATATAAGGTAAAGCATACAGTCGTTGGCCCCCTTAAGCAATTCCTAGCAGTCTTTAATGTGTCTGGGCAAATTGCGGAACAATTTGTGTCAAATTAGGTTTGCAGACATAACATAGATATTATGAGCATTTTGATGAATAAACGAATAAATTAAGTTTTCATCGATTCTCAATCATTTTCGTGGATTTCATAGAAAAAACGACATTTTTCACTAAGATAATAGTGAAAATGCTACTTTTTTAAATAAAAAATATAAATTTATGAATTATATATCATTTTCTTCCATTTCTGATTCTAAACACGAATCAATTCATATTTCATAGATATAATAATTTTTTTTCATTGATTTCATAGATAAAGCATGAATTATGAATATTTTAGGCAAAATGCTACTTTTTTAAATACAGATGTAAAATTTATTTATTATATATCATTTTCTTCCATTTCTGATTCCAAAATCAAATCAATTCATATTTCATCGAAATCTTGATTATTTTCATTGATTTCATAGAAATAACGCGATTTTTTATTAATATTTTAGGGGAAATCCTACTTTTTTAAATACAAGGGAAAAATTTATTGATTATATATCATTTCCTTCCATTTCTGATTCCAATTTAAATAAATTCATATTTCAACGATATCTTAATTATTTTCATTGATTTTATAGAAATAACGCGATTTTTTATTAATATTTTAGGGGAAATCCTACGTTTTTAAATACAATGTCTACATTTATGAATTATATATGATTTCCTTCCATTTCTGATTCTAAAATCGATATAATTGATATTTCATCGATATCTTAATTATTTTCATTGATTTCATAGAAATAACGCGATTTTTTTATTAATATTTTAGGGGAAATCCTACTTTTTAAATTTAATAGAAAAATTTATTTATTATATATCATTTGTTTCCATTTCTGATTCTAAACACGAATCAATTCATATTTCATTGATATCTTAATTATTTTCATTGAATTCATATAAAAAGCGCCATTTTTTTATTAATATTTTCCCCTTGTATTTATTCTTTCAAATATTAGTAAACAATCACGCTTTTTCTATGTTTTCAATGAAAATAATTAAAATATCGATGAAATATGAATTGATTTATTTTTAGAATCAGCAATTGTAGAAAATGATATATAATTAATAAATTTATCCTGTATAGGCCGGTAATGATGGTGAAGATTAAAATATGACTTACCGTTTCGTTGACCGAATTCTAACTAGCAATCGTATACCTCGAGTCGTAAATTCGAATATAATTTATCGGATCCCAGTGTACTTTTAGGAAAGAAAAAAACCTAGGGCACAATAAATCAAGTCCAAAGTGATTCTATATTAGTATTTAAATTTATTTGATTTATAATTAAATAATAATCTAATCAAAACGTTTAACCTTATTAATTTACAATCTAATAATAAACAAATCGAAACGTTTAACCTTATTAATACAATAATTGAAAAACCGATATCTATTAAAATCATTTAAGAAAACTGTTAAGGCTAGATGAATTTCGTGAAGGAAGGTCCAACTTGCGCTTAATACAATATTTAAATTTGATCGTGTTTATAAATAAAAATTTTATAATATCGCAACTTCCACCCTCTCTTACTGAAGGGGGTAGTTCGTTTGATTTGCAGTTTCGTGTAAGTAATGGAATAATTGAAATAAAACAGATAGCCTTATTTTTTTATAAAACAAAAATTTTAATTATAAAGAAATTTAATCAAAAAAGATATGTACTAAACGAGTACGTTAACAATTTGAAAATTATTTATAAAATCATGGTTTAAACAACTGTGTGTGAAAGGCTTATACAAATATTTAAAACTAATTAAGATTGAATTGCAATTGACAACTCAATAAAAATGGAGATATACAGACAAATAGATTGTAATAAAGTTAATACAAGTTAATATAAATGAATAAATTGATATAATTGATACAAATGGATATTAATGAAATCAAAGAATTTGATTGAATATTTAAATAATTGAATATAGAATTATAATAAGATAAATGTGTTTTACAAAGAATGAAATAATGAAGATGCTTAGTAAATATCTAAATAGCTAATAGTAAGCTAAATAGTAAATAGCTAAACACAAAATATACACATCCATACTTGTGAGATTTCAAAGAACACAGATATATGAATATAATTAGAAATATACTTAATTTCTAAACAATACATAATAATAAGTTTTAATAATTACTCTGGAATAGTATTATTGTCTATGAGAAGGGGCGCAATTTTGGATACAGGTCATTTAACGACACTTTGACCCGTTTTTAATATCACAACGCGCACAACACCATCCTTACCAGGATATAGTTCTATTGCTTTTCCAAGTGTCCACTTATTTGGAAAGAGTTTTTTTTTTATCACAAATCACTAACACATCACTGATTTTCACATTAGAATGTCTTCGATTGTTTTTGTATCTGTTTTGTAATAGATTTAAGTAACTGTTCCAAAACTGTGTAAGTGCTTACATCTGACAATGTTTTTCGATTGATTTATTAAATGCATATGGCAAATGAACCAGGGTTTCCCTTATAAGAAAATGAGCATGACTATTTAAAGTCGATAGAATCAGGACTCGAATCAACTGTCGTCAAGGGCCTGGAGTTTAACAATACCTCCACTTGACAGAGAATGGTGTTGAATTCTTCAAGAGTCAAAAAATGCGAGCCAATTACTCGCTTTAAATGAAATTTTACAGATTTCACACACGATTCCCACAATCCACCAACATTAGGAGAGTAGGTGGGGATAAATTTCCACTGAATTTCATTTTTATTCAAAAAGTCTATGACAGGAGGGGATTTGGATAAGGATACTAATGTGTTTAAATCTTTCCTGATTTCTTTAGATGCCGAAATAAATGTGGTTCCATTATATGATTAAATCAACTGGGGTTGTCCTCTACGCGATATGAAACGCTTTAGACAATTTAAAAACACCTCTGTAGTCAAGTTACTACAGATTTCTAAATGGCATGTCTTAGTGGCAAAGCAAGTAAAAACTGCCACAGAAGTTTTCAAAGGTTGAGAACCTCTCTTTAAAAGGACCGAAAAGTGGTGCTGAATGGTTTGAAATATTTACCCTTTCATTAGGTAAATTTCCCATAAAAAGATTTATTCCTTTCGCACAAATAATACAATTGTGATATATCTGCCTGAATAATTGCCTTCCTTGTACTATTATCCAAAATTTGGAAATGACTAATGAGGATAACATGTGAGGACCCCGCAGTGTAAATACTTTTTATGATAATAATCACATATTAATTTTGACAAGTAGCATTCCCTTGGTAATATAAGAGGGTGCTTTTGTTGAAAACTTAAGGAGGATTCCTGCAAACGAGCTCCAACACAAAACTTTATCTTGCTATTATTTGGAATTTCTAGTGATTTTAATAAGTGGTTGATCTCATTGGCAAAGTTTTGTTGTTGACATAATTTTACTAAATTGACAGTAGGTTTTTCGATATCGATCGCTGATATAAATGCAAATGGCTTAAATTTTTCTTTGAATGAATTTGGAAAGACTTTTTTAATTTTTAAATACAGGTAGAACTTTTTCAAGATAGATATATTATACGTTAGTTTGTAGAAGCAATAAAATGTATTTAAATAAGAACTAGTGAAATTATTTTTTGAAATAGTGATTTTGTTCTCCTCTTTGGGAAGATTAAAAGGTTCAAAAGAATTGAATGGAGAAGGTAATCTTTTGTAAACAGGTAAATATCCTTCTTTCCACAGATTAGAATTAATAAAGTCTGCTATTGACTGCTAATAACAACAGTCAATATCTAAAGATTTTAACATAAATTCTAATGACCTTACCATAAGCTGGGCTGCAAATAACTTCAACATTGGTATTGAAATATTTTTAATGGTGTTACTCTGAACCTAGAAAATAGTAACTGTGATTTTATAAATGACTAGCTGCTCACACTTAGACGGGGGCTCCACCCCCTGTATATAGTATTTAGTTGAAAGTATTAAAAGGTTTTCATCCATTTTGTTTCAATCAGTATATTACATAAAACATTCATTTCTTTTTGTTTTCTTATTTAAAATATATTTTAATTTAATCAGTAAATTAATTATATTATATATTATTATTGTATATATGTATGATAAATAACTATCTATGTGATTCAAAGATACTCGAAAGTTCTTGGCCGCAACAACCACATTTCTCCAAATGTCCCTATCTTGAGCCCTTGTCCCATCTCTCTTACGTCCCTTCCTTCGCCTCCTTGGTCTTCCAAGCTGACGTTATCCAATCGGTCTCCGTACCAATTTCTTTTTCCTCTCCCATTCTAGCCACGTCCCCTGGCCTATCGCAGCTTTTTCGCTTTTATAACTTTAACTATTTCTGAAGATGCATTTGTGTACGGAAATATTGAATGTTCTTAGCGAGATTTAATATAATGTTTGTCCGATTTGTCCTTAATCTGAATTAGAAGAAAATTATAAATTGCCTCCTCTTCCAGCCCAATTCATTTACCTATCCATGTTGTATAAGGCATCTTAATTTCTTAACACTCCGTTTTTTAAATTTAAATTAGAAGGAGAGAAAGAGTTTTAAATTATATTCAAAAAGTCTATATATTCTATATATCAGTATTTTTTTCTGAATTTAATACCAAGTTGAATTTCAAAATTTTCCATTCTTAATGCATATGATTGATTACATGTGTTAAAATTTAAAAAAATTCAAATATTCTAATTTTTAAATTTATATACAATTTAATATTATTTTTTTATTAATATCATATAAAAAAAGAGAATTTATTAAAAATTAAAAATAAAAAAAAGAAGCCTATTAATAAAAAAAATATAATAGAATACAATAATTTTGATTTAAAACAAATTTTTAAAAAATACTCAAAATTTAAAACATCTCGTTTATACCATTTGTCTAAAAAATCATATTTTAATTTTCTATAACCAAGAAATCATTTTTGCACTTAAAATATAGTTGTAATTAATAATTGAAACAAACACAAAAATAATATAATTTAGTCATTTTAATCGACGTTTTGAAAATATTTTTGTATTGATAAAACATTAAAAATAATATATACTGTTTTTTTAACTTTTCACTTTCAAATAGAATAGAAGAAATATTCAAATATATAGAAAGAATAAATAAAAATAAAGTTAAATATGTGATCCAAATATTTTATTAAATTAATTAAAATGAGAACTTTTAGAATAAATTAATTAATAATAAATTTAATTGAAATGATATTTGAATATTAGAATTTAATATAAAATATTATATTAATTTTTTATTTGGGACTTCATATAAAAATTAATATATACGCATTATGAAAATGATTCCGCTAGGGACAGTGGGCCACGCCAGGCTCTTGAATGAACAACACGGATAATTATATAAACTTTAAAAAATTAATTTCTGCAGTTATTGATTAGATATTAATAAAATTTATAGCCTATGTTACTCTAGGGGTATATAAGAATATTGTGATGTAATTTCATAGAAATCGGTTCAGCCAATTCTGAATCTATAAAATAGTTATTTTCCAGACAGACAGACAGACAGACAGACAGACATGAAAAATTCTAAAGTCACTTTTGGATTCTAGAGGTCATGAAATGAAATGTGCAGACAAAAAACCTTTTTTTATATAATATAGATGTATTCTTATCATAAGAGACTAGATTCGCAGTGAAGCCATAGGCTTTTTCACTACTAACACAAAATGAAAAAATGTTATAATAACCAACTTTTGGAATGTAAAACGAGCGATTTAACGAGAAATTTGTTAACAGATTTAAATCCTTTCTAAAATTGTGTGTGTGTTCCATAAATTTTGATACTCTGGGAGTACAATCTCATCCCAGTCTAACTTTAATTTCCAAATTTGCTGGAAAATTATTTTGAAAACTATCGTGCACGGTGAAATCCAGCCTAATGGAGAAGTCAGATAGAAGTGATCGCTTAGTTAAATTCGTATTTGTAAATTCTTTTACGTGAAAGTAGAAGATATCTAATTTGGGATTCCACTGTATGGCTAACACAGTAGTGTCGTTTCCTAATGACACTATTTTAGATTCGTTATTAGTAACGTTTTCTGTCTTCAAAAGACTAATAAACTTAGGAGAATTCGATGACCATTTATCTAATTTAAAATTAACTAAACTGAGCATTTCACTAAGGAAGGTAAATCACATAAATTATTTCCTCCTATTAAAAAATCGTCTAGGTAGGTATTATTTTTAATTAATTTTGACATATTGGGCAATCTTTTACAATAATGTTCTGCTAACCAATACAAAGATCGAATAGCAATATGAATAGATGAAGAGGCCAAACCGAATGGCAATGAAGTGAATCGATATATCATATCTTGGATTGAATCAAAGTCTCGACAAACGATTCTGAGATAATCCACTATTTTTATTTGCAAATACATTTTTACGATGTTTGTGCAAACTACGTATTTGTAATTTCGGAAACGATTTAAGACATGTCCAAATATTCGATGTATTCGCATTTTAATTTTGAATTTTTCTCTAATCTCGAAAGCTGAATTTTAAGCATTTTTAAACGTTGTTTTAAAAGAGTCGCCTAAAATTGATTCAACATTTCTAAATGGTAACGGTACCTCTCGTGTATTATTGGGCAGATGTTCAATTGAGTTATTAAACTGATTTTCCGCGCTTGAACAAGGGGATTCATCCAACTCTGGGATAGACTCCAAAGACCTTATTTTTTGTAAATCTGTCTTTATATCACTTAAATTGGCCTTTTTTTAATTTTATATTGTAGCAAGAAACTGCTAACAGAACGGCCTGACCCATTAGAATATATATAACCTAACTCTGAATTCTGGGCAAAAATGGTATGATCTTTGTTTTTGACTATATTCGGTTTGACTAACCTGGCGAATAATTTTACTCCTATTAAAACTTGTATCTCACTAGGAGAATAAAAGGTTGATGAATCTGCTAAATCATAAATCATATCCCTTGATAAAATCAAACTGATTTCTTTTTAAAGGCGTACTGGGTAATTTAAAATTTAAACTGTCCACAAAGTAAAATATCGCATTAATTGAAAATTCGGAATTTTTCGTGGAAGCTAGATTTCTAATTACATAATGATTTCATGACCCTAAGGAAAGATTGTTTAAGCCGGATAAGGAGATTTTGGATTCTTTATTTTTTAAATTTAATTGTTTAACAAGTTTTGACGAAATTAAATTAATTTCAGACCCCAAATCAATAAACGATATAATATCATGTGTGATACCTGTAGAATCATTAAATGAAATTGTGGCTCTGCCAAGAAGAGAAGCTGTGTCATTCTCCTTACACAAGTTGACATATACGGACGCCCTTGAGTCGTTTGATGAGCCTCGTGATCTGGGACGATCCTGTTTATTTTCCTTTACAGAAGCTGGGGAGGAACCTCTGGATTGCCTTTCATTTGATTTCCTGCGAAAATGCAAAAGTTTGTTATGTGGATAATTACACAATGAACATTTAGACCATTTACAGTCTTTATAAGAATGTTTCTTAGAGAAACATAGTGAACACAATTTATTATTTTTTACATGTTTAATTCTATCATTCTATTCATAATTTGTGATAAACTGTTCACAATTTTGTAGAAAATGTGACTGATTACATAATGAGCATTTGTTATAATTACATTTATTAATGTTATAAACTTTTTTTTATATTTGTTATCATTATTTTTATGTGGTTTTTCCACTAAAGTTTTATAGGACCTAGAATTTGTCTCTTGAAAAGAATCAGCTATTTTATTAATGAAAGATATTAACCTCATTAATATCAGGTATCTGGTCTTTATCTAATGAAAACAGCCATCGTTTATGGCTCACTGGATCCAATTTAAAAGACAAAACTCTAACTATTATAGAATTGGATTCCAACCTTCGGTTTTGATTTTAAGATTTTCTAATTGCATAATTGCTTCTTGAAACTGTGAAATTAATCTGTTAAACTCATTACCTGAAGGATTTATAATACATTTTATATTTAATAAATTGTCAATTAATTACGATAATTATAGTATTTAGAATCTAATAATTCGAATGCAATTTTGAAATGCTCATCAGAATTCTGCAAATGTTTAATTAAATCTAATGCTTGTGCTTGCCTATTGGCGTGAACAACTACTTTTTTAAATAGAAGGGATAAATTTATTTATTATATATCATTTTCTTGCATTTCTGATTCTAAACACAAATCAATTCATATTTCATCGATATCTTAATTATTTTCATTAAATTCATAGAAAAAACGTGATTTTTTATTAATATTTTAGGCAAAATACTACTTTTTTAAATACAAAGGGTAAATTTATTTATCATATATCATTTTCTTCCATTTCTGATTCCAAAATCAAATCAATTCATATTTCATCGATATCTTAATTATTTTCATTGAATTCATGGAAATAACGCGATTTTTTATTAATATTTTAGGCAAAATACTACTTTGTTAAATACAAGAGGTAAATTTATGAATTATATATGATTTTCTTCCATTTCTGATTCCAAAATCAAATCAATTCATATTTCATCGATACACGTTCAGCTGTCATCTTACAGGTCTCAGCTATCTTGAATGTTGAAAAATAAAGCAAAAAAAAAAAAAAAAAATTTTAAAACATCGTTTTTCTTGCGTAGGCCGGAAACTTTTCACTCCACCCTCGTATATTTTGTTAGAATATTTATTTTTATTAAAAAAAAAAAAAAAAAAAATTAAAAGATAAGGAAATAATGGTCAATGACTAGATTCCGTTTATCTTAAATAATAATTTTATTTGAAAAATAACCTCCTTTTGTAATAACAAAAGAAAAGAAAAAAAAACAATATAAGATAAAAGGTAAAACATATTCAATGAAAGTGAATAAAACTTAACCATATCTCCAATTTTTTAAGTTTGCCTTAATTAGATAAAAAAAAAAATAATGCACATTCATTTAAAAATTCTAAATTAAGGAATTTTATTAATAGACTTAATTTAAAATGTTGCCTAGATAAAAACAAAAAATAAAAGAATAAAAAAAAAAATTTAAATTAAATAAGAGTGACCCATTGAATTGAATGAAATAGTCCTGTTGTAATATAAAACCAAATTAAACATTTGTTACACTTTCAAATAATTAAGTCAATTATCTACAAAATGGTTTAACTCTCTATGATATGGTATATATATCCTCTATTATTTATATATAAATATTATATTATATTACAAAACTAACCGAGTCATGTATAAAAGAGAAGCTTTTATTGACAAAACAATTTGAAATAAATGTCATTTAAAAATACTTTCAAAAGTTATGGTGACTTCAATTTATATGTATATAAGTATCAGAAAGAGTTGATCTGTAAGACCCACGCGACGATGACATCACCTCTGCTAGGTATTGTATACGCCTAGCATGCCAAATATTGCTTTCTATTAATATAGCCGATTAGCATAAATATCCCATTTGAAAAACATCGTTGAACTAAATTGAATCCAATCACTTATTTTTGTCGACAGGAAAATTTCTAGTATATCCTACTAATAATCAGTTTAAATTTGATGCTAATCTAATCCATAATTATGATATTGGGTTACAGTTGAGAAAGTAAACTCCTCATAAATATTTATTATCTATTAATTTATTTATTTATTTTTAATTAAATGTAAACAAAGTTGATCTCAATCATATACATGTATGTATTTTATTTAAAAAAAATAAGTTGACCTGTGGCCAGGTCCGAACCGACCGACGGTTTGAAGTCAATTAATTTCCAGCTACAGAAACAATTTCAAATAATTTTAATATATCTATTAATGTAATAAACAACAGATAGGCATATAACATAAATATTTTTAATTTTATTTTATTTATAATATATATGTAAGACCAGGCTGTGACGTCATGAATGGCTGGACGACGTCATATAATTTTAAATTAAGAAAAAACTAATAAAGATGATTTTTCCCCAGGATAAAACCAATAAAAGTGCATGATTCGTGGTGATATGTAAAAAATCTCCTCATGTGAAATTTGGTGTGCAAATAACCCTTCCTTGGTTAAATCGATTTATTAAAATAATTCGTATTAATTTATTTGTCGTATAATACGTAGTATAAATAATTTGTATATTCATTTTATTTAACGAAGGGGAAATAATAGAATTTATTTAGAAAATAAAGTCAAAGGCAGTTGAATCTCATCCATTGGGGGTAAGCAATGCAGCATTGCTATGCTGTCCCCTTCAAGGTCACCGATAAGCAAAGCCAATCGAAATGGCGGCGACATTTATAAATCGTATATAATTAATATATCAGTAAAAAGTTATCAATCTATCATTTATAAAATTAAATTTTTATTTGAATCTAGTCTAAAATTTATTAAACTTCATTTAAATTAATAGGAATATAAATAAATTTACAATAAATTCTTAATTGAGGGATGATTTCGGTGGTGACGCCGGTCAACGTATTCGACTGGAAAAGGAATGGGAACTGATTGCGCTCGAAGCACACCTCGACAGGCCGGCCAGGAGGGAGGGAGGGGGGCGGGCGGGTGGGAGGTGAGAAGAGGTGGCGGAGGGGGGCAACATGGCGGCAAATCTTTTCAATCTGTCAAATTTCAATAATTAATATTTAATCAACGAAGCAACGTAAAATTATATAATAGTAGTGAAAATGAATCTACGTTTCATAATGAATCGATTCGTATAGGTTTTACCTGTTGTTATGAGGCAAGATTTTTGTTCAACTGTAAAAATAAACCGATATTAAAATTAATTAAAAATTTCCATTTAATGATACAAAAAATCAATTTTATTTAGAATCTGGCTAAAATTATGGTCAATGGATTTGTCTTGGTCACAATTTACAAGATTTATTTAAAAATTTTAATAAAATGAAAACCTTTGATTAGAGTGGTTTTTTCTAATTTTGCAAAGCGTTCTATAAATATGAGTTCCAAGTTTTATACTAATATGAAGTGTTGGAGGGGTGGGCCCTCTCAGAGGCATCTAAGACATGTTGAGACATACCGGGTTTTGCTAGTCGAAGGGTTGACGTGATCTGGATATATTTGAATAAACCCCCCGAAGGGGGGTTTATTCAAATATATATAGGAGACTCAAAGAGTCTCCTATAAGAGACAAGATTTCAATTTTTTTTCTTTTTAATGATCTATGCTAGGTATTCTCCTTCATCCAAATAAATTTAATTTTTTGAATGATCAGGGGAGGGGGGGGGGTGGATGGAAAGGAGTCAACGGGTAAAGGACATGATTCCTCCCGAGAGAAGAGGGATTTAGAAGAAATCATGAGCTCACGTGAGGGCAGGAACGCCAATCCCTGAAATAGAATTCTTATTCTACTGGATTTATAGAAAAGAATCTACTCGCTACCCGGGATATTATTTTTAAATTTATTAAAAATTAATTTTAGATCATAATCATCCTATATGTTCTTACATCTTTTATATACCATATATTTATATTTTTTTTTATCCCGATATTTCATATACTTATTATCCAAGGGCTTCCCTTTCTCAATACACCGTTTAGTCCTAGGCTACTCTACTCGACCCAAAATTAATTAACATAATACTAATAAAATTAATTAATATTCATAATAATTAATTTAAATAATATTATGTATATTAACATTTATAATCATATTAAAAAAATCTAAAGAATAAAATTATAAAAAATAAACAAATTGTAAGATTTGAACTCAGACAAAAGAATTACTAGTCAAAGCCCAATCCGCCGCGACTGTTTGATCAACTAGTAAAAACATAGGAAAGAAATTCACTTAAAGGCTATGAAAATTCAGCCCATAAGCAATACATGGCAAAGACTTTATTCATTAAATATTGATTAAACAAAGAAAAATGTTCATGGAAATAGTTATAATACAAGAAATACAAGAATCAAAGATAATCTTGTATTGAGAGAAGAGATATGCAAAGAATAATCATTTAATATAATTAATCAAAAGATTCGACGTCATTCAAAATGGCAGCCGAAATCACATTGCATCTGTCAAAATTCAATAATTAATATTTAATTAAGGAAGCATCATAAAATTATATAATGCTAGTGAAAATGAATCTACATTGAATAACGAGTATTTTGATATGCGTTTTATATATTGTTATCAGAAAATGTTTATTTCAAGTGTAAACATGATACCAAATAAAAATTAATGATAATTTACGTTTATATTTCACTAAAAATCCATTTTATTGAAAATCTGGCGAAAATTCTGTTGTATGTTTTTGCTTTTATTCATTTTTTATGAAATTTTGTTATTAATTTGAATAAACTGAATCCAATTGAATAGAAGTGTTTCTGCTAATTCTCCAAAGCGTTCTATAAATAGGAGTTCCAAATTTTCTATTAGTAAGAAGCGTTGAGAGGTGGGTCCTCTCAGAGGCAGTTATAACATATGTCTCACTTGTGAATTTAGAGGGTTTTGCTTGTCGAAGGGTTGACGTGATCTGGATATATTTGAATAAACCCCCCGAAGGGGGGTTTATTCAAATATATATAGGAGACTCTTTAGAGTCTCCTATAAAAGTGAAGATTTCAATTTTTTTTCTTTTTAATGAATCTATGCTAGGTATTCTCCTTCATCCAAATAAATTTGATTTTTTGAATGATCAGGGGAGGGGAGAGGTGGAAGAGTAAGAGTAAGGGAATGGATGGAAAGGAGTCAACGGGTAAAGGACATGATTCCTCCAGATAGAAGAGGGATTTAGAAGAAATCATGAGCTCACGTGAGGGCAGGAACGCTAATCCCTGAAATAGAATTCTTTTCTACTGGGATTATAGAAAAGAATCTACCCGTTACCCAGGATATTATTTTTAAATTTATTAAAAATTAATTTTATATTTCATGAAACTTATTCAATTTTTTTTATTTCTTCATATATAAAAACAATAAATTATTTCCTTCCTTTTCAAGTAATAATTATGTTATTTTAAGTTATTTATTTTTGAATATAAAATTTGAAAATTGAAATATAGCAGGAGAAATGTTTCAATGTTAAAATAAAATAAGTTGACCTGTGGCCTGGCGCAGAACCTTCCGACGGTTTGAAATAAATTAATTTCCAGCTACGGAAACAATTTCAAATAATTTAAATGTTTCTATTAATGCAATAAAAAACAGATATGCATAAATTATTTTTAATTTTGGCTGTGAATCTTAGATAATTTGTTTTTACTTTTTTTTTTTATTAATTAATTCATTATTAAAAAATATCAAAAAATATAATTTCAAAATTGTAATCTATCAGTTGATCTATATTAGTAGAGTAATCTGTAAAATAAATCATAATCAATCGCTAAATAGAAAAAAAAATTAATTATCTTAGTATAGAATTGATTTTTATTCAAATGTTTCAAATCTTTTATTTTTTTTTTTTTTCTAAATGTATTAATTGAAAATTAAATTTGAAAATTACTTGAATGTTAATTAAAACTTAATTTACAATATCTTTAAAACACAAACAATATATATAAACAAGTTTGACATTGATATAACCAGATCCTAATAATAATCCTCTACTAGGTCTCTTTTCCCCCACCCCACCCTCACCCTCTCTCTATCTCCATTTTGAATATTCTCGCGTTGTTTCATAAATAAGACTAGGAACAAAGTTGATGGTACTTAACAATGAATCCTTCATGAATGCTAAACTGCACTGTGAGATTGGATTGGAATAACTTGGAAGTGTAACCTTTTCATTAAGTAACTAACATAAATTTTATTTACATTAATTTATCCACACATTATTTAAAGTATTTATGTATTAATAACTGTTAATTATTTATATAATCTTATTATACTAGCTAAAATTATATATATATGTAAATGGAATCTCAGAAACCGCTCGATCGATTTTTTTGAAATTCACACCATAAATAGTATTTATAAAGAAAAATCGAGTTTTATTGATCACATCTCTGGGAAAAATCATCTTCATTAGTTTTTTTTTTTAATTTAAATAGATATTACGTCACAAATGACGTCACAACCAACGCCTGTAAAATATTTTTAAAATAAAATTAAAAATATTTATATTATATCCATATTTGTTTTTTATGGCTTTGATAGATACATGTAAATTATTTGAAATTGTTTTACAACGTTTAGAAGATTCAATTTCGTCATTTAGCGCCTCCATAAATAATCTATACAATTTTGAGTTTATATCGTCAAAATTTCCTGACAGACAGTCATGGAAAATTCTAAAGTCATTCTTGGATTCTAGGGGTCATGACACGCGAAGATATGCAAAAAATTTAAATTCACAGCAATGTGCAGAGAAAAATCTTTTTTATCTATATATACATATAAACAAATCAAATTTACGAAAATATATATATTTTATATCAACAGGTCTACTTTTCTGTCTTTCCGTGCATTAATACATACGTTTAAGGAGTATATGATTTATTAGTCATTTAAGTTCTTTTAAATTATTGGAACGGTGACTCGGTGAATCAGGTATTGATATTACCAGCCAAACTCGGTAAAAAAGAATCATTTTTTTTATTGAACCAGATTTTATTATTGAGGACCCCAAGTTCCACTCATTTTAATCAGATTGATGGAATGATGTAACATTTAATAATTGTAATAAATAATTAAAGAATTGTATATCAATATTTTTTAAAGGGTCGAGCGACAGCAGGTACTTATTATTATTGTGATTACGTTATCGTTCGTTTTTGAAAACAAAAAAAAAAAAAACAAATTGATTTTTGAAACATCTCTGTGTCTTCTTTTCTTTTGTCTATTATTATTATTATTATTATAGGTACATCTAATTATTCATATATATAAAAAAAAGAAAATAAATTACAGCCACCCTTGTTTATTCTGCCCTTTGTTAAAATGCAGCCTTTGTCTTAGGCTTTGTTGTTGGATCAAGGCTTGATAGATCCCATGAAATGACCCTCTTATGACCTTGAAAAGCGTCGATAAGACGACGAGACATTGGAAGGACGAAAAAGAAAAAAAAAGGGAAATCACACAAAAAGTATTTTTATAAATTATTATTAATTTCTATTTTTCTAAGATATTATATTTTATTTTTATCACACAAATCTCATATTATTATATTCATTAAGTAATTATTTAGTATAATAATTTTTAACTAAAATTATTTAATTTGAATAATTGTCATATAACAATTATAAATATTATACTAGTATACATCTTCTATGAATATTAATTTATTTATAGATTTTTTTTATAGGTATATAAAAATTATTTTTTGACTTATCTATAATATAGTGAATGAATTATGTTTTGTTTTGTTATCTTAAATACATTTTAATATTTTAAACACATTCAGGAAATCATTTATTTAAAAAATAAAGAAATAAAAAAATGACTTATAAAAATTAATATTTGAAAGTCCCTATCCCTATTTTATCGTCGTTATTTATCAATTAAATTTTAAATTTTTTTTATATAACAAAATGAAATAAAATATAAATCATATAAAGAATATATATAGAATATAAGAATAAACTTTGGATATTAACAAATTATTATAGGGTAAAGCATACAGTCGTTGGCCCCCTAAGCAATTCCTAGCAGTCTTTAATAGATATCTGGGCAAATTGGTTTGCAGAACATAAATACTATGAGCATTTTGATGAATAAGAAAAAATCATTTTCTCATGACATTTTCAATAAGCGCTTTTAAAAAAAATCCTAAAAAATACAGTTATTGGCCTCCTGTTATAATTATTGTCCTAGGTATTCTATAGTGATTATACAACCATACAACCATTGATTACATAATCATAGTTAATAGCACAATTTTTAAAATAAAAATCTTTTAATATTTGTGTTTTAGCAATAGAGGGGGCCAATGACTGCCTCTGGGCCAACGACTGTATACATTACCCTATATTTACAAATATTTAGATTTCATTTGATTATGATGATTGAGTATGTAAAGCAGGGGTGTCAAACTTGTAGGTACACTTCGGCCAAACAAACAAGGTTTAACTTTAGGCGGGCCGCAAAAAGACATTTTACCTTTTTTTTGAGACAAATTGAAAATTTTTTAAAAAAGTCGAAAGTCTGGTAGCGAAAAAGATTTTGACTTTTTTTTGAGACATTGAATTTTTACCGACCGACGATAGTAAGGGAGGTATTGTTTTCACACCAAATTTCACATGTGGAGATTTTTACATATCTCCACGAATCATGCATTTTCTTAACAGAAAAAAGTATTTTTAGCATGATGTCTGTCCATCCGTCTGTCCGTCTGTCCGTCCGTATAGATGTGTATAGCCTGAACGGCTGGACGGATTTTGATGAAATTTGGTATATTTACTTAATGCATCAGTGGGATGAATTGATCAACTTTTGGTGCAAATCCGGAAACCGGAAGTGGTAGTATTAGCGATCGACGATAAGAAGGGAAGGGTTATTTTCGCACCAAATTTCACATAAGGAGATTTTTTTCACATATCACCACGAATGTATTGGTTTTATCCTCGGGAAAAATCATCTTCATTATGTTTTTCTTAATTTAAAATTATATGACGTCACCCAGCCCTTCATGACGTCACCGCCTCGGGTAACGCCGGCAACGCCGGCTACTTCAGCTATATATTATAAATAAAATAAAATTAAAAATATTTATGTTATATCCATATCTGTTTTTTATTACATTAATAGATATATTAAAATTATTTTAAATTGTTTCTGTAGCTGGAAATTAATTTATTTCAAACCGTCGGTCGGTTCGGACCTGGCCACAGGTCAACTTATTTTTAAAAAGGTCGGTCGAAAGTCTGGTCGCAAAAAACATTTTCAATTAGTATGAGAGAGAAAGTAAAAATATATAGATAGATATTTAGATATGGAGATTAAAAAATAATATAATATCTTAATAATTTGTTTGTTTTCGTATATTTATTAACCAATTTTATTATATTATAAAAAAAAAAAAATTTAATTCAATTTTTAGATATATTTATTTTAGCGATATTAATCGTTAATATTCGGATATATTTTTAATAATTATTAATACAGATATTGAAATAAAATATTTATATATGTAAGACGAAGAGATAATAATTCTCTTCAATTTAAAATTAACACTTCACTATTAGAAAATCGATAAAAGTCTAGCAAATATATAGATTATTTATTATATTATAGTACAGGGTCATTGAAAAAGGTGGTCGCGATTTCGAAGAGAGTAAAAACCGTAATACAAATGGTAGAATATTTATTTATACATCAAAAGACACAGAAAATCTGCAGGAGTCACAATTACAATGGCTGCATAATTTCTTCTATGATTGGAGATGTTTGTGAAGAATATTCTGTACAGTTGTTTTAGCCATACCTTGTTACAACTTTCTTGATATCAACACTTCCAGTTTCCTTAAACGGTTTAAACTAACGAACAATAGCTTTGTCCGTATTGTGTCTATAAGTACGCCACAAGTGATTTAAACTCAGCGTACCAGAAAATACACTGCGCTTTCTGCTGCACGTTAGTCATGGTGTCTCTGAAGTGACTGACCCAGTCAAGCCGCACGGTAATGGCGGCGCATGGCAAGATGGCTACTGCGCATCACTTCGAGTAAATGCTACTAAAAATATTTATAATGTTACTCAATCTCTCGCTAATTTCATGTTGATGCCGTGTTAATAGTTGTACAACAAAATCCCGGCCACCTTTTTCGATGACCCTGTATAAAAATGAATTTGCTACTTAAAAATTAATAAATTAGAAGATTAGAGCAATTGAAAAGTCATCAACTAATTCCTCTGATATAGTTGCATAGATACAATTAATACTCAACTGTAATAATTAGCATTAATACGGGATTTATATTAGAACAGAGAGAGTAGCACTTCTCGATTAATTAAATTAGTAAATGAAATAATTCCTCCATAAATGCAATGCATCGATGAATTTTCAAATCAATTGAGTTAATCTAACGAGGCAACATATTTGAATGTATTCGTTGTTAATCCTAACCCTTTTATCAAAAGATTCTAATTATGTTTAATAAAAACAAAAAACAAAACAACAACAAACCGATAAAAAAAAATCGTTTAAATTATTTAAATAAAAACAAAGCGTAAACGCGCGTTAAAGGTTTGACAATAAATACTTATTGAAGTTTTTTTTTTTTTTTTTTTTAATAAATATTTATTAAATTTATTAAAATTATAATTACAGGTTTTTTATTGGGTTGTTTTTAATTTTAAACTTCAATTATTCATTAACCATTTTCATTATTATCTTTGATCTATTTATTTATTAAAGATCTCAAAGGACTTTTATGAAATTTTGAAAAAAATAACAAGAGAATATATAATTTCCTAAAATGATTTTTATTATTAAATTTAGAAAATACCTCTCAAATTAATTTAATATCTAATATTTAATATCTAAGTTTTATCAATATCTAAGTAACAAATTTGAAAAATTATTATTAAATAAGCTGGGGGGGGGAGAGTCTCCACTCGACATATCTCGCAAATATGAATTGGATTAATTAACATATATTATATTTAAATTAAAAATTAAATTAATTATAAATTATAAATTAAAATTAATAAATAATATTTATTAAAGCAGCGCATGTTTGGTTCTTTGTTGATGGCACCACGTCAGGTGTTGGCATCAGTTAAAAAGTGTTAAAAATTAATTCTGGTAGTTTCAAGGGATTCAATCAAACTGAAATTCAATATATAGCAGTTTTATACAATTTTTAATCATGAGAAAAACTATCAAACATATATCTTTATTTTTACGGGTACTTTAGAGGAAAAAAAAATCAAAACGTTGTAGGTAATGAGCCTCTTCCGATTGAGTTACAATTTTTAAAAGTTGATAGAAAATTACAAATTTTGAAAAATGCCCATGTACCAAATTTCATGATTCTAGCTCAAACCGTTTTTCGTAATCTTGTCTACTTAACCACACACATAGACATTTTTCTTAACCTTAGTGAAAATTACTCAGGAACCTTCAAAACGTATAAAAACATCAAATTCTCGACATCGAAAATTTTCGTGATAATTTATTCATTGGCAAATTATAAGAAAATCTATATTGTTTAATTTTATTTATTTATTTATTGATAATAATTTAATTTTTTTTTATCATTTATTTTTGATGTTAATAAAAATTATATTAACATCTTAATTTATGTAAAAACATTTAAATTCCATTATATTTATTTAATTTTTTGTTTATTGATTTGTTTTGGTAAATCTAATCCTAGCAAAAAAAAAATCAAATGAATGTATATTGATGAGATTAGACATTTATTATATTCAAAAATCTCATGAATACGATCCAATCCAAATTTATCAACATCTATTCAATATTATATGTAAATTTAGAAAGAAAAAAAAATCTTTGTTTTTTTTTCTCTGTTATTTATACAATCTACAAATTAAGTGTAAATCGTGTCACGAACATTCACAGGACGCATCATTCATTAGTTTCCTTTAAAGGGGGTGACTCAGAAGGGTCTCAGAATTTGTAATGAAGTTGGCTATAGATAACACACAAAAAAAAAGTTAAAAGTTAATTTTAATTTATAATTAATGGATATTTTTTGGATTCCAATATTGATTCTACTTTGATTCTGTTGTCTGTCTTTTTTCCAACTTTTTTTTTCTAACCTTCAGGCAGTTTGTCTCTTAAAATAAATTTTATTTATTAACTATTGATCAGATTTAGTCATTTAACAAATTCTAAATGAATATATATATATAGATGTCTGATTAAAAAAAATAAACATTTTAACTTTTAATTTTACTTTTAATCTTAACAAAAAGGCGCCATTGGGTGTGTGGGTAGCGAACCTGCCTCACATTCACATGGTCCCGGGTTCAAGTCCAGGGCCTGGCAAGGGAATATCTCTAGCTGGGGTCTATGGGACGTAGTCAACCCAGCCTCCGGGATCAAATTTGGGGAATAGCTACTTGATAAAAAGTAGCGCCTACGATCAAGAAAATCAAGGTAAAGGTTGATAGGACTCGTTCTACTGATCATAGGACACCTCATGGATATAACCGACTTGATAGGCGTTGTCCTTGCGTAGGACGTACAAAAGTCAGAGGTTTTTTTTTATATATATATTTTTTTTTCTATGTAGGTACTATAAAAAACAATGTTGGTAGGTTTATAAATTGTATAATACCTTATATAAATTTTATTCATATTAAAGACAATCTATCGAAAATTTTATTTTTAATTATTTTCATGTTTTACAATGCCATTCATTTCAATGTTATTCGAATTAATTTAAAATAAAATTAATGTAGATATATGAAATATATTATAATTTGATGATTTTATGAAAATTAATTTCACAATAATTATAGATGAATTCATAAATAATTAACTCGAATAACACTCAAATTTATAAAATAGAAAATTTATAATTTAATTATTTTTTTTATATAATAAGTAAATAATTATTAAATCAATTCGAATTCAAATGTCAATAATAATTATAATTTTTTAAGTATAATAATTATTTAAAAAAGTACTTTATTATTTTTTTTAAAACAATACAATTGGGATGATTACTATACATATTAAGTTGAAAGAACCTTAAAAATTTATCACATTTATTACCATGCATATGGAAAAATAATTAAATATCTACATAATTTTGTTTTTCTTTTGATGCCTACATCTTGCTCCTTTTTTTATTTTCATTTTGTACGAATTCAAACTCACTTCGGTTAAAATAAAAATCCAATTAAATGTTTGAAAATGTTTTTGTTATTCATATCAATTCTTCAAGATAGAAGAATGCAAATCAATTAAATTCTTTATTAAAGTGTTTTCGCATGAAACATCATTAATGATTAAATAATTGCAGATTAAATATAAGTTGACAGAGACTGTCTCTATACATAATAATAACAATAATCAAAAGAGTATATCTAATATCTTTTAGTTATTTTATTTTAATTATTTATTTATTTGATTTTATTAAATTACTACAACTTGATTTAAACAACGCTTTATTAATGTGTTTAGGCAATGGTGATATTATTCTTATTCTTATTATTATTATTATTATTTGTGTTTGGACACGCAAAGGTCCCATTTTTCTGTAGAATTCTTTTGAGTTGTTAGTTTTTGATAATTTTCTTCCATTACTTCTAGTTGTTCTTATCAATGTTCTTTAGGTGTTAATTCTTCTTTTTGTGTGGTCTCCAGAATAACGCCCGGTTGCCGCCTGGATACGGGCGGATTGAATACCACCTGGAGTATTATTGTTCTTCTCATCACGATCCATTGTTGCGAGTGGTTGCTTATTTTTGAAATAATCCTGCTGGTCAGTTCCTGGAGCGGGAGGCAGCTGTGTTAAATTGAATTTATTAGAAAAATTTGTTCTTAGTTGGAATCGAACGTCGACTTCATGTGTACAAAATTGCCACGATACACTCTCGACTAAGCTGCCTCCTAATGGTGAAATATTATATATTTATTTTAAAAAATTACCTGGAAATTACTTCTCGTTGTTAAAGAAGTTTGAAGTCTACACCTGGTACTTCCTAATATACCTATACTGAATATTATCTATATAATTCTTTATTTGAAATTAACATATTAGAAGTTTGTGAGCTAAAAAAAATGATCTTCAAAGATTTCGAAATTTTATCTATCAAAGATTGTCAGATATTTAATAAATGTAATCATCATTGAAAAAATTGTAATATTGACTTCAAAGTATATATTTACTTTGAACTACGATAATTACTTACAAAGCTGGAATCTCCAGGGATTTGGATGAAACTTGAAATGTCTTTAATAATTATTAAATATTATAATATTCTCTAGATGGAAGTAACTAGAGTAACTTTTATAAATAGTTCAAATATAATATTATTTAGAGATCGTAAAGAACACTATTAATAAGGTGACCAACCGTCCTCCATTTGTAAGCTCTGTCTTTTGTAAGTGTCCTCCTAACTGTCCTCCATTTTGATATCTGTCCCGTTTTTGAAATATTTAGGAAATTTCGTATTTTTTTTCAAATTTTTTTCAATTTGCTTCTAAAAAAAGATAAAACGTTTTCTGGACTAAGCTTTTGAACATTCCCGAATTTTTCCCCAAAAATGTTTTTCAATAACATGCAATGTAAAAATAGGGATAGTTATATTGTAATTTTTATATTCATCACTTTGCTTATAGAATCACTTACAGAACGATTTTTTTGTTTAATTTATATTATATATGATATTCAAAGAGATCTGATCCTTTTTAATCATTCAGTCTGTATTTGGTGATGACAGCTTCATTGTTACCAATGATAAATCACAGGAGAATGAAATTGGAACCTTTATCGTTGCGACACTGATTACTAATATGTTTTTGAAGGCGGTATGGGGAGTCATTTTTTAATTTATTTTTTCTTTCATTACAATATTTTCACTTAAATCTATTTGGTTTATTTAATGATTTGAGTTATTCCATTATGATTAACAAATCATAAATGTAAATGTAATAACACCAGTAAAATAGTTTGATATATTAAAATAAATAAATTGAAAAATGGTATTAGGTATATATTTAATTTTTTAAAAAAACAAACCTTTTTAAATTCTAGTAAAAAATATATAAAATTTTTCTAAATTTGATATTTTGAACTTTATTTATTTATCTTCTATAAATTAATGATTTTTTTTTTAATTGAATATCAACTTTATTTCTTTGATTAATATATAGCAGTACCTCGGCGTGCGTTGCTACGCCCATAAAAAAAGCATATAATTAAGATATACAAATCATTTACTTTTGTTAGTTTGAAAATTATGAGTTAATGTTTCATTTTTTTTTTGTTGTTGTTGTACAATCATATTATCATACAATAAGTTATACTTATCCCAAATATATGTTTTTCTAAAATTACCCAGGCTTTTGTTAGGATGAACATTATGAAATATTGTTTTTGTTTTGAAAAAAAATCAGGTTTTTATTTTACGGGCTGAAAATTTAATTTAAAAAAATAGCTTAATTTCAGCTCCTTATTATACCTGCTTATTTTCGTCCGCAGCGCAAGTGTTAAGTGAAAAATTATTTATTTGGAGATAAAACTGACATTTCAACTATCAATTATGCTTTTCTATTTAATATTATTAGATCATATTTATTCAAAGATTTATTTCAAATAAGATATTATTTAATTATCATTTTAAATGAATATTAGGTAATTAAAGAAAGAAATTGTTTTTAAAATATCATAAATAATATGTATAATATAGTTTCAAGATAGAAATACATAAAGATAATTTATACTTACAATGTTTGCAAGACAAATAATTTTAAATATGAAAATTGATTAATCTGATATTAAGGCATTTTGAAATTAAAGTAAAAACTAAACTAAACATTTTAAAATATTTTCTGTCAGCTTTAATGAAATGAAAAATTAATGAAAAATTCACAAGAAAAATTGCAGCAAGAGTACCATTAAATAATTATTACCCAAATATATATTAAATTTTCTTCTAATGCGTCAATCTTAATAAAGATTTAAAAAAGTCCTTCTTTATCTATAAGATCCCATTATATTATTTATACGTATTTAGCAAAAATAGTCCAATAAATTAAAATTGGAAAGAATGAAAAAAATAAAAAAAATTGCTTTTTAATGATAAAATATGACTTTTGTGCAAACATTCTGCAAAAATGTAAATATCGATAGCGGATATTATAAATTAATCTTGTTAGAAATCAATTATCTCAATCTTGTTTTTTTTTTTTTATAATAAAATATTTTTATTTTTACCTTAATAGTTATAAAAGTTGCCAAGTTTTAAATAGCTTATCATTTGTCAATAACTTTATTTGCATATTTTTTTTTTCTCTTATTCCAAAGTCCATTGCAATCACTAAAAATCCTAGACAGCAGACTTTATAAAGGTAGTTTATTAAGAAATTAATAATAATAATAATAATAATAATAATAATAAAACAATTAATATTCAAATATAACATAATTAAATACAAGTTAAGTTTTTTGTTGTCGTGGAAAGAAGCTCAAATACAGGGTTATCATAAAAGAATAGTGTGGTTTCAGTAATTCGTAGGAAGATTGTAGGGAAATTTCTAAATGTTATATTGGTATCTCTGAAAACTTGTTTATAAGCTGTTTTAACCTCAACAACAGTTCTTGTACTGTTGTTGCGGTGAGTTTAGTGAGTTACTATTTTCTCTGTTACAGATAAAGCAAAGTGTATTTTATTGATGGCTGAATTAAAATCCGTAATTATAGTTCAACGTGCGTTCCGACGTGAATTTAGAAGAGATCCACCACACAAAAATAACATAACACGCTGGTTTAAACAATTTGAAGAAACTGGATCACTTCAGAAACGAAAATCAACCGGCAGACCAAGTGTAGCAGACAAAACCTTGTGATTTTTTCTTGTGGGGTTAAATCAAAAATATTGTTTATTCACATAAAATTCGCGAACTGAATCACTTAAAAAACAGGATTAATGAAGCAATGACAACCATAACCGAAGAAATGTTAGCGAATGTTTGGAGAGATGTTGGGACATTTGTCGAGCGACTAAGTGCGCCCATATTGAAATTTATTAATTATGTAAAAAAACTGTATGAGACGACAAATTAGATTAATAAACAACATTAACTGTAAGTAATTCTGTTTTTCTTTAAACAATGTTCGAAACTGCACCATTCTTTTATGATAACCCTGTATTTCTAAACATAAAAAAAAAAAAAAATACAAATTTATAAATGTCATGTCTGACCTGAGTGAACAGATAATTGTTTATGGTGTGTCCGAAATGGATACACCCTTTTAGAACAATGGGTTACATGGCTCATTACACTTTCTACTAAGTTATTTATTGAAAAAGACTTTCAGATAAGACAACCAGAACATAGCTAAAGTCCTAATTGTATACCTAAGCCTATTGTTAATTGTATGATTCAATATCAATGCATTTTTGAATTATAAAGTAAATAAATTATCATAATTTCTCTGTTTGTGTGACAATAGAAATTATTAGATTACCTATTAGAAGATGATGAATGATAAAAAAAAATAAAATAATGGACCAGAATTGAATGTAATCTAATTATTATTTCTAATTATTTATATATATATATGATATTGTTTTATGAATAAATGAATCGATAAAATTCGATTAAAAAAAATTAGATAGAAATGGATAAAATGTATTTAATAAGAGATAAATTTTAATGATGAACTCAAAAATGTATTTTGTTAAAGATTTTATATTTAAAAAAAAAATTAAGTTTATATATTTTTTAAATGGTATTATGGCAGAAATAATAAATGATAAGATATTGGGGTCTAATAGTATGAGTATGTAGTAATAGTTCTTATAGTACTCTCTCTACTGTACTGTGTAAATGAAATGAATAAAAATTTAAATCCATTTTATATTACTGTATTAAAGGGCGCCATTGGGTGTGTGGGTAGCGAACCTGCCTCACATTTATATGGTGCCGGGTTCAAGTCCGGGCCTGGCAAGGGAATTTCCCTAGCTGGGGTCTATGGGACGAAGTCAACCCAGCATCTGGGAACAACATTGAGAAAAAGCTACTTGATAGCGCCTTCGATCAAGAAAATCAAGGTAAAGGTTGAGAGGACCCGTTCTACTGATCATAGGACACCTCATTTATATAACCGGCTTGATAGGCGTTGTCCTTGCGTAGGACGTACAAAGTCAGAGGTTTTTTTATTACTGTAATTAATTAAATTTAATATAAATATAATATATGTTATTTAATCCAATTCAAATTGCGAAATAGTCGAGTGGAGACACTCCAGCTTATTTTTTTTTTAATTGCTTTTATTATTCTAGTATCTTATCTTATCTTCTTATACGAGTAAAAATTGTTTGTTTGTTTGTTTGTTTCATTGTTCTCAAAAACCGCTCTAACGATTTTTTTGAAATTCACAACAGAGATAGTATTTATAAAGAAAAATTGAGTTTTATTGACCACATCTCTGGAAAACTACATCTTTATTAGTTTTTTTCTTCTAAATTTAAATGTATATATGTGACGTCACAACCACCGCCTGTGAGATATATACATATCTATTCTTAAAATAAAATTAAAAATATTTATATTATATTCATATATTTGATTTTTTTTTATTTCATTAATAGTTTTACATTTAAATTATTTGAAATTGTTTCACACAACGTTTAAAAGAAGATTTATCTTTATATTCGATTCGATATATAGTAGGAGAATTAAATGACGTTATCAATTTATTATATACTCCGGTAAATATTATAAAATATTATATACTAAATATTCAATTAGTATATATTAGATATTTAATCAGTAAATTAATTATATATATTATTATTGTAAATGTTATATCTATCTATATTATATAATGTGTCCCTTCATACATTTTGAATTCACCCATAATATATCTTATATTCTTATATACTTACTTGAAAAAAATTTAAAAAGTTTTAAAAGTTTTTTTTTAATATTTTATGAATTCAAATCGTCAATTGAAAATGAAAATCCAATTATGAGATCAAAATTAAAATTATTTATTCATATAATTTTGAATGTTTTCGTGTATTATAAATAAAAACAAATATATAGATATTCTTTGGATGACAAATTCCAATTTATATGATCTTAATATATTTTTATAAAAAGGCCAATTATATATATATGCAATTACAACTGTAGTGTCAAACACTGATTTTGAATTTGGCGACATATAAGATCATTGACTGGGCCGCTACCCAAGGAGTGAAAATAGTGTCGAATAGAAATAGACGATATTACTTGGATTAATCTTATTATATAAAATTGTTTGTTTTATAACCACTTGGGGCGCTAAACAGTTTTTCAAAAAAAAACTATAGAAAAAATATATATGAACCTATATATTATATATTTATGTATTATTGAGGAGCACAAGTTCATTCATTTTAATCAGATTGATGCAAATGTGTAACATTTAATAATTGTAATAAATAATTAAAGAATTGTATATCAATATTTTTCAAAGGGTAGAGCGAATGCTCGGTGTCCCAGGTATTAATATAACCAGCCAAATCCAATAATAATGAATCATTTTTTTAACTTAAGTACCGAGCAAGGCTCAGGGTCCCGGTATATATTATAAAAGTGCAATGTGGGTATGTTTTGTGGAGGTAAAAGTTCTAAGGAAACAAACATACTATCAACAAAGCTCAGGGCCAGACACTCAAGAGTTCATTTGCAATCCCCATGTTTTTCCCACAGCCAATTATATGTTGCATGTTGTGAGTATGTGATTACACAAATTGGGAAAAAATCACTCGAAATGCAATTAAACAAAAAAATTGAAAAGTTAGGCTAAGCAGACGTCTTAAATATTATAAGAGATTCGGCAATTGCAATTACAGATAGCGAGGAAAAATTAATGGAGGTTCTAAGGAAACAAACATACTATCAACAAAGCTCAGGGCCAGACACTCAAGAAATTAATAGTGATAAGAAAAAATATTTAGTGACAAAGAGGAACAGTATTAACATACAAAATCTTAATATACAAAATGTAAAATTTGAATATGTAGAAAAATTGAATGTAATCACGAAGGATAATAATATTTGAGAAGAATTTAAATCGAGGTATCAATCGGGAAACGCCTGTTATCATGCAGTAAAGAGGCTTATCTCATCAAAATTATTATCAAAGGGAATCAAGACGCATAGGAAGGGACGTAAGAGAGATGGGACAAGGGCTCAGAATAGGGACATTTGGAGAAATGTGGCCAAGAACTTTCGAGTATCTTTGAGTTATATAAATAGATAGATATAACATATTTTAAATAAGAACACAAAAAGAAATGAATGTTTTATGTAATATAATGATTGAAACAAAATGGATGAAAACCTTTTACTACTTTTAACCAAATACGATGTACCACTCGGGGGTACAGGGGGCGGAGCCCCCGTCCAGCTGTGAAGAGCGCCGAAGGCGCTCTGACCAGCAGGTAAGAATTATGCTACTAGAGGTATTTTCGAAACATGCTTTCTAGTAGCATAAATCAAGGAAGATCAAATATTGTGAAGTAGCAGAAGATGAGTAAATAAGCCATGACGCGAGATGATCGTGACGCGTGGCGCATTCATCTGGAAAAAACTCACAATCAGAAAAGAAAAGTCAATTCTGAAGAAATTTCTTCATTCTTCAGTCATTCTTCTTCACCCCCATCCCCTCCCTCCCTCCGCCATCTCCCCCTCATTCCATTCAACTAAAACATAAGTTCCCAAACTTTTTTTTTGTCGTGGACCCCTTGGCATGTTTTTCGGTTTTGGGTAGACCTCCTAAATTGATTTTGATCTTTTCTAAACAATTTACCTTTTTTTGGCGAAAAATCAAAAAATGTGTCAAAATCCATGTCCGAAAACACGTGGACCCCCGTAGACCCTCATTTTCAATTCATGGACCCCCAAATTTGTTATTCGCTACCGTGGACCCCCTGGGGGTTAAAATAGACCCCCAGGGGTCGAAATAGACTACTTTGGAAACCTATGAACTACAAAAATCATCCCCTTCCAAAGTTTTCTCTTATCAACTTATTATCTTACTTACAAGATAATAAAAACAAACCACTGTAAGAATAGTTGAACTATTCTTCAAGGGTGGGTATCCAATGTCCCAGTACAATGCAATCATCTCTTTCCTTGATAAAAAATCGTGCAAAAGATGTTCGCAAAAATGCTATTAAAACAAAAGTTGTTTATTTTGTTATTATGTAATAAAAAGTTTGCTATCAACATGTGTTTATTTTATTAATCTCTACGGTTTTAGAACCAGGATCGAGTATTTTTTTCTTTTCTGTTGTACATTCATAAAATTTAAAAGCTTTCTTCCAAATTGGAGTAAATATAATAATAATGAGAAAATGATGATTTATTTGTTCCCTCTTCAGCAAATTTATTTATTTATTTATTTGAATATTGAACCAATTTTAGGGATATTTAAGTACAACCTTTTTAATAAAAAAAATAATAAAACACTAATCAATTCAAAATTATTTAAATAAAGTTAAAAAGACTATAATCATGGATTTGATTATTATGTTATGATATAATATATTTTCTATATATAATGATTTTCACTTTTAACAAATTAATGATGTGGAATTTTTCAATTTTTAAAAATGTTTTAGAGAATATTTTATTATTACCCAATAGTTTATTGAATTAGTCATCTGGCACATTCACTATAGTTCTCTAACAACGACTAAAAATATAATATAATATGTATATATATATATATATATATATATATATATATATTTATACACGAGGTCTATTCAAAAGGTGAATTTTTAATTTTCGCGGGCGGTGTACATTCGATTATCGAAATTTTTTTTTGTTATGTTGGTGCACATATGTTTCTCATATATTGACATTATCAGCCATATTGGATTTGTAGTTTATTTTTGAAAACTTAAAAAGTTAGTCACGTTTTTTGTGTTCTTCGATTTTTTAATTAAAAAAATAATAAGGAATACTGCAAAGTTTGTGTGAAGCATTATAGCTCAAACGATCGGAATTGTGGAAAAAACAAAACATGGATTCTGCATCACGATAATGCACCAGCTCAAACATCATTCATGTGATTTTTTGGCCAAAAACAACACCGTAATCATTCCTCAAACACCGTATTCACCAGATTTGGCTCCCTAGGACTTTTTCTTAGCGCTTTTCAGAAGTACTTCGATGATTGAAGAAATGCTGGCATAAGTGCAGTATATCTGACAATGAGGGGAATTATTTTGAAGGGGACAAAATAGAGTTTGATGAATAATTAAATACTTTTCAAAATAATTCAAAATTCTCCTTTTCTTTTGAACAAACCTAGTGTGTGTGTGTGTGTCTGTATATATATATATATATATATATATATAAGTTCTAAAAAACTTAAATAAACCAAGGCGTCCCAATTTCTTTTATGAAATTTTTTTTTAATATTAATTATATTTTTTCTGGGGTACAATAAAATTATAAATTTTCTCTAAAATCATTTTATTTTATTTTTTTAAATATTGAAACAATTGTCGAAAATATCATTTGACCGGGAAAAAGTACGTAATTTGTTGATTGTTTAGGTCAGGTTTGAGTAAAGGTCACTATTGTAGTGTCACGATTGATAACCGCAGGTGGTTCTCGAGCAGAGAGCGTAACGACGAGAATCGCTCGAGTGCTGCGCCCATCGCTCCTCGTTCCTCGTTCGTTTGCAGTTATTTATAGAAGGCCTTGGCGGGTCGCGGTCGCCACGACCATCTCGAAACACACTGTCAACTCCTTGGGAGCATTGAACTCGGACTAAAAAAAAAAATCTCCAAAAACACCTTCCTTTATTTACCTAAGCGACCTTTCAAAATAGAGATGATCCCTAGCTATGTAGATCGTTTCTTAATATATAATGCGTGTGGGGGGAGGGGAAGTGGGGGGATGTAAACAAAAGTGGGAATTCTAAATCCCCCCCCCCATCACACCAACACCTTCTTGGTTTACTCATCTTTCTTTAAATATAACTGGACATGAAATCTGGCTAGAAAATCTTTTCCCATTTCATTCTTCATTCTTCTATATTACGAATGTTTTTCTATCTTTATTAATTTTCTTAATAGATTAGTAAGTATGTTTTCTTTTTTACTATAAGATAGTATTGTGATCACGAAAATTTTCGATATTGAGATTTTGATGTTTTTATACGTTTTGAAGGTTCCTGAATCATTTTCATTAAGGTTGAGATAAATGTCTGTGTGTGTATGAAAAACAGTTTGAGCTAGAATCATGAAATTTGGTACATGAGCATTATTCAAAATTTTTAGTATTCTATCAACTTTTGAGAAATATAGCTTAACCAGAAGAGGGTCATTACCTACAACGTTTTGATTTTTTTTCCTCTAAAGTGACAATAAAAATAAAGATATATGTTTGATAATTTTTCACATGATTAAAAATTGTATAAAACTGCTATATATAGAATTTCAGCTAGATTGAATCCCTGAAAGTACCGGAATTAATTTTTTAACACTGCAAATCACGCGCCAACACGTGACGTGGTGCCATCAACAAAAAGCCAAACATTTAATAAATATTATTTACTAATTTTATTTTCTAATTAATAAAATTTAATTTAAATAAAATATATGTTATTTAATCCAATTCAAATTTGCGAGATAGTCGAGTGGAGACACTCCAGCTTATTTGTTTTTTTTTTAAATTTTCATGATTCGTTCATCAAATAAAATAGAAAATTTTGAATTTATCATAAATATACGTATATCTAAGAAGAAAAAAAAATTTTCTATTCTGATTGCTCTCCATCCAATTTCTATTCTTATTCATTTTATTTCCTAATATAAATAAAATAAAAATAAAAAGTAAAATATTTATTTGTAGGAAAATTCATTGAAAAATAAGATCAAAATTGAATTGAAAAGATAATACGTAAGTGGTATAGTTAGAAGATCTAATAGCAATTGAAATTTAATTAGTTTTAGTATAGGAAAATTATGATGAAAAACTTATTATTCAAAATTCTATTAAATTTCCTTCTATTAAATTAAACTCTTCACTGATAGAAAAGAGAAAGGAGATATGCTAAGAATACATGGGGGAAATCTTTAGTTGATGCATTCTCGAGGGAAAATAAAATATTATTGACATATATATTTTGCTAAATATATATATATATATATATATATATATATTATTATTATTATTATTATTATTATTATTATTAAAAAGAGAAAACAAGTCTTTTCAAAGGGAAATGATATGAATAAATAAATAAAGAAAATTTTAATTATTATATAATTAAAAAGTTTCTGCCAAAATGAAATTGATTTCTTGAAATAATAAATATATTATAAAAAAAAAATTATTTTGTTAAATTAATTGCTGAACTTATATATACGAGTATATGTTACATATATTACTAGATAAAACTATTACTACTTATATTACTAGATAAAAATTTAAAAAAAATAAAAATATTTTTCTAATCTATTATTATAAAAAAACGGTTTTTGTTTACACATTGCTCAGAATTTAAAATTTTTTGCATATCTTCGCGTTTCATGATCTCTAGAATTCAAAAGTGACTTTAGAATGTTTCATATCTATCTGTCTGTCCAGAAATTGTGACCATATAGACTCAAAATTGGCTAAACCGATTTCGATGAAATTACATCACAATATTCTTGCATATCTCTATTTGAATATAGGATATAAATTTTATTAATATCTAATCAATAACCGCAGAAATTAATTTTTTAAAATTTATATAATACTCGATGTAGTGCATTCAAAGCCACCCGTGGGTGGCTTAGTGAAGAAGAAGTCAATTCATTTCAATGAATTAATGAATAAAAAAATTAAGAATTCTAGCAATTCAAACATACAAAGAATCATTATAAAATTTATAAATTTTTATTTTAATTTTTAATATTCAAATATCATTTTAATTATTTAATTTATTCTATAAAAAAGTTCTCTCATTGTAATTAATTTAATAAAATATTTAAATCATATTTATCTTAAATTATTTATTATCTATTCTTAATATATTTGAATATTTCTTAAAAAGTGTAGAATAAACATTTGTAGACGTTCTTTGTATTTGTATTCTTTGCGCTGATGAATCACAACATATACATTAAATCTTAAAAATTAAAAAAGAAAATGTAGTCACAATGTGAATGTTTTCAGTGTGATAAATAAGTTAAAAAACACAATATGATTAATTGAAATATTGAAAATATTAGAAAAATAAAAATAAAAATATAAAAATTCTAAATATTATTTTTACTATATTCTTTGCGCTGCTGAATGACAACATGTTTATATCAAATTTTTAAAAAATAATTTCTGCAGCTCTGAGCACCTAATATAATATAAAATAAAAAAAAAATTATTTAAATAATAAATAAATAATAATATATAAAAAATAATTAAATTTATTATTAATTTTAATATCAAAAGAAATAATTAATAAGTCAAGATTTAATTATAATTACAAAATTAAATAAATAAACTTTAATGAAAGTGTTGACATAAATAATATATTTTTGCTTTGTGAATAAAGGAAAGGATTATTTATATTAACAAACTAACTATATATTAGAATGCTCACTTCCTCAAAACAAAAAACAAAAATTATCAATTGAAAAAACATTTTTATAAGGCAAATAAGTTATTTACAATAGATAATTTAAAAATCAAAAAAAAACTGACTTTTGTACATTCTACGCAAGGACACCGTCAGTTAAGTTGGTTATATTAATTAGGTGTCTTATGATCAGTCGGGATCAACAGGTCCTATCAACTTTTACCTTGATTTTCTTGATCGGAGACGCTGTTTTTTTTATTAGGTTACGCGGACGACTTAATTATAAAATCGAGAAGGCTGGGATGGGCAGGGCACGTGGCTAGAATGGGAGAGGAAAGAACCGAGTTTACGGACGCGGTGGGTAGATAATGTGGGAAAGGACGTGAGAGAGATGGGAGAGGTTAGGGACTGGAGGGTTGTTGCTCTGGATAGGAACACTTATTTTGTGAAATCTTATCTTATCTTATCTTACTATGCTAGCTAAAATTGGCGATGGGTTCTCAAAAACCGCCCTAACGATTTTTTCAAAATCACACTAGATATAGTATTTATAAAGAAAAATTGAGTTTTATTAATCACATCTCAGGAAAAATACATCTTCATCAGTTTTTTCTTAATTTAAATTTATATATGGATGACGTCACAAATGACATCCATTTTGAAATTTGACTCCCGCCTTTTTTTAAAGGATATTGTATTAATATTTTTTTTATATTTAAAATATTTTAAAATTTTTTATTTAATTTCGAAATAAAATTAAAAATATATATTTTAATAATATTTTATAATTATAAATTACGATATATATTTATCATTCTTCCAATAAAAAAAAATATTCATGCACTTAGAAACATACCTAATAATACATATTTATGTATTATTGAGGACCCCAAGTTCCATTCATTTTAATCAGATTGATGCAATGATGCAACATTTAATAATTGTAATAAATAATTAAATAATTTTATATCAGCTCGGTGTCCCAAGTATTAATATTACCAGCCAAACCCAATAATAATGAATTATTTTTTTTTAAATTAATTACCGAGCAGAGGCTCGGGATCCCGGTACTAATATTTTATTTGTTTTGTTTTGTTTTTTTATTTATCAAAAGTAAAATTTTTTTTTAGAAATTTATTTTTTTTATTTTTACAAAGGATTTACTTTACTATGTATTATATAATTAAGTTTTACTTTCATCTCTATGGGAGAAATATATATAAATTTATTGGTATATATATCTTTTAGGTATTAGCTTACTTGGATGTATGTAAAGATGGCTGTTAAAACATTGAACAATCTCTTTATTGGGTTACGTTTTCATTTAGAGAGATTATTGTCCTCTTATTTCAAAATGAAAGCCTATTAAATAGCTTATTGAGTAATTTAGTAGAGTTATTTAACTTCCAAGAGAAGCCAGCCTGATAGTAATGTGGAGAGAAGAGAACTCAAATTATTTTTATCTTCTTTAATCTTTCTTAAGAAAAAGAAGAAACTAATAGAAAATATTTGTATTTTAGCATTTTCACAAATTTGTAAAAAAGCTTCTAATGGAGGGATCAGAAACTCTCATTAAATATTATTTTAAAAAAATGTAGTTATATATTTCTATCTTTTAATTTGCTTAGAAAAAAAAAATAAATATAAAATAATTCACTTCACTAAATACTCGTAGATATTTTTTTCTCTAAATGTTAAAAATGGAATTAGCTTTTTTTTTTTTGTAAATTGTGCAATTTTATTTGCATAGGAACATATTTATTGACATTTGGTTTATAGTTATTGTATCGTATAATACGTTGACTATGAATATTTAAGTATGATGATCATTAATAATTTCATTCTTTAGTTATTAATAAATAAGTTAGTCTAATATTATTTTAAAGAGAAAATAAATTTCTCTTTAAAGAACAAGAAAAGATGAAACCAAATAAAATGTATTATTTTATTTTTCAATTAATGTAAAATTGTATTCTTTATTTAATACTTGAAAGGCGCCATTGGGTGTGCGGGTAGCGAACCTGCCTCACATTCACATGGTCCCGGGTTCAAGTCCCGGACCTGGTAAGGGAATTTCCCTAGCTGGGGTTTATGGGACGTAGTCAACCCAGCCTCCGGGAACAACCTTGGGGAAAAGCTACTTGATAGCGCCTTCGATCAAGAAAATCAAGGTAGAGGTTGAGAGGACCCGTTATACTGATCATAGGACACCTCATTGATATAACCGGCTTGATAGGCTTTGTCCTTGCGTAGGACGTCGGAGGTTTTTGTTTTAATACTTGATTTATTTAAAAATTGAAATTTTCTTAAAAAAAAAAAACTTTTAATAATCACTACTAAACTAATCTGGGTGTTTTCAAATAAAAATGGCTCTTTAATCCATATATGAGTTTTTTTTATATGTATCAACATGAATAGGAATGATAATTGTTCAATGATAATAATAATCTTGGCTGTTAATCTCAGCCAATAAATCACCAAAAATAATAAAAATGATTAATTTTACATTCTTTTACTTTAGGAAATTTTTTCTAATCCACCTGGTTTGTTATTAATTCAATCAATATAAAATAAATAATCAATTCTTCTCTATGTCCAATATTCATTTATATTTTAAATTTCAAATAATCTTAAAGTATTTTTTTTATTTTTTATTTTTTATTTTTAAATTGTGTATTCAGCTAAAATTATTTGGAAATAAATCTTGACATTCCACCTGAGCCTTAAAAGGTTGCATATATCATTATTGTACTGACAGTTAAATGTCAAAATGCTGCCATCATTGCTTAAGAGATCGTGGCAAATAAAAATGAAATAATCATCTGTCTAGTTAAGAAATCTAATCTGGTTTCCTTTTGGAACCAACATAACGAGAAAAGGTGAATGATTGCTCGCTTAATAAATTTCACATTGAATCAATTTATTTACACGTTTCTGATTTAAATCTTTTCCTTTCAATAAAATAAAATAATAATATTTTTGTTTTTTTATTTTTTATTTTTTAGAAGAAAAAGAGAAAAATTTCCAAAGAATGTGAATGTTGAGAAGTGTGGAATTGAAAGAAGTTGGATTTTTTTTTTTGATAGATGTATTCTTCTCAAAGGAATTTAAATTTTATTTGTAGATAACTTTATATTGATCAAACTTTCTGATGGATTTTTAAGATTATAGATTATATTTTTAATTTTTAAAATATATAAATTTTGGTATTTTCGATTTATTTATTACTATCTCGTCAGATATAGTATTGCGATCACGAAAATTTTCGATGTTGAGATTTTGATGTTTTTATACGTTTTAAAGGTTCCTGAATCATTTTCACTAAGGTTGAGAAAAATGTCTGTCTGTGTGTGTATGTGTGTATGTAACCAAGATTACGCAAAAATGTTTTGAGCTAGATTGATAAAATTTGGTACATGGGCATTATTCAAAATTCGTAGTTTTTTCTCAACTTTTGAGAAATGTAGTTCAACCGGAAGAGGGTCAATACCTACAACGTTTTGATTTTTTTTTCCTCTAAAGATATATGTTTGATAATTTTTCACATAATTAAAAATTGTATAAAACTGCTATATATAGAATTTCAGCTTGATTGAATAGCTGAAAGTACCAGAATTAATTTTTTAACACTGCAAATCTCACGCGCCAACTCGTGACCTAGTGCCATCAACAAAGAGCCAAACAAGCGCTGGTTTAATAAATATTATCTATTAATTTTAATTTATAATTTATAATTAATTAAATTTAATTTAAATATAATATATTATGTTATTTAATCCAATTCAAATTGCGAGATAGTCGAGTGGAGACACTCCAGCTAATTTTTTATTAAATTGATGCAATTGAACATTCTTTTCTATAATGATCAAATTTTCATTATGTTATTTATATATACTCGTATATATATATTAATTGAAAATTTTAAATTTTAAACAAATATTTTTAAATTAATATAATAAAATTATATAGAGATGCCCGGGAAACTCAAGTGCGACCATGGCAACCGATAACAACGAATTTCCAATTTGAATCTACATTTTAGTTAGAAATTTTTTTTTATTTATTAATTTAAATTTATATTTAATTAAATTTACTTTATATATAATATATGTGTTATTTAATCCAATTCAAATTGCGAGATAGCCGAGTGGAGACACTCCAGCTTATTTCCCTTTATATAGTTATATATATATCGTATCTATTTAAAAATAAAATAGCTATGTATTAATTGAATTAATACTTATGACTAAATTATTTAATTTGTTATCTATTTTATTATTATGATAATGATAATGATAATGAATCATAATTTATCTAATCTTAAATGCAAATTGTTGTTTATGTAAATATTTTATTTCTTTTTTTACTGGGTTCAAAAGTAAAATTTGTCTTCATATACTAGTAGATAGATGGTAAAAGTTTTCCAGCAGTGATTACAATTTTCATTTATTTTTAATTTTCTGTTTATTTATGTTATGAAATATTTGAATGATTAATATTATAATTTAGTAGAAATATATTATATAGAATTGAGAGGAAAAAAATATTCAATTGAAGAGATTTCGTGTATTTCATATATAAAATATTGATAAGAGCTTTTCTCCTTTATATTCAATATCCCTCCCCTATCACACCCTTAAGAAAACTAAGTTCAAAAATCTTATCAAATTTCTTGTATATTTCTTGTCTTTCTTTCTCTCTCTCATTTGATTAAAATCTTAAAATAATCCGATATTTACTATTGTATGGAAACAATTCAATTATATTAAAATATACACTTTAATATTTTTTTTTAAATATTTATTTACAATTAAGGTACTGAATTAATGACTATATTAGTAATCAAAACATACCTACATATTAATAATAATATATTTAATATAAAAATAAAGAGAGAATTATTGAAGTATTACGGTGAATGGTTAATCTGAAAATCAATTCATATAATTATTGGAATTGTCTAAGACGCCACAAGGTGGGAGGCCACAGCGTTGACTCTCAGGTTTTGACAAAATAATCCAAACTCTTAAATATAAAAAATTCTCCCCAATAAATACATCCAATATTACATCATTTTTATCAAAAATTGTTGTATAAATAAAAATTACTTCCTTTCAAAATGAAAAAAAGCGAAAGTGATACCTTTACTGAAATAAGCTGGAGTGTCTCCACTCGACTATCTCGCAATTTGAATTGGATTAAATAACATAATATATTATATTTAAATTAAATTTAATTAATTATAAATTGTAAATTAAAATTAATAAATAATATTGTTATACCAAAATGTTTTCCATAAATCAATAAATTGTGAATTGTGTGGTTTATAATTTGGGGGGTGGACAAACCAAAATATCATTCTGTTCTCAGGAACTGAATAGATTCACAAAGACAACTCAAATAATATTCTTAAGTGTTTGTTTGACCTGATTCGAAGAAATGCATTATAAAAATTGAGTAATTTAAAAAAAAAATTTGAATACTGTAAATTTCCCATACAAACATATTCAATAAATAAATATCTATTGATTTAAAATGTCGAATAATAACATCTGTTTCAGAATTCAAACATATATTGAAAAGTGTATACTATAAATTGAAAGTAAACATTCATTAAATATCTAAAAATATATAAATTTAAACTTAACAGTGTTTTATTGGAGCATTCAATTGAAAAGTGGACAGAATATGATACAATTGATACAATTGTATTCAAACTTTTAATTAACTAGCAAGTCAATCAAAAATTTATTGATTACCATTTCTAGTATTAAACATACGAGGGTGGGGTGAAAAGTTTTCGGCCTGACCAAGAAAAACGATGTTTTTAAATTTTTTTTTTTTTTTGCTTTATTTTTCAACATTCAAGATTGCTGAGACCTGTACGATGTCAGCTGAACGTGTGCGAAATATTTTGCACAACCATTTGAATATGGAAAGCAGTTGTGTGCAACGTGGGTGCCGGGTTTGCTAACGTCAGTCCAAAAACTGCTTTGAAAAACCATTTCTACCGACAATATGGCGCTGTATGCTTAATCCAAAAGCATTTTTGCGTCGATTCATAACTGTTGATGAGACATAAATTAAATTATATCAAATTTAATTAATTGGGACACCGTTATGAGAAATGTATCAGTGTTGATGGAGATTATGTTGAAAAATATAGCAAAAAAAAATTTAAAAACATCGTTTTTCTTGGTCAGGCCGGAAACTTTTCACCCCACCCTCGTATACGAGTAATAAAACTTAAATCAATATAAAATAACAATTTTTTCGGTTGTTTTATATACCAGGGCTTCTTAAACTTTTTTATATAGCGACCCCCTTCAAGCTTAGGAAATTTTAAACGACCTCCTCCTCCATATAATGAAATATATATTAACCGTAGATGTAGATGTAATATCGCACTATTTTACAATGTAAATAAAATAAGGATTAAAGAATACATACCCATTCATTTCACATTTATATAATTTAATAATTTTAAAATTTTATTTATAATGATTCAAAAGTATCAGATCCTTGCGACCCCCCTGGGGGTCGCGACCCACAGTTTAAGAACCCCTGTTATATACTATAGTTAAGAGAGAGTTTGGACCACGAGATGTAAGGGTAAGTATTTTTTAGGTATTTTTTAGGTAAGTAATTTTTCAAAACCATTTGCAGTCGAAAAAGACGAAACAAATTGAGTATTTATATTTGTTCCTAATAAACTTGTTAGTCAGAATCATAAAATTAAGCGAAATGTAGGCAGTTTTTTTATATAAGGAAACCAAATGGGAAATGACCAATGATGCAATTCAAAAATATAGTTTAATCTCAAGAGATTAAAAAAAAAAAATTAAAAGTAATTATTGGTTTTGGTTTTAGAGAAATTTATTTAGATTAATCCTGAGTGTGAAAATTACAAAAATGTTAAGAATATATTTTAAAATTAAATTTAATAGTTTTTATACCTTTTTTGTGAAATAATATTTGTATTTAATAATTGAATGACTCTTTCAAAATGGGTTTCTATGTATACCACATTATTGTACTATATATATATATATATATATATAATATAAAATTACTAATATTGTGAGTGTAAACCTGTACGATGTTAGCTGAACCTGTGCGAAATATTTTGCACAACTATTTGCTAACGTTAGACCAAAAACTACTTCGAAAAACCGACAATTTGGCGCTGTAGGCGTAATCCAAACGAATTTTTGTTGAATAACTGTTGATGAGACTTAAATTAAATTTAATTTAATTTTTTCAATTAATAAATAAATAAATAAGTAAATTAAATTAATTAACTAAATTAGAACACCTTTATGGGAAATGAATCAGTGTTGATGGGGATTATGTTGAAAAATAAAGCAAAAAAAAAAAAAAAACATTTAAAAATATCAGATTTTTCAGATTTTTCAGATGGGACAACTTAATGTTATTTTGTACTTTCTTTTTTCATTTCTGCGGCTCGCCACAAATCAATTTTTATTTAAATTATGATTTTCTATTCAACAGATTCTTGTAAATAAGTTACAAAAAAAATTATTTTAATGTTTATCAATAATCATTAATATTACATATTAATATTTTATTTTTCCTTAATGTGTAACTTAAAAAAAAAAAAAAAAAAAATTAAATAAAATAAACTTTCTAACATACTCGTATAATTATGGTAGTATATTTTAATGATTTAAAATAATTAGAGTTGTGTTTTTTTTTCAAAATTTCATTTTAAATAAAATGCTTAGTTATCTCTTTATCACTTAAAGAAAAAAAAATAATAAATAAATAAACATATAGAGAGAGCCTAAATATCAATATTACTAGTTTATCCTAATGACTGGAATTTTTTAATTCAAATTTGATGGGTTTATCTTTAAGTTATCTTTAAAGTCAACACGCAATGTAGCTTCAATTCATTAGTGATCATTAGAACATTTTTTTTTTCTATTTTAAAATGGGTTCAAATTATTCTACAATATATGTAAGAGTAGTTATTATACTTATACCTTGCTTACGTTTTTAGGTGCAAATCATACAATTTACCTTAAATTGTTTAAAGAAAATTAAAAAAAAATTATTTAATTTCTAAATGTATTTTTAAAATTCGATTTTTATACTAATTTATTTAAAAAATTGGTTAAACCAAGAATATATTGTAGAAATATATTTATAATACTTATAAAATTATTATTAGTATATAAAAAAGAAAATAGAAATTGGATGAATTAATATTACAATAATAATAATAATAATAATAATAATACATAAACCCACTCCATCTTCAAGTTCGTCTAATTTTAGGAAGGATAGGACTGCTGAAGAAGGAAGCCGTAACAAAAGGATTAAGTGGAGGCCACGGAAGAATAAAACAATAACGCGATGCTTCTACTACGTAAAACGTTATGAAGAAATTCCCCGAACCGGATATAGATACCTTCTTCATACAGGATTCAAAAAACTCTATTCAGATATGCAAGTATCTGACCAAAATTTATCGGACAGAAGAAATGTCATTAAAAAACAAAAAAGTTTCCTTTCTCCCGAACAACGGGAAGAAATTAAACGCGAAATGCAGAACGAGTTGACAGCTTCATTAGATTGAACACCACCCCTGAACGAAATCCAAACCACCAATACCTATGAGCAAAGGGAGGAACCAGCTAGTACACCTTTTATTGAAGACATTGGTAACCAAATAAAATATAAACTATTAAGCTATGTGGAGAGATTATCCTAAAAATAAAACTTAGGAATATAAAAAACTCTGCAAGTTTAATAAATATAGTTAACGAATGTATAGCAACCTACCTTAATATGCTTGAAAATCTCCAAATCTCCATTCACCTCGTACTATATAGTGCTGCAATAACAATTCTTGAACTTAACAAAACCAAAACTTTCAACCCATCAAAAAACCAAATAGCGATAATAATCAAATAAAAATACCACCTTGGCGAAAAAGACTTGAAAAAAACATTGATGAATTACGAACAAAGGCAAACATCATAGGTGAATACCTAAAGGATAATCCATCCGAAAAACTAAAAAAAGGTAAAAAAAAATTAGCCCGGGCTCAGACATAAACATTAGACTTCCTGAAAGCACGCAATGTCTCAAAGATACCTACAAACAAAAAGCGAAAGCGAAGGGTGCTAGGCTAAGAAGATATAATGAATTGACGAAACGGAAAGAACAAAATAATAACTTCCGCAACAACAGAAAACAATTCTTCCGCAAACTAGAGGTAGAATGTAAGACCAGCGAAAATATACACAAATACCAGCAAGAAAATAAAGAAACGTTTCGACGCTATTGGAGTTCTCTATCTGGTCTGCACCTATAGAATATAAAAAAGAAGCTAAATGAATCCAAACCATCAAAGATCAAACCGCAGATATTGAACCTATGGAAAATGTTGCTTTTGAGGAAAATGATATTACAACAAACCTGAAGAAAACTGCTAACTGGACCGGATAAACTCCATAACTTCTGGCTCAAGTATTTATCATCAACACATGGACTTACTTCCAAACCCAAACTTAATCCCAAAACACCTAACAGAAGAGCAAACCTATCTTTTAATGAAAAAGGGAGATCCATCCCAACCAAATAGCTACAGACCAATAACTAGCTTATCAGTTTTTTACAAACTATTTACATCACTGATATACCAGAAAATTAAAAACCACTGCACGAACAACAAGCTGATAGGTTTATAACAGAAAGCTCATGAACCCGCTTTCAACTTTGCTTAAGAAGATGGGGTTGGAATACAGGATTGGCAGACAGGATATTAATGTAAGGTTATCAAATCTCTTATCTATGGATCACCTGAAACGAAAAACATATTCGTACCCTGATTTCTACAGCCCGGATGTTCTCTGAAGATATTAACATGTCAGTTGGTCTTGATAGATGCGCTGTTGTAAATATCAAACGTGGAGAAATTAAAAATACAGGGAAATCTGCTGCTGGAATAGAGATACTGAAATCAAATGAAACATACAAATATTTGGGAATAGCACAAAATAGCAGTGAACTAAAAAAGCTATTCCATGAAATGTATCGGAAATGTTAAATTCCAAATTAACAATATCAATAATAATAATAATAATAATAATAATATCGTTTTTAGTTTTAAATTGGGAAATATGAATTGATTATTGAAATTATATTCTAGAAACGGTTGTCCTAAAATAATCTTTTTTGTTTATTTTCTGTTTTTTGAAATTTTTTCTAATCCAATAATAGGTATTGAAATAATTTAATAAAAAAAAAGAAGTATTTAATCATGTTATATCAATATTGGTAGATAGCATAATATTTACCTTGAGGATTTGTAAATATAGAATAGAATGGAGGATCTTCTTACCTGTAACAAAAAACAAACAAATTATTAGCTTATTTAAATATATTTTAATATTAAAATAATATAAAAAATATATAAGTATATTATATTTATATCGAGTGCATAAATCATTTAAGAAAAGATGAAAATTATTTAATAGTTGAATGTTAAGTGAAAGGAATAATGATAATAAGATTGGCCAGGCAGTAAATCCTTCAATGAAAATTCTATTGCTATTTAAATGCAAAGTTCTCGATTCATTTAACAGACAAATGCTAATGAGTTTAATTATGGACTGAGCGCTAAAGGTTTTTAATAAGGGCTTGCATGTCAAGTTTTTTTTTTTTTTAATTTATTTTATCTTACGGGGATTAATTCATTAAAAGTTAACATTCTTCATAAATCATAGGAGAGTATGTTTCCAATATAAATATATATATAAATTCCTAGTATAAAATCTATATTATCTATAATATATATATATATATATATATATATTATATTAGTAAATGATATTTAAAAAATGTTTAGTGTTATTTAGGTATAGAATACAATATAAAATGATATATTTAAAGAAGTAAAATCTTATATATATATATATATAGAGGTTTTCGTTTGGACATTGCTCAGAATTTAAAAATTTTGCATATCTTCGCGTTTCATGATCTCTAGAATGCAATAGTGACATTATAATTTTTCATGTCTGTGTGTCCGGAAATTCTCACCTTATAGACTCAAAATTGGCTGGACCATCTCTATTTGTTCATAGGCTATAAATTTTATTAATATTTAATCAATAACCGCAGAAATTAATTTTTTAAAATTTGATATGTACATGTTATCATTCAGCAGCGCAAAGCATACAATACAAAGAGTGTCTATATATATATATATAAAGATTTTTACCTGCACATTGCTAAGAATTTAAAAATTTTTGCATATCTTCCTGTTTCATGATCTCTAGAATTCAAAAGTGACTTTAGAATTTATTTCGAAAAGTAAAAATAAAAATATAAATATTATAAACATTCTTTTAATGTATTCTTTGCGCTGATGAATGACAACATATACATATCAAATTTTAAAAAATTAATTTCTGCGGTTATTGATTAGATATTAATAAAATTTATAGCCTATGAACAGACATGAAAAATTAGAAAACATCCGCTTGGCAGACCAAGGATGCTGTGGATAGACAATTTAGAAAGGGATGTGAGAGAGATGGGACAGGGTAGGAGTTGGATGGTTATAGCTCAGGATAGGGACACTTGGAGAAATGTGGTTGTTGCGACCAAGAACTTTCGAGTAACGTAGAGCCAGAGCCCAGAGGTAGATAGTTAGATAGATATAACATATACACACTAATAATATATATAATTAATTTACTGATTCAATTAAAATATATTTTAAATAAGAACACAACAAAATTAATGTTTTATGTAATATACTGACTGAAACAAAATGGATGAAAACCTTTTACATATAAACTTTCAACCACAATAGCTGTGAATTATACTTCGGGGGTACAGGGGCAGAGCCCCCGTCTATGTGTTAAGTGCGCCGAAGGCTGAGCAGCTAGTATATAATATACCTCGTATATATAATATATACACTCACACACACACGAAAAAGAAAAGGTGAATTTTGAATTTTCTCTGGCTGTATACATTCGATTATCGAATTTTTTTTTTTTTGTTATGTTGGACACATATGTTTCTTATATGTTGACATTATCATACATTTTGGATTAGTAGTTTGATTTTGACATACTTATATAATTCAAATTTTTTCTCAATTTCTTTAAATAATATTTTTATAAAATGATAATTAACATCATACTTATCCAGAATATTAAATTAAATATAATAATTAAAAATAATATTTCTAATAAATTATATATTAAATTATTAAATAATATTTGACCTATACTTTAATCATTTGAATATAATTTTGTTTAAAAAATGCGTATACCGACCGATCATGAAAAGAAAACGAATTTTCCACACTTGAATATACTTACATATTTTCTTATTGTTAGCTTCTGAAGAATCTTTTATGACATTTTTATGTCGTATTCAGACATCGATTTTCACCCAGGAAAAATTCTATCGTTAAATTTAACAAGCCCTTCCCTTAAATGCCATTAAATATTTTCAATCGGAATGACATGGAAACGACTTTCCTATCTATATTGGCTATTTTTCATTTTCTTCTAATTTTATATTAATTTCTGTCTATTTCTCTTTATATATTCCTTCATCTAGAATTTAATCTGAATTTTATTTCATTCAATTTTTATTATTCTCCCATAAATCGATCTAACTATCTCTGTGGCACTAAGGAACTCGAAGGTTCTTAACCGAAAGCAGCAACCATATTCCTCCAAGTACCCTTATCCTTGTTATGTACCTTCAAATATAAATTCTATTTAAAAACAATCATTAGATGGAAATGAATGTTGTTTAATTAGTGGTGAGGAATGATTTTTATGTAATTGTTAAGTCTAACTGATGTATAATGGATTTGGATAAAACTTTACCAGTGGTTTCCTTTTTTGATTCAAAACAAACTTTCTTTAAGGATTTTCTCCCATCTCTCACGTCCTTTCCTACCTTAAGCCCAATTTACACGGACTTAGTACTTGTCATTAGTGGGAAAATACTTTTAAGCGCGGGCCAAAATGAAATTTTCAAAATGTCTTCCGGGCCGGAGGACCATATTTCGAAAACACTAATAAAAAAAATTTATCCTTTGCATTCGATATGTAGACCTCATCTTTCTTTGATCTAGGAATGATACTAAGAGTCCCATTATCAAATACTCTAAAACTACTCTCGTCTCCCAATGTCATAGACCATGCCTCACATCCATATAATACAACCAGAAAAATAAATGTTTTATTATTATTTTAATTTTGACGAGATAAGCCTCTTCACTGCATTATAACAGACATTATCCGATTGAAACCTCGATTTAAATTCTTCTCGAATATTTTATTATCCTTGGTGATTATAGTACCCAAGTATTTCAATTTTTCTACATTTTCAAATTCCACTTTTTGTATGTTAAGATTCTGGGTGTTAATACTATTCACAAACTTAATTTTAAGTATATTTTATTTAGTAATAAGTAAATTTTTAATTTATTATCTAATAATGTTTATAAATAAATAATCTAATTTTGATAGTGATCTATCTATCTATCAATCAGCAGCAATTGAATTGTATCGAATTACTTACTTGTTGTTTTAATTATCATTAAATTAAATTCTATTTATTTCATAAATCAGAAAATTATAGGATATCTTTTATTTATATTATTTCTGTAGAATTATAGAATTATAATTGAATTTGTTATCAATTAAAATTAAAATAAAAAATAAAAAATCTGGGTTAATTTTAAACGAATTGATGAATGAATCATATTTATATTCAAATAATTAATTACAATATATAGGTATTCTTTATTTATTTACATAAACAAATGTTTTTGACGATTGAAGCGTAAATATACTATTTTATGATGATGATGATAATATTTATTTATTCAGGTACTATACATATAAAGTGTATAATATTCTACAAGTATACATGAGTTGATTCCCCCATTTTGTAAAATGAAATATTAAATACAATTAAAACCTTATTATAGTTATATTTACTTTATTTTATATGTAGGATTTAAGACAATTATCTTGTTTCTTGCATCAAAATATACAATTAGATATTTCATTGTAGTAAATCGTGTAAATACTAATTAAATTTGACAATAGCATATTAACAATATAGAAATTGTATTGTATGAAATATTTTAGATTTTTGTCAACAAAGTTAAGTAACATGTTACTTGGATGGACCTTAAATCGAATGATACAATCCATTTCCTGGCTCATTTTTAAGTATCATTTGAAGAGAGTTAAAAAAACTTGTAAAATTTTCAAATATTGTACAATTGAAAGAAAGATTTGAGATGTCGATTTGTCAGAAAGGAAAAAAGAACAGCTTTTCACTTATAAAAAAGTAAAATAATTGAGAGTTTTGAAATAAATGAATAAAAAAAAGGAATAATGATTTCAGGGGTAAAATCGATCTCAATTTTGGATCAATTTCCTGGTTTTATTTGAACTATCTGACATATTTATAAAAGTTTATAACAATTTCTTTTCTTATTAATTTTACTTCATTGACAAATTGCGAATTGCCAATTTTATCTTAATTTTCAAATAATATCAATGATATCCAATATACTATTGTATATAATAATGAGGTCTGCTACAAAAGGAATCAATTCGATTGTCTTTGTTCATATTTGCAGATGACCTAGGGCGGTAAGATGGGGGAAGGCTTGTTACTTGTGCTTAAATTGCGTCTCCAGGCAAAGTGCTCGACGACAATCAATGCTCACCAATTCAGACCATTTTGTCTTGTCAATAGAAGACATTCATTCACTCAGTTCTCAGTTAATCACACAAATGAATACAAATAGATTAAATTACATCTTTTGATGTAACAATATCAAATTTAAAAAACAAAAAAAAAAGATAAAATAAAAATGCTTTTTAATAGGGAAATATCATTAAGATGCTATATAATTCAAAATTTAAAACAAATATTGACATCTTCACGTCCGCTCTTATTTTATAATAAAGATCTAAAATGCGGTCAATGATGAATAGAACATATTGTCATAATTCTACCTATTCATTGCTCATAAATTACCTGACATAGGTTTCTTAAAATTAGCGGGAATTGACTATTGAACAGGTGTGTATAAGAAAGGGTGTGAGTTATTGGAACAGTAGTCAAGGGCCACAGACTAGTAAACTCTATTGTCTTTGCTGAAACAAAGTTTTTGGCGCCACCATGCGATTGCAGACAGTAACTAATTGAAAAAAAAATCGGCTTGTGTGTGCGTGTTTTTGCTTGGTTTTTGCATGCAGAGTTATCGGTTATGCGCCTGCAGTGCCTCTTAACGGTGCAACAATGAGACATCATATTAAAAAAAAAATTGGTTTCAGACATTTCTAAGGAGTTTGGGGGTGGGGCCTGCCAAGGGCTGGTAGGTTTAGGGTAAGAGTTATCCCCTGCTGGATGGAAAGCATTCTTCCGGTAGAGAGCGACAGAGAGATATCATCTCTTAATGATACGACAGTGCCTGGATAAAGACCAAGAAGTTGCATGTCCAGAGAAGATGGATCATTGAATGTCTGGGAGGAAACATCCGCAAAATCATCACTTGTCTCCACTTATCTTGAACTAGTACCTATACTAGTAACAATTCACAGCTATGTAAGTGGTCGACCCTTTATAATTTGCAATTACAAAATAAATAAATAAATAATAATAAAAATCCACACGGTGGGTGGATAATGTGGGAAGAGACGAGAGAGAGATGGGAGCGGATAGGGACTGGAAGGTTGTGGCTCAGAATAGGAATACCTGGAGGGGTGTGGTTGCTGCGGCCAAGAACTTTCGAAATTCCGAAGAGCCACCGAGATAGATAGATAGAATTGCAAAATAAATATAAAATTTGATATCTCAATAAATAAATAAATGAACTTTATTTTATAGTTAATTTCAAAAGTTGTAATTTCTCATGTTAGGCATAATTGTATTAAATTCTTTCATTATTAAATATTAATTTTATTTTAATCTGAATGAATTCAAATTTACCTATTCTCTTATAAACTTTCGATGGATTCACCCAACTATTTTCTATTAATTAATTAAATTAAAAATCAATTTTATTAATTTTAAACTCTTTTTAATAATCCAACCTATACTAAGCCTTCCATATACGACAATATATGAGGGTCTATTTCAACCTCCAAGGGGTCTACGGCAGCGAATAACAAATTGTGGGGTTCATGAAATGAAAATGGGGGTCTACGTGTTTTCCCGACTCTAAAAAAAGGTAAATTGTTTTCCGACATGGCTTTTGAAACATTTTTTTGATTTTTCAATAAGGCTCTAAAAGAAAGGGTAAAATTTTTTTTTATAAAAAATTCAAATCAATTTAGGGGGGTCTACCCAAAACCGAAAAACATGACAAGGGGTCTACGAACAAAAAAGTTTGGGAACCTATGATATAAAAGTTAAAAATATGCCTAAAGAAAGAAAATTACTCCCGACACAAAACAAATTATTCAACATTTTGGGTTATTAATTATAATTTAAAAACAATTATTGTATCAAAGACAAATGAAAATAAATGAAACAATTATATGAAACATGATATGAATGAAAAATAATAAATTGATCTTGTTTTTTGTTTTTATCAATATTTACAAATTGGAGATGAAATTTTAATTATTTTATTTTCAAATACTGATATAATAAATTAATTGATCAATTTGTCATTGGAAATAATTTATTATAATGGTGGGAAAGCTTCATAATTCAATTACAAGTTAATTGGGAGTTTTGGAATGTGTATTGTTAAAAAAAAAAAAAATTAAAATATATTTCAGAGAAATCATTCTAAAAATAATTAAATAAATATCTTCATTGCTAAAGAAGAAAAAGGTTGTATTCTTGATAGGAGTGTATTACACCGCGAAATTATACCTCTAATAAGATATTGAAGAAATTCCATTAAAGGAATGAGATCTAAAGAGACACAAAAAATATATATATATAAATCGAAATAAAATAAAGTGATAATTGAATAAAATTATATATATATAATAGTTAGATAAAACCAAGAGTGAGTTAATAATGAATGTTCTTATTTTGTTTGGTATTTTCCTTTTCCGATTCCAATTTAATCATTCCAGAAATTCTTATTTCATATTAACTCATCATCAGCAACAGAGCGGTAAAATCCTGTTTACTTGATTTTTGAATTCACTCTTGGCTTTTCCAAAAGAAGATACAAATTAAAGGATTACAATAGAATTTTACCAAATTTTCTATATCTTTAAGAAATAGAATCTAATCTTTGTTAATTTATAAAAAGATATTTAAAATATTGTTGATATGGCTAGAACAGTGATTCTCATCCTTTTTTTTTTTACCGCGGCACACTTTTGACGGTTTAAAAATTTGGCGGCACACAAAGAAAAAGATAAGTTTAAAAGTTTACCATATTGAAAAAAAGTGGTCCCAAAAACGGTTTACCTTTTTTTTTAGAATCATATTGAGAAAATTTAGAAAGTTGAAAATGTTTAAGAGCCTAGTCCCAAAAACGATTTACCTTTTTACCGGCCGACGAAAGTAAGGGAGGTATTGTTTTGTTTAGAACCATATTGAAAAAATTTAGAAAGTCGGAAATGTTTAAGAGCCTAGTCCCATAAACGTTTTACCTTTTTTTTTAAAAAAAAACAAATTGAAAAAATTTATAAAAAGTCGGAAATGTTTAAGAGCCTCATAATCTCGCGGCACAGTGGTTGAGAATCACTGGGCTAGAATGTGAAGATGTGTATCTCTATGTACCAATAAATTGCTTCAATAAACTTTTAAGATTTCTTTTGGACAAAATCATTCTTTGTCTAACTTTATATATATTCATTCATGCATAATTCTAGGTAATAAAACATTGCTTCCGTAGATGTTTGTAGGTAATTGGCAATCGAAATAAATAGATTGTAGATGAAAAATGTCAACTTGTCAGCCAAATTTTGGTCATTTACGGAAGGTTTTAATTTTGTGCGTCTGTGTTTTAAGATAAACCAAAACAAATCATGAAGACTTCCTAAGCTAAGCTTCCACGACTACAGCCAAACTGAAAAATTCAATGTAAATATTTTTCCATTTAATTAAATTAATTAATTGTAATTAACTAATGTAAGAAATAAAATTATTTTTACATTTATCTGTTGAAAAGTGAAATAAATATTTTTTTTTAAATAAAATCATTAATTTATTCATTAATTAAAAATATTCCTTTTACTTTTACCATCTTAATCCATCAAACGTGATCCTTTGTTTCCATTAATTTAATTATTACAAATTTATTCGACATATTTATAATAAATAAATAAAAGTATAATTAGTATTAAGTATCACAACGAGATCGCGTATATCACAAAAAGTGATAATGGTGATCCTTAAAATATGTAATCCAATTGAAACCAAAAAATTATTTTTTACTATCTCGCCAGAAATAGTATTGCAATCACGAAAATTTTCGATGTTGAGATTTTGATGTTTTTATACGTTTTGAAGGTTCCTGAATCATTTTCACTAAGGTTGAGAAAAATGTCTGTGTGTGTGTGTATGTATGTAGACAAGATTACTCAAAAACGGTTTGAGCTAGAATCATGAAATTTGGTACATGGCCATTATTCAAAATTCGTAGTTTTTTTTATCAACTTTTGAGAAATGTAGTTCAACCGGAAGAGGGTCATTACTTACAACGTTTTGATTTTTTTTCCTCTAAAGTGACCGTAAAAATAAAGATATATATATATAAAGATATATTGCGAGATAGTCGAGTGGAGACACTCCAGCTAATTTTTTTAAGTTTAAATTAAATTATTATTTTGTAAAGAAAAAATATTGAATAAATTGCTGTGGTTGATGATTTTCATATAATAATACTAAGTAATTGAAAATAGGGGAAAGATTTTAGTGCTTGTTTTGCAAATTCAGAGAAAAGTAAGGAGGAATGGTGGTGGGTGGGAGGGGGGGTGGTGTTGCTGGAATGTAAATTCTTTGCCTATCTATTATGAAAATGACATCATCGATGTTTAATAAGTGAGGCTGAATGGTTGTGGAAAAATGAAGAGAGCGGATTATATAACTCAACTTGGCTGGTCTCGCTAATTAACGCAAATGGAAATGAATTGTTCTAGCGACTAGAGAGGAAAGTGTCAAAACAAAACAACAAAATTGCCGTTCAAACGTTGCCAAGTTATTCACTCCAAATGAGTGTCAATTATTTAGACAAATATCTTATCATAAAATGATTTCAGGTGTTCAGAGGAACGAAGCCACGCCTGAAATGGAATTAGCAAATTCATTAAATCCAATTGACAAAATGTTACCTATTGATGGAAATGAAAACAGAAATGTTAATGGATAGAACCAATAGACCAATCAATGATGATAGTTTGTTCACTCAACTTGAGAGTAACAAATACAATGACATTATATTGTTTATTAAATGTATTGTTCTCGAATACCAAGTAATTAAATAAAACAGACTAAGGATTCAATTCCATTTCATGTCAAACTTGTTTCACTATTTAAATTATATACATTTTAATTCTCAAACTGTTATAGTAACATTTTAGTACTATATCATTTATAATCAATTTCTTTTTATTATTTATTGTAAAATGACTTCCAAAGTAAGCGAAAACGGTTCCATCGGCCGAAAAAGTAATGACCACAGTTTTGTGAGGCATCATCTTCACTGACTATTTGGAGAAGGGAAGGACAATCACGAGGCAGTACTATGCTGATATATTGGACCATTTGAGGAAAAAACGACGAAGAAACAAGTGCTCTTCCACCATGGCAACGCACCAGCTCACTCATCCGCAATCTCTACAGCAAATCTGGTCGAAATACTCTACGAATTGCTGCCTCATCCACCCTATTCTCCAGATTTGGCCCCATGCGATTTCTTTCTATTTCCAAACATGAAAAAATGGCTCGGTGGGAAGTGATTCACGTCAAACGAGGAAGTAATCGCCGCAACAGAGGCCTATTTTGCGGAGTTCGACAAATCATATTTTTTTCCGTAGCTTAAAAAAGTTAGAATATCGCTGGACTAAATGTATCGTGGTGAAAGGAGACTATTTTGAGAAATAAATAAAAAAAAAATACGTTTTCTTGCCTAACACAGGTACTTATCATACAGCCCTCGTAATTATATAAAATTTCTCTTTTTAAATTATTTTTGTAAATATTATTTTATTTACTTTGTTATAATTCCATTATTTAATTATTATTTATAATTAAAAAATGAAGTAAATTGGTTAACATTGTACGAAGTTTGTTCAATAGAAAATGTGAATTTTGAATTATTTCGAAAAGTATTTATTAATTCACACATCAATATCCATTTTATTCCCTTCAAAGTAACCTCAATTAAATGCACTTATGCCACCAACTCCAATCGTCGAAGCACTTCTGAAATGCGCTTTTAGGTATGGCCATCAGCTCGTTCTTCGATTCCAACTTTATCTTATCTATTATGGCAAATTTCTTTCTTTTCATTGGTCTCTTCAGTTTTGGGAATAAGATAAAGTCGCAGAGAGCCAAATCTGGTGAATACGGTGGTTGAGGCATGATTACGGTGTTGTTCTTGACCAAAAAACCATGATCAAGTAATGAATGATGTTTGAGCTGGTGCATTATCGTGATGCAGAATTCATGTTTTTCCACAATTCGGATCGTTTGAGCTACATTGCTTCACGCAAACGTTGCATAATTTCCTTGCAGTATTCCTTATTATTTTTTTAAGTAAAAAATCGAAGAACACAGAAAACCTTTTTCAGTTTTCAAAAACAAACTCTTAATCCGAAATTATGGATAATGTCAACATATGAGAAACATATGTGTACCAACATAACAAAAAAATATATTCGATAATCGAATGTACAAAGCCAGCGAAAATTCAGAATTCACCTTTTTTTTGAACAAACCTCGTAAATTATAACATTAATTTATGAATTAATGAATTAAAAAATATTCTGGAACATTATTGATAATAAATTGATAATATTAAATGAAACTTTTCCCTATTGAATGTAAGGTATGTAGAATAAATTGTAAATAATTAAGAATATCGTTAATAAAAGAAGTCATTATCAATGAAGTGTAAATGGAGTAATTAAGAATGACCTCTCTTAAATAGTTTTAATTTTAATTTTTATTAAAAATGTTCTCAGAAATCGAGAAAAAAAAAATGGAAATTATGCGAAAATTGGTTTGACTGAGGCCAGGCAGTCTCGCAAGGTTATTCTCCCCTTCCCCCTTCACTCCAATCAATCAACCCGCGACGTCCAACGCTACAGGGCAATCATTGTAGAAATTAAAAAAACCAGGTTCTTTTTCAACATAATATTTTATGGTATTTTATTTATTTATTTATTATTTCAAGCCTCAAATCTATTAATTAATGTCATAATTAAAAAACAAAAACCAAAAAAATATGTCCCCGATTTAATTTGAGTTCAAATTGAATAAATTTAACTGTGTATTTAAACAATAATATATTATTATTATTATTATTATTATTATTATAAATATTTTTTGTTTGTGTGTGTATTCCATTGATCGAAATTTCCAACGTTATTATTTTGTTTATACTTATCAAAATATTATTTTATTTATACATTTATTCCCTGGCAGAAAAGGCTTTCGAAATTTACAAAAACAAAAAGCTATTATAAAAATCCCTCCAGGAACTAATTTATTTTATTATATGGGTATGAATTAAGTTATTTTACTAATTATTTCATATTGTACTTAATGGAAATTAATGTATTACAATTTTTTCCCGGTGAACTCAACTTTCTTTGGCCCATAAATGCTTCGCAGAATCCTATTCTCAAATACTCTAAATCTACTCTCGTCACCTAAGGTCATAGACCATGCCTCACATCCATATAATAGTCATTAATTATTTTGTCCAAAATATAATAATTTTTTTAAATGAAATCAATAGTTAATTAAGAATGTTTTCATATTATTGACTTAAAGATTTTAAGATTTCCCAATAATTCGGACTTATGATTTCCCTCTTCAAAAATGTGTGTATTTGTATATATTTCAATGAATAATATCCGATTGATTAAAATTTTGTAAATATTTATATAAATTTTCCAAGTCAAATATTGTGACAAAATATAATTTCCAATTTTAAAGAATAATAATCAAATTTAGTTAAATATTTAATAGATAAACAAATAAACAATAAATAAGTCTTATCATTATCTATCCATTTAATTAAAATTCATCTCATTTTCTTTGTCTAGAACAGGGATGTCCAACCTTTTAATTTAATGGGCCACATCGCAAACTTAAATATTTAACTGGGCCGCAAAATTACCAGAATATGTTAAACCTAGCCAGTGAATGTCTCAAAACTTATGGAGATTTGCAACCTTTTTTTTATATCCTCGAAGTTATAGACGGACTGTGAATTCTTTAAAATTTAACTCCAAAATGAGTCGATAGTGGGCCGCATCAAAACTTTGAGTGGGCCGCGTGCTGGACATCCCTGGTCTAGAATATGTCAAATTTATTTTATTTAATATAAATATTATTAAATTATCATCAAAAGGAATATCAAATATGAATATTTTCATAAATTTTATATATTTTATAAACTGTAAAAGAAAATAAATTCGATTATAATGAATTGTGTCAAGATTCACCATTTCAATTCATTCGTTTTTGCTCAAAGCGAAAGTAACAACCAAATTTATTGCCATATTGCTATATTTGCTATAGATATAATAACTAAATAATTCAGTGATAAAAAGCATCATTGTATATTAAGAATAAAATTATAAAATAACCTCAAGAGATCAATCAATCAAAAAAAATAAGATAGGAGAAATCATTAATAAAATAAATAAATAAATAAATAAAAATACAAATTTTCAAAAAAATAAGCATTCTATTGAAATTTATTTTATATATTTATAGAATATAAAGTATGCCTCTTTCTCTATGACATTTTCATGTCAAATTATTTTGAATTTATCGATCAACGAATGTGATTTGAAAGAATGAAATATGAAATTTAATAAAAGAGTAAAGTAAAAATGTATTTTTTAAAGTTTTATTAACTTCCATTCTTATGAGATTTTAATGAAGTTAAAATAAATTTGTAAAGTTTTATTTAATATGGCATATGTACATATATTTGTTTGATTGAATAATTTGATATTTTTATATTGAAAATATAGAAAATTTTATTTTCTTAATGACTTATTTAATTAATTACTTAAAAGGAAAAATTTACTCAAAGCATTATAGATTTTATAACCAACAGGCGTGAGTAATAAAAACAATATGAATTTTGAAATTTCCTTAATAAACTTTTCATAAAAATATTAATATTTATAGAATTATCATTAATACTAGAAAAACATTATTAAGAATAAATGTACATACAAACACAAATATGATCTATTTTATTTAAATGTAAAATGTTAAAATATTGAGAATTAAAAAAAAAAACTCAAAATCATACTAATGAATGAAAATAAAATTTTTTATGAATAGTTAAATAGTTAAATATGAGGTTAATAGTGTTTCATTATATTTTTTTTATTATTATTAAAAAAAGGGTTATTTTAACTGGACATAAAATACGAGGGTGGGGTGAAAAGTTTCAGGCCTGACCAAAAAAACGATGTTTTTAAATTTTTTTTTCAATATTCAAGATAACTGAGACTTGTACGATGTCAGCTCAACGTGTGCGAAATATTTTGCACAACCCTTTGAATATGAAAAGCTGTGTACAAGGCGGGTGCCGCGTTTGCTAACGTTAGACCAAAAACTGCTTCGAAAAAACATTTCTACCGACAATTTGGTGCTGTAGGCGTAATCCAAACGAATTTTTGCGTCGATTCATAACAGTTGATGAGACTCAAATTAAATTAAATTTGATTTAATCAATTATTTAATTAATTAATTAAATAAATTAAATTAATTAGAGCACCGTTATGAGAAATGTATCAGTGTTGATGAGACTTAAATTAATTTTTTGGTGGTCCCATCAACAAAGAGCCAAACATGCGCTGATTTAATAAATATTATTTATTAATTTTAATTTATAATTAATTAAATTTAATTTAAATATATAATATATGTTAATTAATCCAATTCAAATTTGCGAGATAGTCGAGTGGAGACAGTCCAGCTTATTCTGTTATATAGAATGGATGTATTTACTTCCATGATCTCTTTGGCCATCGTGTCACGTTCATCGGCATTACATAACCATACCACAATAACTTTCTGGATTCCACTCTCTCGGTTGCCCTCAGTTTTCCTCCTAATGTTCTCGTTTCTAACAAATTGCAATTTGGAAATATTACATGTTCACAATAAGAAAGAAGTCCATTTCTACTGTTTCGATCATAATTTTCTCTTTTCCAGAAAGTTACCAATATTCACAGCGACAGTTCAAATAGGTTCTACAATAGAATAAATATCATTTTCAATTATTTAAAATGTGATATTAAAATAAGATTAATTTCTACGCTAGAAGGTTATATTGATCGTTGATTGCAATCTACTAAAATCATTAAAAAAACATCTGGAGTGTCTCCACTCGACTGTCTCGCATATTTGAATTGGATAATCAGCCTTATTCTTTATTAAAAAATTAATAAAACTGTTCTATCCGATCTTAGGATTTAATATTTTTAACATTTTATTGAAATAAGAAGGCAATCAAATAATATAAACATTGTTTTGATTTTTTCAACGTAAATATTTATATTCATTTTTATGTCGAAATTTAAAAAAATAATTCGGAGATTCAATCAAGCTAAAATTCTTTCTAAATATAGCGGTTTTATACAATTTTTAATCATGTGAAAAACTATCAAACCTATATCTTTATTTTTACGGTCAAAGGAAAAAAAATGAAAACGTGGTAGGTAATCTTCCGAATGAGCTACATTACTCAAAAGTTGATAAAAAAAACTACGAATTTTGAATAAGACCCGTGTACCAAATTTCATTATTCTAGCTCAAACCGTATCAAAACGTATAAAAACATCAAAATCTCTACATCGAAAATTTTCGTGATAATAAAATTTGGTATACAGGCATTATTCAAAATTCGTAGTTTTCTATCAACTTTTGAGAAATGTAGTTCAACCGGAAAAGGGTCATCACCTACAAAGTTTTGATATTTTTTCTTCTAAAGTAACCGTAAAAATAAAGATATATGTTTGATAATTTTTCACATCATCAAAGATTGTATAAAACTGCTATATATAGAATTTCAGCTTGATTGAATCGCTGAAAGTACCGGAATTAATTTTTTAACACTGCAAATCTCACGCACGTGGTGCCATCAACAAAGAGTCAAACATGCGCTGATTTAATAAATATTATTTATTAATTTTAATTTATAATTACTTATGTTTAATTTAAATAAAATATATGATATTTAATCCAATTAATATTGCGAGATAGTCGAATGGAGACACTCCAGCTTATTTTTCATTGACAATGATTATTTGATCATTAATTTTGTTATCTCTTCTTAAAAAAATTATGTGACCGGTGTATTTCTTTTTCGGATGCTCGATTGAAGTGTTACTTCTGGATGATTGGATAATAGCTCAGTGCTTAGTCTATTCTGCAGGCTCCAAGTTCCAGGACATGTCGTCCAATTTAACCTTGCAGTTCTCCTGAGGTGCCAGCCTGTCTACCAGGAACCTCACTCACACTCGTCCAATTCTTCCAAGTCACGCAACACTGCTCATCCGCCTTGCATTCAAAAACACATAACAAAACTCAGCAACTAACGCTACTCAGTAATTTCCCTCACTTTTCCTTATCTCAGTTTATTATTTTGTTTTTTTCATCAACGTCAGCATTTCCCAATTAAAAAAAAAAATCAGGTAATTTTTTTATAAAGTTCATTTTGATATTCATTCTGAGTGACAGGAAGGGGAAATACTGTTTCGAGACTAATACCCCCCTCCCCCTCCCTCTCTCTCTTCTACTTGACATCTCTTCTTGTCAATTGTAAAGTAGAAATTCAACCTGATGAATCATTTGTTCATTTCTTATAAGAAAATCCGGGTAAATATGTCAATCCTGACTACACACACACACACAAGTATGTGTTAAATATTTTAATTGATAATATCTCAAATAACCCACAATTTAATAACATCCGGTCACTTTTATATAACAAATTAAATTTAAAAAAAAAACAAAAAAACATTGCCAAATTAAAAAAATTAATTTATATTCTTATTTGTATCACTAAAATCTATTGATCAATTATTCTATTTAAAAAGAATTTCAGTTTTTTACTATCCCGCCAGAGATAGTATTGCGATCACGAAAATTTTCGATGTTGAGATTTTGATGTTTTTATACGTTTTGAAGGTTCCTGAATCATTTTCGCTAAGGTTGAGAAAAATGTCTGTGTGTGGGGGGGGGGGGTATGTATGTAACCAAGATTACGCAAACATGGTTTGAGCTAGATTGATAAAATTTGGTACATGGGCATTATTCAAAATTCATAGTTTTCTATCAACTTTTGAGAAATGTAGCTCAACCGGAAGAGGGCCATTACCTACAACGTTTTGATTTTTTTTACTCTAAAGTGACCGTAAAAGTAAAGATATAGGTTTGATAATTTTTCAAATGATTAAAAATTGTATACAACTGCTATATATAGAATTTCAGTTTGATTGAATCGCTGAAAGTAGCAGAATTAATTTTTTAACACTGCAAATCTCACGCGCCAACACGTGACGTGGTCCCATCAACAAAGAGCCAAACATGCGCTGATTTAATAAATATTATTTATTAATTTTAATTTATAATTTATAATTAATAACATTTAATTTAAATATAATATATTATGTTATTTAATCCAATTCAAATTGCGAGATAGTCGAGTAGAGACACTCCAGATTTTTTTTTTAAGTGGGTGTGTGTGTGATTTTAATAAACAACGAATTCAATTCAATTCAATTCATAGCTTTCATTAATCTTCCTTGAAGATAAAATTGATATAAATTTGTTTTTTAATACATTTTTTTTTATTTATTTTTAACTATGTAAATAAGAGTAGTCAATTAAAATTAAAAATAGTGAATATGAATTCCAATGTGATTTAATACTATACTTTTTAAACCAAGGGCGTTTACTTTTTAACCAGATGGTTTATATTCTCCTTTTACCTTTTTTTTATTATAATCTTAATAAAAATCAGAAAATTTTTTTGATATTTTGGAAAATTTAATGCTTTTTTTATTTATTGTAAATAAAAACAAATCAATTTGAAAATTTAAATAATATTTGAATTAATTTTTATTCATTATTTCTCGTTTCAATTTTATTGGTTTAATTTTGTAGATAAATTATTTAAGTATATACGAGGGTGGGGGTGAAAAGTTTACGGCCTGACCAAGAATAACGATGTTTTTAATTTTTTTTTTTTTTTTTTTTGCTATATTTTTCAACATAATCACCATCAACACTGATACATTTCTCATAACGGTGTTCTAATTAATGGATGGAAGGAATTAGAAGAATCGAAGAGGTTGATGACTGGAGAGGGAGGAGGGGGGTAGCAAAAACTGGCGACCGAAATGCTGAATGACATTCAATGATGATTTTTATGTTGTCGATGGCTTTAAATTATTTATTAAATAATCGTGACAATGATATTTAAAATTTAATGCTGTTTTTTTTATTATTATTGTTAATATTCTTATTTTCGTGTTAATATAATTTATTGGCAATCGATTTACAGTTTTTTTTTTATTTTAGTAATTGATTAAACCACATTTAAAGGAATAAAATAGATATTTTAATGATATTAGAAACTAATAAAGTGAAGATTTATATATATGATATAATTTTGTTTTTGCTGTTTTTTTTATTTATTTATTTAGTCATTATTTATTTTATTTTATTTTTTAATTAATTTTATTCAAAGAGAATTAGCAGAAAAGGAAAGAAGATAATAATAATAATAATAATTGAAACGAGAGAAGACTTGCTTCATTCCTCTTTATATTTGAGATGTTTGTGTTTGTGGTATCTATTATTATACATAAAAATTATTATCACAATTAACAACAACTACAACATACGTTTAGAAAATTTTAACAAAGATAAATAAATCTTGATGATTGAAGATAAAATAATCAGGCGACAGATACCGAATATACCAAATTAATATTAATTATTGTTACTTTTATCAAAACACTTTAAAGTTATAATTAATATAGTACTATCTAGACGAGTGCTCCGCCCCCTGTACCCCCGAGTGGTACATAGTATTTGGTTGAAAGTAGTAAAAGGTTTTCATCCATTTTGTTTCAATCCGTATATTATCATACATAAAACCAGAGGTGGCCAACCCAAATGATCTTGCGGGCCACTTTGGAAATGCATCATAACTTCGCGGGCCGCATATAAAATTATACATACCCATATTAGATTTAGACCCATTATAGATATTGTTTGGTGTGACAAATTGAAAAATAATGAATTTTTATTATGTTTACTATTATTTTTACATATAAACATATATAATATTATAATAATAATGATAGTTAATGCACATTGAAAAAAATATATAATACTAAAAATAAACAATACCTCCCTTACTATCGTCGGTCGGTAAAAAAGAAACAACGAAATAAAAAAAATGAAATCATATTTATTTCACTAGTGCGATATTTGTTTCATGAGGGCGCAGAATATAAAAGTGTGATGAATCTCGCGGGCCGCAAAAATGTTGACGGCGGGCCACATGCGGCCCGCGGGCCGCGGGTTGGCCACCCCTGCATAAAACATTCCTTTCTTTTTGTGTTCTTATTTAAAATATATTTTAATTTAATCAGTAAATTAATTATATATTAACGGACCAGTGTGAGAGCCCTCACACGCAAAGAAATTGAAACGCAAAAGATTGAAAAATATTTATAAGATATAAGTGAGGCACTGGATGTGACGTCACCAATGAAGTCAAAAATAATAAAAAGTAAGAAAAATTATTTTTTCACTTTTCTCCAAAAGTATTTATTATTTACCAATGCATTTCATGCTATTAATAGATTAGCCCGAAGGCTATCCAATGGCGTTGGAATGGCCCAAATCGCATAAGTCGTTTAGGAGTAGTATGGGATAGAACTGTCTTTTAAATATATAGTATTATATATATCACAACACCAACACGTCGACCGCAAAGGCTTTAAAGTTGGACAATTTGTTATAACTTAATAACTGTTTGAAATTCTTAATTCTATAATTTAATCTTACAATAATAAATTATTTGTGAAACATACACATAGTTATATACAATCATTTATATTCTGAAATAATTTTATACAAATGAATATATAATTTTAGCGTTTCTGAAAGTGTTCAACCAGAATTTCGTTTACAGAGTCTAAATTTCACTCCACGAAAAACATTTTTTGACAATGAATTGAAAACATGCATACTTTCCATTTCATGTTTCAACTAGAAGCATCATCCTCAAATTAATTAGAAATGTATTTAATCACTTCCTCTATTGTGCGCAATTTGAGATCTCTATGTAATAGTCTAACTAGTAGATAACGAGGTGCCTTAGTTATTATACTCAAGATATTGTTTTGGGTCCGCTGTAATTTAATTATATTGGATGCTCTTTAAAATAGATGGAAATCTTTTTTTTGACAAAAGTAAATATGTTTTTTTACATAATTGTATGTTAACTTAACTAACATTCGATTCGTCCATTTTAATATATTAATATTATATAGGAGTTAGAAATTTTCTTATATTAAGAAAGAAGAAGAAATGGTGAAGATATCTAATAGTTAGATCAGGTCGAATAATGCACGTGAAAGTAACATTGCAAATTAAATATTTCATAATTGAAAGAGGAAATTTATATACGATATACCTGTATATATTATTATAATTAATCCCCTAACTAAGCTTATTTGGTTATTTAAAGAATTGATAAGTGATATTCTTCTTCCTCGAAATAAGGTTGAATTTTATTAAAGATCAGAGGGGGACTAGTAAGGGAACTGATAGTAAAAAGTTAAAAGGTAAAGGACATGAATTTTCCATGGGAGAGGGAAGGCAGAAAAAATTATGAGCTCACGTGAGGGCAGGAACGCCAATCCCTGAAATAGAATTCTTTTCTACTGGGATTATAGAAAAGAATCTACCCGTTACCCAGGATATTATTACCGACCGACGATAGTAAGGGAGGTATTGTTTTCACACCAAATTTCACATGTGGAGATTTTTATTTTTAAATTAATTAAAAATTAATTTTACTTTTCAAGAAACTTATTCAATTTTTTCTTATTGCTTCATATATAAAAACAATAAAATTATTTCCTTCCTTCTCAAGAAATTTTTATGTTATTTTAAGTTATTTATTTTTGAATATAAAATTTGAAAATAGAATAGAATAGCAGGAAAATTATTTCAATGTTAAAATACAAAAAAGAAGGAATGATTGGGATGGAAAAGTTGGTTAAATCGATTTATTCAAATAATTCGTATTAATTTATTTGTCGTATAATAGGTAGTATAATTAATTTGTATATAATTTCATATAACGAAGGGGAAATAATATAATTAATTTTGAAAATAAAGTCAAAGGCAATTGAATCTCATCCATTGGGGGTAAGCAATGCAGCATTGCTATGCTGTCCCCTTCAAGGTCACCGAGAAGAAAAGCCAATCGACATGGCGGCGAAATTTATAATTATATAATTAATATATCAGTAAAAAGTTATCAATCTATCATTTATAAAATTAAATTTTTATTTGAATCTAGTCTAAAATTTATTAAACTTCATTTAAATTAATAGGAATATAAATAAATTTACAATAAATTCTTGATTGAGGGATGATTTCGGTGGTGACGCCAATCAACGTCTTCGACTGGAAAAGGAATGGGAACTGATTGCGCTCGAAGCACACCTCGACAGGCAGGCCAGGAGGGAGGGAGGGGGGCGGGCGGGTGGGAAGAGGTGGCGGAGGGAGGCAACATGGCGGCAATTCTTTTCAATCTGTCAAATTTCAATAATTAATATTTAATCAACGAAGCAACGTAAAATTATATAATAGTAGTGAAAAAGAATCTACGTTTCATAATGAATCGATTCGTATAGGTTTTACCTGTTGTTATGAGGCAAGATTTTTGTTCAACTGTAAAAATAAACCGATATTAAAATTAATTAAAAATTTCCATTTTACGATACGAAAAATCAATTTTATTTAGAATCTGGCTAAAATTATGGTCAATGGATTTGTCTTGGTCACAATTTACTAGATTTATTTAAAAATTTTAATAAAATGAAAACCTTTGATTAGAGTGGTTTTTTCTAATTTTGCAAAGCGTTCTATAAATATGAGTTCCAAGTTTTATACTAATGTGAAGCGTTGGAGGGGTGGGCCCTCTCAGAGGCATCTAAGACATGTCTCACTCGTGAATATACCGGGTTTTGCTAGTCGAAGGGTTGACGTGATCTGGATATATTTGAATAAACCCCCCGAAGGGGGGTTTATTCAAATATATATAGGAGACTCTAAAGAGTCTCCTATAAAAGTGAAGATTTCAAATTTTTTTTCTTTTTAATGATCTATGCTAGGTATTCTCCTTCATCCAAATAAATTTAATTTTTTGAATAATCAGGGGTGGGGGTGGGAGTGAAAGTAAGGGAATGGATGGAAAGGAGTCAACGGGTAAAGGACATGATTCCTCCCGAGAGAAGAGGGATTAAGAAGAAATCATGAGCTCACGTGAGGGCAGGAACGCCAATCCCTGAAATAGAATTCTTATTCTACTGGATTTATAGAAAAGAATCTATTCGCTACCCGGGATATTATTTTTAAATTTATTAAAAATTAATTTTAGATCATAATCATCCTATATATGTTATTACATCTTTTATATACCATATATTTATATTTTTCTTATCCCGATATTTCATATACTTATTATCCAAGGGCTTCCCTTTCTCAATACACCGTTTAGACCTAGACTACTCTACTCGACCCAAAATTAATTAACATAATACTAATAAAATTAATTAATATTCATAATAATTAATTTAAATAATATTATGTATATTAACATTTATAATCATATTATTAAAAAAATCTAAAGAATAAAATTATAAAAAATAAACAAATTGAAAGATTTGAACTCAGACAAAAGAATTAGTAGTCATCGTCCAATCCGCCGCGACTGTTTCATCAACTAGTAAAAACATAGGAAAGAAATTCACTTGAAGGCTACGAAAATTCAGCCCATAAGCAATACATGGCAAAGACTTTATTCATTAAATATTGATTAAACAAAGAAAAATGATCATGGAAATAGTTATAATACAAGAAATACAAGAATCAAAGATAATCTTGTATTGAGAGAAGAGATATGCAAAGAATAATCATTTAATATAATTAATCAAAAGATTCGACGTCATCAACATGGCAGCCGAAATCACATTGCATCTGTCAAAATTCAATAATTAATATTTAATTAAGGAAGCATCATAAAATTATATAATGCTAGTGAAAATGAATCTACATTGAATAACGAGTATTTTGATATGCGTTTTATATATTGTTATCAGAAAATGTTTATTTCAAGTGTAAACATGATACCAAATAAAAATTAATTATAATTTACGTTTATATTTCACTAAAAATCCATTTTATTGAAAATCTGGCGAAAATTCTGTTGTATGTTTTTGCTTTTATTCATTTTTTATGAAATTTTGTTATTAATTTGAATAAACTGAATCCAATTGAATAGAAGTGTTTCTGTTAATTCTCCAAAGAGTTCAATAAATAGGAGTTCCAAATTTTCTACTAGTAAGAAGCGTTGAGAGGTGGGTCCTCTCAGAGGCAGTTATAACATATGTCTCACTGGTGAATTTAGAGGGTTTTGCTTGTCGAAGGGTTGACGTGATCTGGATATATTTGAATAAACCCCCCTTCGGGGGGTTTATTCAAATATATATAGGAGACTCTAAAGTCTCCTATAAAAGTGAAGATTTCAAATTTTTTTTCTTTTTAATGATCTATGCTAGGTATTCTCCTTCATCCAAATAAATTTATTTTTTGAATAATCAGGGGAGGGAGGTGGGAGTGAAAGTAAGGGAATGGATGGAAAGGAGTCAACGGGTAAAGGACATGATTCCTCCCGAGAGAAGAGGGATTTAGAAGAAATCATGAGCTCACGTGAGGGCAGGGACGCTAATCCCTGAAATAGAATTCTTTTCTACTGAGATTATAGAAAAGAATCTACTCGCTACCCGGGATATTATTTTTAAATTTATTAAAAAATAATTTTACCGTTTAGGTTCCTAGACTACTCTACTCTACCTAAATTTCGCCTCTACCTGCCCCTCCTCTCATATCCTTTCCAAAATGAAGTATTTATTTTAATTGAAGTTATAAATTTAAATGAACAATAACAGCCCTTCCATTTACAATTTTTTTTTTATTAATATTATTATAATAATTAAAACTAACATATATATCTAAATCGGCGATATAATGACTTCTTTAATTATCTTCTAAAATTTTAAAATTATTTGCCCATATCCATAGTCGACCGCAGACTATATTTTATTCAAAAAGTAGCCCCTAAAAGCTAAAAGTTTGGCCACACCTGATATATATCAATATATATATATATAAGTATGTTCAGGGATTCTGGTAACTAAATCGATTTCGTTCTCTGTAAAGATTTTTATTCAATATTAATTTTTTTTTACATTGATTATTTACAATATTAGAAATATAAATTACCTGTAAAGAAATCGATTCTAAAGTTGATTCTTCCAGATAATTCTTACAAATGCCAAATATAAATTATTAACTAATAATTCTAATTAAAAATTATCCTATTACAATTTATATTCGTCTTTAATCCATTCTAAAATTAGTTAGTTGATTCTTATAAATAATACAAACAATATCACTAACAGATGGCGGTGACTAAAGGGTACTATATAGCAGTGACTTTGTTACATCTCCCCCATCCTCACAAAAAAAAATTAATTAATTTTTTTTTTTTTTTTTTTTTTTTTTTTTTTTTTACAATTTATAAGGTATTAACTTATTTACATGAATTAATGTGGAATCCTTTCCTTTTTTCTTACAGTCTATTTCATATATTGAGTTTGAAAATTGTCCTATCACATGAAATGGACCCATTCGTATTTGATCCAACTTTCTTCTGTTTATCTTATTTCCTGTTTCAATGTACACTAAATCACCTTTTTTAAATTTTAATTCCTTTCTCCTCTTGTCAATATTAATTTTATTTTTTTGAAAACTAACTAAAGAGTTTTTAATAGCTTCTTCTCTATCTTCTTTTACACTACTTACTCTCGCTAAACTATCTGGTGTTATTTCTGATTTTATTCCATATAATAGATATTTTGGAGCAAAACCTGTCACTGTATGAATTGTTTTGTTATATTCCTCAATGCACTCATTTAATACAATCACCCAAGATCTTTTATTTCCTTCATTTATTTTACATCTTATTCTATTCACAATCGTCTGATTTACACGTTCAACCATTCCATTTGATTCCGGGCAATCTACATCCGTAAAAACTATATTTATGTCTTCGATTTTTACAAAGTTTTTAAATTCTCTAGAATTTATTGCACTATATTGATCGCATAATAATAATTTTATTTTGTTAGGCTTTTCTATTTTTTTAATTAATCTTATATAATCCCGTGCTGATTGTGTCTCCGATGGTACTGCATAAATATATCTGGTTAAATGATCAATCAATAAGTGGAGATATTTTTTTTTAGATCCATTTCCGGCAAATCCTCCTATTGTGTCCATTGAAACTATTTCATATGGTTCTTTAGCTGGGCCTAGTTGTGACAATAAACCAATAACTCTGCCCTTTCTTGACTTATTTAAAATGCAAATTTCACAATTTTTACATATATTATTAATCATTTTATCCATTTTTTTAAAATAATATTGTGGTCTTATTATCTTTATCATTTGTTTTACTCCAATATGTCCATAAATTTTGTGAACTTTCTTGCACAATTCCAAACCTAATCTCTCTGATATATATATTCTAAGATTTGCCTTCGTACATTTAAAGTAAATATTACCTTTATAATTTATGTCAATTGACTTTTTTATTTCATGCTCATTTAATTTCTGATCATCTATAATCTCATTCATTGTCACTAAATTCACTACTTCTAAGACATCCTCTTCATTCTCAAAACTTTCTAACACTGGATTTCGAGACAAAGAGTCTGCTTCCACATTTGAGGATCCTGGTGCATACATGATTTTGAAATCATACTGAGACAAATAATGCATAAGATCCCCAAGAGGTTCATCTGTTCTAGCTTTCACACGCAAAGTCTCCAAAGGTTTATGATCTGAGATTATATTAAATTTTCTTCCTATTAACCAGTGTTGCCAGTAAACAATTGCTTCCTTAATAGCCAAACACTCTAGATAAATAGCTTTTCTTTTCTTTTGGCCATTACTCAACTTTTTAGAGAAATATGCAACTGGATGTAGAAAACCATCATCATCAGGCTGTTTAAAGACGGCGCCTAAACCTTCTCCACTTGCATCCGTGTATATGAACACCTCTTTTTTTTCATCATATATTTTTAATATGGGACTCGAACATAAATACTCTTTTATTAATTTAAAAGATTCCTCACATTTACAATCCCATTTGAAATTAACATTTTTTCTTAGTAGATTATGTAATGGCTCCAGGAGTTTCACAGCATTTTCAATGTATTTATAATAAAAATTTACCTTTCCTAAAAATTGTCTTATGTTTTTCTTACTTTTAGGTGTTTCAAATTTTTGTATTGCTATGAGATTGTCCTTGTAAGGCATTATTCTCCCTTTTTCTATAATATGTCCTAAATACTTAACAGAATTCTTTGCAAATATGCATTTTATTAATTTTAATTTGAATCCTTCTCTTTTAATCATATCCAATACTAACTCAATATGTTTCATGTGTTCCTCAAATGTATTTGAAAAGATTAATATATCGTCAATGTAGTTAACACAAAAACTGTCTAATTTATTTCTTCTTAATAAGTTTGAGAGTATCCTTTGAAACACACTACTTGAGATTCTTAATCCGAAAGGTAAAACATTCCACTGCCAATGGCCCTTTTGTGTGACAAACCCTAATTTTTCTCTATCCTTATTTCTTACAGGAATTGACCAGAAAGCCGAGTTTATGTCCAACGCAGAAAACCATGAACAATCGCCTGCTTTTACCATTATATCTTCTATTCTTAAAAACGGTTGACTCTCTGGTACAACTAACTTATTCAATTCCCTGAAATCGCAACACAACCTTTTTCTTCCAGCTTCATCCTTCTTGTATGCCATTGTTACAGGAGCAGCAAAAGGGGAAGATGATTCTTCTATAAGACCTGCCTCCTGTAACCTCTCTACTTGTTTTTCAATTTCCTTCTGATCAGGCAAAGAACTTCTATATGGTTTCTTTGATATATATTTATATTCTCTCAATTTGACCACAGCTTCATAATTTTTTACTTTCCCTGTATCATATTTATCTTTAGCAAATATGTTTTTTTTATTAATTAATAATTTTTTTAATTCATTTCTATTATCCTTATTTAAATGATTTAAATGGGATTCATATTCATTCAAGTCGATGTATTCATTCAAGTTTATTTCTTTATAATCTTTTCTTTTGTATTCAATATTTTTATTTTTATATCTGTCTCTATTATTTTGACTATTTATATTATTATCAATTTCAATATCTTTTATTTCTTTTGTAACATTTCCAATTTTTTGAAATATTTTTAATTCCTCATTTTGTATTAATTTAAATTTTTTTATTGCGTCAAGTCCAAGTAACATGTCATATGAAAAATTATTATTTTTAATTATATAAACATTCAATGTATCCGAAATTTCATTTATCTTCAATTGTAAGTGGGCCCGGCCTTCAACAAAACTTATCCCGTTAATCGTCTTAAATATAATATTTTCCCTTTTTATTTTTTTTTTTATTTCTTTCATAATTACTTTATAATTAATAAGAGATACATTTGAACCCGTATCATATACTGCTTTGATATTTTTATTTTTGTTAATTACTACATTTAATTTTATTAACGGTATTGTTCTGCCGGGGCTTATACGTTTTTTTCATTCGAAACCATCTCTTCCAAACAGTTTATACTAATTTTTTTATCATATATTTTTTTATTAAAACACTTCTCAACTGGATGATATCGGTCTCCTTTTTCCAATCCTTTACATATATAACAAGGAACCTTCTTGACATTTATATCTGTTTTTATTTCATTATTTTTCTTTTTTATTATAGCCCAATCATATTTTCTTAGCATATTAATTAATTTGTTGGTATTTGTCACCTCATCTTTATCTACTATATTCTGAATATGAATGGGTAAACCTACCATAATATGATTTACTTTTGAGGTTTCTGAAATGGAAGGCTCAGCTTCTACTAATAATCTTTCTTTTTTCAGACAGTAATCGATGACCGATTCTCCCATATATCTATATTTATATGCATATCTCACATCAGACCACCCTTTACTCGCATAAACTAATAAGAAGGATTCTCTCCATTCACTCCAATTACTATCAATAATTTTTTTACTGTTAATCCTGTACCAGTCATTGGCATTTCCTTCTAAAAATAATCGCAATGTTTGTATTTTCATGGAATCTATTATTATTTGATGCCTATGACATTCACTTTCAAATGTTTTTATCCATTCTTTAGCATTTTGTTGAATGCCTATGAATTTCTCAATATTAAATTTTTTTTCAATCTCTAATAAATTTATTTTATTCACATAATTATAATCCAGTTTCATCTCTAATGGATTAGATTTTTCTATATTTTCAACAAAAACTTCTTCCAGCATATATCCATCAAATATAAAATTATCTTTTTCATCTAAATATCTTTTTTTTAATTTTTCTGACAATGCAATATTTATGTTTCTGAAATTTCCCTGTTTTAACATACTCTTACATCCTAATTTCACTGTACTTAGCTGAAAGAGGTCCTGATGTTCACTTTCATGCTGGCTCTCCGTTGGGAATGCATATATTTCATCACTGCCCAGAAATTTTATGGTCTTGATTTTATTCACCAATTTTCCTTCTTCAAATTCCTTAACGATGTGAATCTTTATATCAGAAGGCATGTTTCCAATCTTGAAAAGAATCGATTTATAAGTATGTTCAGGGATTCTGGTAACTAAATCGATTTCGTTCTCTGTAAAGATTTTTATTCAATATTAATTTTTTTTTACATTGATTATTTACAATATTAGAAATATAAATTACCTGTAAAGAAATCGATTCTAAAGTTGATTCTTCCAGATAATTCTTACAAATGCCAAATATAAATTATTAACTAATAATTCTAATTAAAAATTATCCTATTACAATTATATTCGTCTTTAATCCATTCTAAAATTAGTTAGTTGATTCTTATAAATAATACAAACAATATCACTAACAGATGGCGGTGACTAAAGGGTACTATATAGCAGTGACTTTGTTACATATATATATAAACACATCCTTTTTGCTGTAAATAATTTTTATAGGAAATTAAATATCAAATAATTTCATTCTTAGAAAAAAATACATCTTTTACTTTTTACTATCTTGCTGGAGATAGTAATGCGATCATGAAACAACACACACACACACACACACAGACATTTTTCTCAACCTTAGTGAAAATGATTCAGGAACCTTCAAAACGTATAAAAACATCAAAATCTCTGGCGAGATAATAAAAATTATTTATTTCTTAATTAACTTAATTTTAATAAATATTCATCGATAAAATAAGTAAGCAATAATAAATCTATCCAAATCTAATAAAATTTTAATTTTTTTAAAGATTTTCGCATTATGAATGACTTACGCAAATAATTTTAGATTGTAAATTAAAAAGAAATATAATTATATGTTATTTATATACCTCTGTAATCAAAAAGTAAAGTGAAATTGTAATTTAAAACTCCCGGGGCCAAGGAAGGTAGGGAAATTTACATTTTACATTTTACATTTTATAAACAAATTCACTTTACTTTTTTTCATAGTGGTATTTAAGGTTTGTTCAAAAGAAAAGGTGAATTTTGAATTATTTCTATGAGTGAGTATTTATTTATTCATCAATATCCATTTTATCTCCTTCAAAGTAACCTCAATTTAATGCACTTATGCCACCAGCGCTTCTTCCAATCGTCAAAGCACTTTTGAAATGCGCTTTTCGTTATGGCAATCAGCTCGTTCTTCGATTCCGACTTTATCTCATCCATTGAGGCAAATTTCTTTTCTTTCACTGGTCTCTTCAGTTTTTGGAATAAGAAAAAGTCCTAGGGAGCCAAATCTGGTGAATACGGCGGTTGAGGCATGATTACGGTGTTGGTTTGGTCAAAAGATTACGAACAAGTAATGAATGATGTGTGAGTTGGTCCATTATCGTGAAGCAAAATCAATGATTTATTTCTCCACAATACCGATCGTTTGAGCTATATTTTTTCACGCAAACGTTGCATAATTTCCTTGCAGTATTCCTTATTATTTTTTTAAGTAAATAATCGAAGAACACAGAAAACTTTTTCAGTTTTCAAAAATAAACTACTAATCCAAAAATGGCTGATAATGTCAACATATGAAAAACCTATCTGTTCCAACATAAAAAAAAAAAAAAAATTCGAAAATCGAATGTCCGCGAAAATTCAAAATTCCCCTTTTCTTTTAAACAGACCTCGTATATCCTTTAATGCTATAATATAAATATAATAGATAGATATGTATATAACACATAGTTATATAAATGAAGTAACATATAATATTTAAATTTAACTGCGATTAAGATATTCTGGTATAAATAATATTTTCAATTTTGGATTAATTTTAATCACAGATTTCATTCATTTCAATAAATTTTAATTCATTTATTCATTCATTCAGTTAATATTTTATTATTATTGTGTTGCTTAATTCTATTAAAAGATATTAAAAAAAATGGTTTCCTCATTGATAAACATTAAATAATATTTATTTTCAAATCGAATTGTAAGTCTGGTATGTACACAAATGATAAAACACCGGAAGGAATAGAAAGTTCAAATATCCTTACTCACAAACAAATTTGCACACTTAAAATATTGGTTAATTTAGGTAGATTATATATTATACTCATATTTATTATTTAGTTAATTAGGTATATTTATATAAAAGTTATGTACTTTATTTAGGTACTTTATTTTATCTGAAACTTATCCTATCTATTTTATGTGATGAATGTAAATTCAAACAAATTTAATAATTTATCAAACAATTTGTTATAAATTTCTATTAATTAATTATTTTTCATCACATTCACTATATATATTTATCTTATCTTATTATCTAGCAAAAATTGTGTATATATATATATATTGTTCGATTAATTTATTAATTAACCGCTCGAAGGATTTTTTGAAATTCACACCATACTAAATATTTAGAAATTCAAATCGATTTGTATTGGTTTCAACCTGGAGAAAAATCATCTTCATTAGTTTTTTCATAATTTCAATTTATATATGGATGACGACACAAATGACATCCATTTTGAAATTTGCATCTTGCCAATTTTTTTTTTTAATTGATATTGTATTAATATTTTTCTTATTTTTAAAATATTTTAAAATTTATTATTTAATTTCGAAATAAAATTAAAATTATTTATCTTAATAAAATATATTTATTAATCTCTCAAAAAAAAAAAAACAAAAAAAAATCAAATACAGATTTTATGTTTAAGTATTTTTACTTTCCCGCATACTTCGTATAAGGGAAGTATTGGAATCGTCAAAAATTTCGACTTTGAGATTTCGATAGATCTTGACGTTTTAGACCTCCCTGAGTCGGAAAATACCATTTTTCGAATTATGTCTGTGTGTGTGAATGTATGTTTGTATGTATGTATGTATGTATGTATGTATGTATGTATGTATTTAATGTCTGTAAGCAAATTTACTCAAAAACTAATCAAGCTAGGACTTCGAAATTTGGTACACCGATATTATTCACAGTTTGTAGATTTCTATCAAAATTTCGTCAAAATCGGTTAACCGGAAGTAGTACTTTACCTACACTGGTTGCGTTTACCTTTCAAGTAAAGTACCAGTTTGCTTCGAGATATTTGCTTCCTATTTTGTATATAGATTTAAAAATATGAAAAAAATTCAGATACCAAATTTCATCATGATCTGACTACCGGAAGTGACATTTTACCTATACAAGTAGCGTTTCCTTTTTACCGACCGACGATAGTAAGGGAGCTATTGTTTTCACACCACATTTCACCTATGGATATTTTTAGGTACATATCTCCACGAATCATGCATTTTCTTAACAGAAAAAAGTATTTTTAGCATGATGTCTGTCCGTCCGTCCTTTCGTATAGATGTGTACAGCTTGAACGGCTCAACGGATTTTGGTGAAATTTGGTATATTTACTTAATGCATCAGTATGATGAATGGATCAACTTTTGGTGCATATCCGGAAACCGGAAGTGCTAGTATTGCCGATCGAAGAGAGGAAGTGAAGGGTTATTTTCATATCAAATTTCACGTGAGGACATATCTCCACGTGTTATGCACTTTGTATTGGTTTTATCCTCGAGAAAAATCATCTTCATTAGTTTTTTCTTAATTTAAAATTATATGACGTCACCTAGCACTTCATGACGTCACAGCCAGCCCTTATATATTATAAATAAAATAAAATTAAAAATATTTATATTATATCCATATCTGTTTTTTTTACATTTAAAATATCAGTTAACCGGAAGTAGCACTTTATTCTATATATATATATATATATTTATATATAAATGTTACCAAATATCAAATTTGACACCAATAAACTAATACGAACTGGCTCTTTATCAATACCAAGTTTACACATTCTAAATATTCATTCACAACTCTTTATACCTATTTATATGCGGGAAAGTCTAGGAGAGGACACTCCCGCTTATTTTTTATAGACTTAAAATATTTGATAGGTAGCCGTGGGGCTAAAGAAAAGTAAAGGCGACTAGAGTTCGAGGGATCGAAGCTCGCCGAGTGCATCGATATTTAAAAATAAAAATAATAATAAAATAGATATATATTAAAAAAACAGGAAGCATTACTATCAACGAACTTTTATTCATATTTATCACAAAATTGCATAAATAATTCTAATTTATATTATCTTAATATATAATATATTGTAAGAATTAATCTAATTCTATAATATATTATAAATAATGTAGAGAGCAAAAAATATTGAAAAATAGATATTTATTTAAATTAAATAAAATTATTTAATTTACAGAATGAAAATGAAATTTTAATCAAAATAAGAAACAATATTTTTGATTAAAATGTTTTCAAGATTTATAATTACAATATATAAATATAAATTTTAATATTCAATGTTTAAATAATAATAGAATAATAATTATAATTATAATGATACGATCGAAGTTGCGCTGAAAACATCGCTTATTTATAATTATGCGCTGAAAATATGGGAAATTTTCAACTTGGACCGCCGATTGGACCATGTTCCCAACCGAATTTTAAAAAACCAAGACCACTTTACACTCACTTTTTTAAGCTCTACTCGAATTCAAAATCAAAATTTAAAAAATCGAAAATTTTTGGCGACAGACACACAGACATATAGATTTTATAAACGAATTAACAGTTGTTGAAAATAAATTTTTTGATATGTTTTGTCCTTAAATTTTTTTTTAATTCTCATAAATTTTTATTAGTTAATTTTATATTATTTTTTTTTTTATCTATTTTCGTGTTTATTTTTATTAAATTACTATTTTATATTTATTATTTTTATTTTATATTTATTCATTGTTCTTTTAATAATTAATTTTTAGATAGTTTTAATAAATAATTAAAGAATAGAGTCGAGCGATAGGTCGGTGTTGCAGGTATGAGTGTATTTATTCTTTCTATTAATCTAAAAATAATTCAATGATTTTAAAAATTTGCTCACTCAATTGAAATGAGATTTTCTAGTCATTGCACGCCCTTTAGTACAATAGATAATTTTCAATAATGAGTTTCTCTAAGATCAATTAATTTTCCATTAAGCCACTTATTAAGAGCTGAATTTAAGTGAAAGTGATAAGACATGTTTATTTATAGTGGTAAAGGAATAAGAAAAAAAGGAGGATTGTTTAATTAGTCCTAAATGTAAATAACTTTTTTTTATTTTAATAAAATTACTTAAAAAAAAATAAATAAATTACTTAGTTGTTTGTTAGAATTAATTACTTAAGTGCTTTTAGTTATAATCACTTTCTTTTTGGTTATTTACAATAATAAATGGTAGAATTAGTAGTGGTAAATGAAAATTATTTTTCTTGCCTCAAAAAGAATAAATCATTATTTAAATGAATGAATATACTTGATTAAGTTAATAAATAATAATAAAAAAGTTTGGTTTTTAGTTTTATATAGATAAATTAGTTATTTTCCATATAAATTAATGGGGCTGTATCAATTCAATATGCTTTAATTATTTACTAGAAACAGTTTTTTTCGATTTCGAGATTTTGATGTTTTGATAAGTTTTGAAGTCCCCTGAAGTCATTTTGTCTGCTTAATTGAATCGCTGAAAGTAGCAAAATTAATTTTTTAAATTTTAACTTAAAAATTAAGTTAAATGTTTTAAATTTAAATTTATTTTATGTTAATTAATTAATTTAATTGAATAACAATTTTATATACTGTAAACTTTAATTTTTTATTTTATCAACTTGTATTATTCGAAAAAATATTAGTTTATACTGATTCGTTTTTTATTTATTTCATTTATTTTTTTAATATTAAAAATAAAAACATAATTAAAAAATAAATAAAATTTCGTAATTAAACCTTCAATTGAATTTGAGTAACTTTTAACCTAAATAAAAGTGATAATTTTCTTTTCTTTAGCACTGTAGTTTAATGTTGATTTAATCTATTATCAGTTGTCGTTATTTGGTTTATCAATTATTAGGTCTAAAAATAATATTATTATTATAAGTTGGAATATTCTTTCTTTTTATTATCTCGCCAGTAGTATTGCGAGCACGAAAATTTTCGATATCGAGATTTTGATGTTTTTATACGTTTTGAAGGTTCCTGAGGTTGATAAAAATGTCTGTGTGTTGACAAGATTAAGCAAAAACGGTTTGAGCTAGAATGATGAAATTTGGTACATGAGCATTATTCAAAATTCGTAGTTTTCTATCAACTTTTGAGAAATGGAGCTCAACCGGAAGAGGGTCATTATCTTTTTCCTCTAAAGCATTGATTCTCAACCTTTTTTACCGCGGCACACTTTTAACGGTTTAAGAATTTGGCGGCACACAGATAAGTCTAAAAGTTATTTACATATTTACCAAAAATTTGAAAAAAATCGAAAATGTTAAAGAGCCTGATCGCAAAAACATTTTACTCTTTTTTTTACATACATATAAAATAAATAAGTACTTTTTCTTAATTTGAACTTTACATTTGTAAAATCTCGCGGCACACAAAAGTGCTGCGGCACAGTGGTTGAGAATCACAGCTCTAAAGTGACCGTAAAAATAAAGATATATGTTTGATAGTTGAGCATATGATTAAAAATTGTATAATACAGCTTTATATAGAATTTCAGCTTGATTGAATCCCTGAAATTAATTTTTTAATACTGCAAATCACACGCCAACACGTGATGTCGTGCCATCAACAAAGAGCCAAACATCAAACATGCTCTGGTTTAATAAATATTATTTATTAATTTTAATTTATAATTTATAATTAATTTAATTTAATTTAAATATAATATATTATCTATATATTTAATACGATAGTGTCCGTCTGTACGCAAAAAACTCCAGAGCCTAAACTACAAGGAGTAAGGTAACCAAATTTTTCTGAGGTTAAGGGTACCTCAAATGATGAAAAATAAAAAAGAAATTAGAATCTTAGGTAACTCCTGAGCTGAGCTGTGGGTGTTCCATTTTCCAGAAATATATATAAAGGAGAGTATTTGTATGTATGTAATTTGTTTACTATTTTGCTGTCATAGAAACAGATATATATATAATTAGACCTCTCTCTCTCCCTCTATTTAAAATTTTAAAAAATGGAGTGTTCTAGCCAAATTAAGAAATTTATTTCCTTATGCCACATTGATAGGTAAATGAATTGGACTGGAAGAGAGACATATGATTAGAGAAATTGGGGAAAAATCAACCGAAATGTAATTAAACAAAAAAATTCAAGAATTATGATATGGATACGACTTACATACAATTAACATACAAAATGTAGAATTTGAAAAAGTATAAAAATATTTAAATACTTAAGATCTCTAATCACGAAGGATAATAATATTCGAGAAGAATTTAAATCGACTTTGTAATTGAGTAACGCCTGTTATTATGCAGTAAAGGGGCTTATCTCATAAAAGAGGATCAAAATTAAAATATATAAAACAATTATTTTTCATGTTGATCGATGACTAGGGTGACCATATTTCGAAAACACCAAACCGGGACAAACGGTATACCTTTTTTTAGAACTAAATTGAAAAAATTTTGAAAAAAAAATTTCGAAATGTCCTAAATATTAAAAAAAACGGGACCGTAGGGTGTCCCGAAGACATTTTTGGGACAGAGCACCTAAAGACGGGACGTTTGGTCACACTGTTCGCAGCATTTATAGGCCAAAAGAAGATGAGGTCACAGCGGAGATGGCGTAACGAGAAATAATGTCCAGATATAGTTAAGGTTATAAAATCGAGAAGGCTGGGATGGGAAGGGGACGTGGTTGGAATTGGAGAAACTAGAAATTGGGAGAAACCGATTGGGAAACATCCGGTGGAAGACCAAGGACCAAGGTGGGTGGACAATGAAGGAAGGGACATGGGAGAGATGGGACAGGGTAGGATTTGGTTGTAGCCTAGGATAGGGACGCATAGAGAAATGTGGATGCTGCGGCTAAGAACTTTCGAAAACTGTAGAGACACAGAGTTAGATAAATATAACATATACAATAATAATTTATAATTAATTTACTGATTAAATTAAAATATATTTTACAAGAAAACAAATATATGTCTTATCTACTTATACTGATTGAAACAAAATGGATGAAAACCTTTTACATACAGACTTTCAACCAAATACTATGTATCATTCGGGGGTACAGGGGGCGGAGCCCCCGTCTAGGTGTGAGGAGCGCCGAAGGCGCTCGGAGCAGCTAGTATTATTTAATCCAATTCACAAATTGCGAGATAGTCGAGTGGAGATACTCCAAATTTTTTTTTTTCAAATACCCTCATTTATCATGTTGTTATTTTTCAATTAATATAATTATTAACGCCTTTTTACATTATCATATATGTAGAGACCCAAAAGTGGTGAAATTTGATGGGGAATTCATATTTAATGTGTGAGGAAATGTTAAAAAAAAGTAAAAAATTTAAGAGAAACCAATTGGGAAATGAAAAATGACACAATATGCTGATATAAGATAAAATATTGATAGATATGAAATTTTGAGAGAAGAGAAAATTTGATGAAGCTAAAAAAATATAATTTAGTATTTAGTCAATTATTGAAATTATTAAGTATTTAGGTAGTTTGTGTTTTTATAAAAAGTTTTATCTAACAGAAGTAAATAAATCAAATTGTTTTCTTTCATAATATCGGAAATTTGAAATTATTTTCATATTATCTAATTAAAAAAATAAAAAAAAGGACTTGAATTATTTCAATCATGATTTTTCTTTTTTTTTTTTATTCGTGTTTGTTTTTCCTGAAGCGAAATTCGGTTATTTATGTTGTCTATCTATTATCGAAAGTCATCTATGAAATGAAGGAAGGGGACTATCATTAAATCTATTATGATTGAATGTCGGATTATAATTCGTTCGGCAAATTATCACTATAATTAAATTGCCATTGGGGAAAAAATAAAATGGCGTAGACCTCCCAAGCATTTTGCCTTTGAGATTCCAAAATCGGTTGGATGGCAACTGCCTATTTGGAGATCTGCCATTTGCCTCTAGGTCCTTTTGAGGGAGGTCTTTTTTTTAATCTCCTTCCCTACCAATTTTTAATATGTATAGGAGCAAAGATCTTATGAATGCAATGCCGACGAGCATACAAAATTAACGATTAATTAGTTTTCCATTTGATGAATAACCTGAACGTTATTATCCACACACATGTATATTATTTATTGATTGGTAATGTTGCAAAAATAGTATAAATTTGAATAAAAGAGTGGCTAGCCTTCATAAAAGAAGTGGAAATATTTAGAAATATTATGAAATATTTATTTTATAGTACATATCTTGACATTTCAAAGTAAAATCAATCAAGAAAAGGCCACCTCGTCTCTCTTTACTATTCAAGTCCTAATATGTATGAGATAAATCTTATATATCTCGTATATTTAGATAATTACCGACTTACGATAGCAAGGGAAGGTATTATTTATACATGTGGAAAAAGTATTTTTAGCATAACGTCTGTCCGTCCGTCCATCTGTCCATTGTGTGTCCGTATAGACGTGTATAGCTTGAACGGTTCAACGTTTTTTTATAAAATTTGAATCTCCACGAATCATGCATTTTCTTAACAGAAAAAGTATTTTTAGCATCATGTCTGTCCGTCTGTCCGTCCATCCCTATAGATGTGTACAGCTTGAACGGCTCAACGGATTTTGATGAAATTTGGTGTATTTACTTAATACATCAGTTTGATGAATTGCTCAACTTTTGGTGTATATCCGGAAACCGGAAGTGGTTTGATTACCGATCGACGATAGGAACGGAAGGGTTATTTTCACACTAAATTTTTCACATGAGGATTAGTTTTTTCTTAATTTAAAATTATATGACGTCACGCAGCCCTTCATGACGTCACAGCCAGCTCCTACTTATATATTATAAATAAAATAAAATTAAAAATATTTATGTTATATCCAGATGTGTTTTTTATTGCTTTCTAGAGACATTTAAATTATTTGAAATTGTTTCTGTAGCTAGAAAACCGTCGGTCAGTTTTGCGCCTGGCTACAGGTCAAATTTTATTTTATAGGAATTTATTAGTGACTCATTGACAAAATATTTATTAAGACTAAATAGTGATTATAAAAATATATTTTTGTAACTAATAAACAAATTTTAATTTTCTATACTAAATAAATCGGAATTTTATCACTAAACTAACATATTTTTTTTTTTTTTGTAATAATAATTGGAAAAAATTATAATTAAGAAATCAATACAAGTGAAGTGAAGTTGAAATACGTGATTAGAAAAGTTTTATTTTTTTTTTTAAATATACTTTTGATGAAAAGGGTTGTTTTCAATTGCCAATTGAACAGTAAAAAAAAACTCAAGCTGAATAAGCAATATTTTCGTTTTGAAATTTGATCGAGGGTAAAAATGTAAATATTATTTTTATTTTATTTCAATTTATGTATTTTATTCATCCAATCTAGAAAAGAATCCTTTTTTAACATAAATACTTTTTAATAAATAATTTTTTTTATAGCATTAAAATTAATGATGAATTCTTATTAATCAGTTCTATCGGCAAGGGGGTTTCTTATTTTGCAAATTTTCTTATAACTTCATGTTTTCTAATTCTCTTGTTATATCAAATAAATTTATCAAATTAAAATTGCACTAAAAAGAATAAAATAAAATAAATATAAAATTTTTTGAAACATACTTTGATATAAGTATATTACAGTGAAAAATAATAATTGTTTAATAAAATTTTTATTATTACAAAAATTTGACTTGATTTTTCATTTAAATAAATAAAACCAAATGTGCCCAATGTTTTTCGTTGAATATAAAGCAATTCATCCATAAACTTTGTCAGGCTTATAGAAAAATTATTTTATATTTATATTATTTAAGATTGATATTATCTGAAAATTCATCTGGGACTCTTGTCCATTTAAGATAAACCTCTCTAATAAAATATATATATAAAATAACATTGTAAAACTGATTTAATATAAAAGAACAATCAATTTTTTCAATTAAAATATATATATATATATATATATATTTATTTGAAAATCCAATATAATATTTTTTTTCAATTAAAGACTCTAAGCAATAAGTTTTATTTAAAGGACTGATCAGTTTTCAATAGAAATGAAATGATTGATTTTTGCCTATTGAAAGAAAATATTCAATTATTGAAAAATAAAAATACAAAACCCTTTGAATCATTTGGATCGTATTGACTATCTACCAATATCAAAATTTACCATATAGAAAGAAAAATGAAAAGATGAAAATGACATTCAAGCAGCAATTTTAGTAACGATGCTTGAAAATTACATGTCCCTTTTGTTTGAATAAATATGCAGTAGAGCATTTAAATTATCCTTTTGTTATTTTGAATTATGACCCACCTGCCAGGTAATATTACGATCCATTCGACAAACTCTCTCTTCTAGAAACATCAGCTGTTATCATTTCATAGAAGATGAAAGAACGTACCAGACAATGAGTATGGATGGAACATATATATCTATTTATTTCATTATGAGGCCTAGTTGATTGAATTTCAAATGATGACAAAAAAAAAAAAATTAAAATTGGACTTTATTTATTTATTTATTTTAGAATAATAATAATTTATAATTTTATTAATGTACGATCATAAAAAAAATCTGACTTTGTATGTCCTACGCAAGGACAACCCTTATCAAGTCGGTTATATCAATGAGGTGTCCTATGATCAGTAGAACGGGTCCTCTCCACCTTTATCTTGATTTTCTTGATCGGAGGCGCTACTTTTTATCAAGTAGCTTCCCAATGTTTCCCAATTTATTTTCCATATGTCTAATAAAAAATATATTTTTTTATAGTCTATAATAGACTCGAAAATGAATAACTCTTTTATTTTATTTTAGATTTTTAATTTTTCAGAGGTTTATTTTTGTACGCTTAATTAAAATTAATTTAATTCAAGTTAATCAAGTTAATGTTCTCAGTAGTTATAGATATTAAAAAAACCCTAAATTTAAAATTAAAAAAAAAAGGTAAAAAATTTAAATTTTATATATAATTATATAGTAATATATAATTACCACTTATATTTTATTATCTATTATTGATTAATTACTAATTTTTATTTACTTATATATTTTTTAATCTTTATTCTGATTAATAACAAATTAAAAAAATACTATAAAACCTAGATTTAGAACAACTTAATTGATTTATTTATTAATAATTGATGAATTTTTACTATCTCGTCAGAGATAGTATTGCAATCACGAAAATTTTCGATGTTGAGATTTTGATGTTTTTATAAGTTTTGAAGGTTCCTGAATAAGGTTGAGAAAAATCTCTGTGTGTGTGTGTGTGTGTGTCTATGTGAGTATGTATGTAGACAAGATTACGCAAAAACAGTTTGACCTAGAATCATGAATTTTGGTACATGGGTATTATTCAAAATTCGTAGTTTTCTCTCAACTTTTGAGAAATGTAACTCAACCGGAAGAGGGTCATTACCTACAACGTTTTGATTTTTTTCCTCTAAAGTGACCGTAAAAATAAATATATATGTATGATAATTTTTCACATGATTAAAAATTGTATAAAACTGCTATATATAGAATTTCAGCTTGATTGAATCGCTGAAAGTACCAGAATTAATTTTTTAACACTCTAATTTATAATTAATTAAATTTAATTTAAATATAATATATTATGTTATTTATTCTAATTCAAATTGTGAGATAGTCGAGTGGAAACACTCCAGCTAATTTAATGATAAATCTATCTATCATTTATTTTATTTAATTTTCAACGGGAATGTCTGTTTATAGAAAACTTTAATATAAGCATCCGGATAGTAGTTGAATAAGCATCTTTCAATGTGGATCAAGTAAACAAAGTATGCTTTTATTTTTCTTTATTTACCCAATATTCATTGAAAATAAAATAGAAAGGAGAATAAAATTTAAAAAAAAAAACTCTTCTTAAAAGATAAACTAAACTGTTTTTGTTTATGTAAAATTTGAAAAATCAAATGGGGAGGCGGATATAGAAATATCTATATGTAGGTATAATATTATTCAAGAATTTTATAACTTGCTTTAACGGAAGACGTGCATCGTTTACTGGGAAGTTCTTGTATTTCAAAACGAGAGAAAATGCAAACCTCGACATTCCTGTAAAGTAGAAATGAAGCATCCAGGTCCAATTTTGGAAAAGGAAAAAAAAAATTAAAAGCTCGTTAAAGATAATAGAAAAAAATACGTTAATAACATGAAATATAAACAAAGAGATAAAAGATTAATTAGTTTAAAAATTTATTAAAATAATCTATGATCGAATACATAATTAGTTTAAGTAGATACCATACATTTAATTGCAAATAAATAAAATATATTTAAAAAATCCAATAATACATACATTTATATATTAATATATATATATATACTAGCTGCTCCGAGCGCCTTCGGCGCTCTCCACACCTAGACGGGGGCTCCGCCCCCTGTACCCCCCCGAGTGTCCCTATTCTGAGCTATAACCATCTAACTCCTACCCTGTCCCATCTCTATAGTTTTTTATATATGTTTATTTATGCAGAAAAAATTAATTGACATAATTATTAATTTAATAAAATACAATTTAATAAAAAAATTTAATTTAATAAAATTAATTTAATAAAATAAAATAATTTAATAAAATATTAAAATAATAAAAATTAATAAATTTGTAAAAAAAAATATATAATACTTAAAAAAAAAAATGTGCCTTTGCGAGTTACGAACTGAGGGTCCAAAGTCATAAGATGACGCCCTAGCCCGCCCACCTACGAAGCAGTATTGTTTGCAAGCCTCTTATAAGGGTATATATAAGATGTCAAATTTTCGCCACCAGCGCCTCTATGATCTAGTATGGTAACTAATTAGCACCCCCTGGACACACCTTACCAATTAGCGGTTTTATAAAAGAAGTTTGACATGCCCTGAGACCTACTGAATATGCATAAAAAATTTCATAAGAATCGGTCCAGCCGTTTCGGAGGAGTATGATTTCAAAGTTTTGTGACACGAGAATTTTATATATAAGACGAGAATTTTATATATAAGATATACTACATGGGCTGAAAAGTCCCGGGATTTTTCAATAGGTGACGCCACTAGAAAATGAACATGACTCATTTCGAGAGGCTCATCTGTCACTAGTTTATGTATGAAGTATCATGATATTTCGTCCATTCATTTACAAGCAACAGTCGATTGATAAGAAAAATTTAAATACAGGAATATCGCGTCTTGATTAAACATTGTTTTTTAATGTGAAAAACTAGTGAACAATCATTGCAGTGGTTGCAGGAATGTTATTCCACATCTGCTCAACGACTGTAGCTTGTAAACTAATGGATGAAATATCATGATACTTCATACATGAACTAGTGACAGATGAGCCTCTCGAAATGAGTCATGTTCATTTTCTAGTGGCGTCACCTATTGAAAAATCCCGGGACTTTTCAGCCCATGTAGTATATAAATCTATATCTGGTATATCTTGTATATAAAGTATTCTATTAATTTAACTAAATAATATTTTAGAATCGTTTCTACTGTAGCAAAGGAAAAATTTATACTAAATTGCTATTACAATTAACAGCAAATATTATTTTATAAATTTCCATAAATAACAAATATAAAAGATTTTAGTACAAGGTGAAATTTATACTATTTCAGCTTTTTTACTATCTCGTAAGAGATAGTATTGCGATCACGAAAATTTTCGATGTTGAGATTTTGATGTTTTTATACGTTTTGAAGGTTCCTGAATCATTTTCACTAAGGTTGAGAAAAATGTCCGTATATGTGTGTGTGTGTGTATGTAGACAAGATTACGCAAAAACGGTTTGAGCTAGAATCATGAAATTTGATACATGGGCATTATTCAAAATTCGTAGTTTTCTATCAACTTTTGAGAAATGTAGCTTAACCGGAAGAGGGTCATTACGTACAACGTTTTGATTTTTTTTTCCTCTAAAGTGACAGTAAAAATAAAGATTTATGTTTGATAATTTTTCATATGATTAATAATTGTATAAAACTGCTATATATAGAATTTCAGCTTGATTGATTAGCTGAAATTACCCGAATTAATTTTTTAACACTGCAAATCTCACGCGCCAACACGTGACGTTGTGCAATCAACAAAAAGTCAAACATGCGCTGGTTTAATATTTATTATTTATAATTTATAATTAATTAAATTTAATTTAAATATAATATATTTTGTTATTTAATCCAATTCAAATTGCGAGATAGTCGAGTGGAGACACTGCAGCTAATTTTTATTGTAATTTCAAGTTCAATGAGTTTTGTATATATTAATTACATTAACTGAAGCAAGAATCTATTATATATATATATATATAAATAAATTATTTTCAATTTTTAATTCATTTCTACTTTATTTAAATAAAATTTAAATACATTATTTTTTTTTATTTATTTATTCATTTTTTTAATTATTTTACTGTTTATTTATATTTATATAGTATTTTGTAAATAAAAAAAAATACATGATGATTTCAATTAGAGATTGAATAAATAAGTAGATAAATCATAAAGTATAATACTGTTATGTTGTTAAATTAATAAATATAATGAGACAAAGTGTACCAAATAAATTTAATAATTAGAATATAATCAAATGAAATAAATATATAATGAATAAGTATGTGAAAGAATAATAAAGCTGAATTTTATATATTAAAAAATAATAAATACATAAATATATTATATGTATATAATAAATAAATGATCATCAAATTACTATGAATAGATATAGAAACCCAAACAAACCTCTATTTGAACAATAAATTGGTTAGAAAAAATTCGTAAAATAATTTAAAATTTAGAAAATTGTAATTTTAAAATGAATATGTATTTGCATTTAAACAATTATCAATATTTATGTAATCAAATATAACCAGCTATAATTGTATTCGATAACCACAATGCTAATAATTTTATTAAATTTATAAAATTATATTCTCTCCATTATTTATAAATTTCTTATCTGTCAAACGAAAAAATAAATGATATTTTGTAATTAATTTTCCTCTCTTTTATTTATTTAAAAATAATTAAAATGTTTTTGTAATCAATCAAACTAAAAAAAATAATTTAATGAATAAATACTAGTAAATTCGAATTGGAATCAATCATAAGAAATAGGATGTCATTTTAAGATGGATTATTATCCAAGATTTAAAAGTTTTTTTTTTCTTAATAAAAATTTATTTGATATACAATTGACTCAATGTCTAGCTGGAGTAAGTAAGATGGATTACGAAGATTGGTGATCTTTTAGTTTGAATTGTATTTATACAAGTTCAATTTTTGAATTGCTCCTAACATTCCGCAACCAACAAAACACATTTACTCCATATTGATTATAATTTCGTCATTCACATGTTGAATTAACTATTAACCTATTATTATGTTTTATTTAACAATTTATTATGTTATTTAATATAAATTAAAAGTATAATTTATTTTTATTATTATAATATACTTTCTATGTATGAATGTAGCTAATGTACCTATTGTAATTAATGAAATATATATAAAAGTGAATTTAAATTTTAAATTCATTTTTTAATAATTTTTTTTTTAAACGTTATATACTATATATTTACAAGTTAGATAAACAATATCAAAGAATTTCAAATAAATTGTAAAATTACAAATACAATTTTATCAACAAAGAAAATTGTTTAAAATTATGATGAATTCATTTGATAATCAATCAAATAAGCCTTGAATTATTTATTGCAAAATATAAACCTTGATCATTTCCCTTATCTTATACGAAATTTATTATATTTAGTTGAACAGATTATTCAATATCAATAAATAAATGTAAAAGCATTTTGGCGTTTATCCATTTATATAAAATGAAAGAAAAAAAAAAAAAAAATTAATGTGTTAAATTGAATTCTTCAACTAAATTTATATTTATATAAATTTTTACTTTCACTATGTCTAATCTTAAGGTTGTAGGTTGTTGTTTATATTATATTTATACTATCATGAATGTCATATTAATCAATTCTATTTTTGAAAATTGTGCCTTGACCATGTTGTGTAACCTTCAAATATTCAAACAAATGAGAAAATGTTTGTTTTTGCTAAGTTTAAAGTTAGTCCATTCTGTTTTATATTTTGTATTTTTATTTTATTATATTAATATTATATCTTCGTTTAATAATATAATAATTTAATAATAAGTTAGAAAAATAATAATGAAATTAGAATTAGAATTTCAACAAAATTGACAAGAATATTATTAAAAATAAACTATTTCAAATGGCTTTGTATTAATTTAAACTTTTTTGTTTTGTTTTTTTTAGATGCAAACACTTTTATATAACCTCTGTAAATAGAAAAATAGAAACAATTTGAAGAGAAGGTTGGCAAAGTGTTAAATGAAAATAAATCTCTGATTTTTTTATATCAATCCAAAAAAAGTGCATATTAAGCCGGTTACCGTCTAGGTGGAGTAAAAGTTTCTTATGATCAGTAGAACGTATCCTCTTAACCTTTATCTTGATTTTTTTGATCGGAGGCGCTACTTTTTATTTCAAGTAAATCTCAATTTTGATCATGGAGGGTTGGTAGACTCCGTTTTTGGTCTCGAACTTTAACCCGGGTCTAACAGAATGTCAATCATATAAAATATATATATATATGTCATGTAAATTTTCGGATAAGCCTCGAAATATGATTTAAATCTGCTTTGTCTAGTGTTGTTCATTAAGAATATTTGTCTTATTGTATAAATTTATTTAAAATAGATATTTACAAAAGATTCAAAACTATCCAATAATAATTATTAACGTTATATCATTTTCAGTCCATTTCCTATAGTATTATATATTCAATATCTAAATTTTTTATTCATTTTTCAATGTTCAATAAACGCGTAGCGGATTTGTTGCCGAAGTAAACTAGTGACTCGAGAATATTTAAACTCAGACTGTCGATTCTCAAAGCTTAATGTCCAAACATACATTATACCACTTTTGAGATTATGTCAACAAAAGTGATGATACATACCTTTATCAATATTCTACTAACAAATTTAAAAAACCTAGGTATATAATTCTTTTTAACTTAGGTACTACTTAATCTATAAAAAAAAGGTTTATACAATTATTTTGAGAAAATTTAGTTATTTTATTTAAAAAAATAAATAAATAAATAATTAAACTATGGTAAATTTATATTATAATAAATATTAAGAATATAGAGGCGCCACAGGGTGGAAGCTAGCGCAACTGGCATACATTCTCGTAGTCCCGGGTTCAAGTCCCGGGCCTGGCAAGAGAATTTGGAGTCTATGGGACGGAGACAACCCAATCTCTGGGATCAACATTGAGAAGCTACTTGATAAAAAGTAGCGCCTCCGATCAAGAAAATCAAGGTAACGGTTAATAGGACCCGTTCTACTGATCATAGCACACCTCATTAATATAACCGACTTGATAGACGTTGTCCTCGCGTAGGACGTACAAAGTCAGAGGTTTTTTTTTTATTAAAATATACTTATAGAACTATATTATTAATATCTTTTATAAATCTTTTATAATTGGTTTTTGTTTTATACAATCTACGTTCATACGACTTATTTCTCAGCATTCTTCTTCTATATATATATATATATAAATTATACAATAACAATTCTTATTGTATCAATGTAAAATACGAGTATAAATTTTAAATTAATTTTAATTAAGCGTACAAAAATAAAGGTCTGAAAAATTAAAAATTTAAAATAAAATAAAATAAAAGAGTTATTCATTTTAGAGTCTATTATAGACTATAAAAAAAAATATTTTTTATTAGACATATGGAAAATAAATGAGATAAAATTTTTATTGCTTTTAGGGGCTCTCCCTAAAAAGGGAAGAGTTAGATCAAGTTTAAAAAACATCTGGTTTTATCTAAAAGATAGGGGAAAAAATCTTAATTGGAAATGTAATTAATATTAGTAAGGATCACAACATTGTGATAAAGGATTTCATATATAAAAGGAATGATAAATTAATAAATCAAACAGTTTTTATATATGTTCTCTTATCTTAAGACGATGGAAAATTCAATAAGAAAACAATTTTATTCAAACCTTGTGCGGGTGAACTCTAGAAAATAAAAAATAATCAAATTGAAATTAAATTTTATTTTTAATTCCATATCTATTAAAAGTAGGTCGTGTTTTTATATTGTATTAATTTTCTCTTTTATTTTAAATTAATAAATTTCAAAAAATAACATTTACCCACTCTTAAATAATACTTAATATTAATAAATATTTTCAGATAAAAATTGCTTTTGTTAATATTTTATTTATATTTAAATTTAACTAAATATTTTATAAATAAATTAATAATCAATTTGAATATTAATTAATACATTAAGATAATAACAATAATAATAATTATTATTATTATTGAAAATAAAGATTTTTTTTACTTAATTATAATCGTATAAGTATATATAAGTATGTAAATATAATTTAATTTTAAGAAATGAATCATTTTAAAAATTGTTTTTTTTTTTAAAAAAAACAAAAGAATAATACTTATTATGATTAAAAATATTTTGAAACCTACTGATCTCAATGTAAAGTTTGTTTTGTTTTAAATTAATTAAAGAGATATCTAAATGGAGATTATTTTTTAAATACAAGATATAAGAATCAATTATTATTATTTATTAAACTGTTTTGAAAACACACACATGTGTGAATACATACCATACATATATTTACTTAATAGAAATGTTTTTGTTTTTTTTTAAAAAAAAAATAATTAATAAATTTGTTTAAATTTAGTAAAAAATGAAATTTTTACTACAAAGTTCATTTATTAATCAAAATACATTCACATTCATTCGATTATCGAAATTTTTGTTTGTTATGTTTCTCATATGTTCACATTATCAGCCTTTTGGGATTAGTAGTTTGTTTTTGACAACTGAAAAAGTTAACCACATTTTGTGTTCTTCGATTTTTTACTTTAAAAAATAGGAATACTGCAAAGAAGTTGTGCAACGTTTGCGTGAAGCAAAGATTGGAATTGTGGAAAAACAAATCATGGATTTTGCTTCACGATAATGGACCAACTCACACATCATTGCTTGTTCGTGATTTTAGGGTAAAAATAATAAATGAAAATTAAAAATTCTAATTTTAAAAATAATTTTAAAATACAAATAATAAATGAAAATTAATTAAATTTGACTTTAGCCCTCTTAATATTTATATTTTATTAGTATAAGTAATTGATTTAACGTTGCGGTATCCCTTTTGGTTTAAATTCAAAATAATCATAAATTTATTTGGAACTAACAAAGAGAATGAATTACAATAAAATATTAATGAAATGAAAAACGACAGATAATTTAAAAATTATTAACTCTTTTATTAAACAATAAATTTAAGAGGTCCTTCATTCTATATACAAATAAAACTTGTATTAAAATTCCGTATTTTTTTTTAATATAATATAAGTAAATGATATGCTATGTATACTAGTTTAATATATATATATATATATATATATATAAAACCAGACCAGAAGATTAAAAAGGAATAAACCTCATGAACTAATTAATGAATTAAACTGCTCATGTTTGCATGTTTTTAAAATCATTAACTATATATATTCTATTTAAATAAATATCACTTATTAGTTAAGGTTTATAATTGGTTTGTGATTTGTAAAAATAAAGAAAAAAAAAAAATATATATAAGGCTTTTATCTGTATATTGGACAGAATTTAAAAATTTGTGCATATCTTCTCATTTCATGACTTCTAGAATCCAAAAGTGACTTTAGAATTGTTTATGTCTGTCTGACTGCCCGGAAAATTGTGACGTTATAGACTCATAATTGGCTGAACCGATTACTATGAAATTACATCACAATATTCTTATATACCTCGATTCAAACATAGACTATTACTAATTATTAATATTTATTCAATAATTACAGAAATTAATTTATAAAAATTTATATAATACTCGATGTTGTTCATTCAGAGCCACCGGTGGCTTAGTGAAGAAGTAGTCAATTCATTTCAATGAATCAAGGAATATAAATTAAGAATTCTAGCATTTCAAACATACAAAGAATGATTATAATATTTATAAATTTTTTATTTTTATTTCTAATATTCAAATATCATTTCAATTATTTAATTTATTCTATAAAAAAGTTCTCTCATTTTATAATTAATTTAATAAATAAAATATTTAAATCATATTTATCTTAAATTATTTATTATCTATTCTTAATATATTTGAATATTTCTTAAAAAGTGTAGAATTAAAAATTTTATCAATGTCAAAAAAAAAAAAAAAAAAAATATTTTTTTTGGTGTTTTATAAAATTCTCAAACTGTTGGTCACATAAACATACATATAATATGGGGGCGAGTATTTGACTATACGCCTTTGGATGGCAATAGTTATTTTTGAGGGGCGAAATCATTTTCAACTCTAAAATAAGTTGCCCTGTGGCCAGGTCCGAACCGACCGACGGTTTGAAATAAATTAATTTCCAGCTACAGAAACAATTTCAAATAATTTTAATATATCTATTAATGTAATAAAAAACAGATATGGATAGAACATAAATATTTTTCATTTTATTTTATTTAGAATATATATGTAAGACCAGGCTGTGACGTCATGCATGGCTGGATGACGTCATATAATTTTAATTAAGAAAAAACTAATAAAGATGATTTTTCTCGAGGATAAAACCAATGCAAAGTGAATGATTCGTGATGATATGTAAAAAATCTCCTCATGTGAAATTTGGTATCAAAATAACCCTTCCCTTCCTATCGTCGATCGCTAATACTACCACTTCCGGTTTCCGGATTTGCACCAAAAGTTGATCAATTCATCCCACTGATGCATTAAGTAAATATACCAAATTTCATCAAAATCCGTTCAGCCGTTCAGGCTGTACACATCTATACGGACGGACAGACATGCTAAAAATATTTTTTTCTGTTAAGAAAATGCATGATTCGTGGAGATATGTAAAAATCTCCACATGTGAAATTTGGTGTGAAAACAATACCTCCCTTACTATCGTCGGTCGGTAAAAAAGGTTAGTGATTTTGCGATCAGGCTTTTAAACATTTCCGCTTTATTTCAAAAAAAAATAAAGGTAAGATGATTTTGCGATCAGATTCTGAAACTCGATTTTTCAATATGGTTCTAAGTATCACCAAGTGTACCTACTTTATAATAGGGATTATCATGCAATTTTTATCTGTTAAAATTTATAGGGGGGGGGGGGGGCGAATTATGAAGCCGGCCTTACGAAGTGGGCGTTTGGTCCAAAAAGGTTGAGAAACGCTATACTAGGGAATCCAAGTATTACCAATATTTATGCCTTCTCTTTTCTCTAACTAAAATAGTTAAAAGGTGGGTTCCAAGATTGGAAATTTTTGTTATATGGGTCGGAGTGCAGTCGACTTTTTGAACTTGAACTTTGATATATAATAGATATAGAGTATTAGTTTCTCAAACGAAATCGGAAAAAGAAAATTTATTTAATTTAAATTAAAAAAAAAAAAATGAATTTACACAAATTTTATAAATTCAAACACAAACAAACTAATTTATTAAATTTCGTAATTTGATTACAAAATATTATTAAAATAAATATTTTTAATTTTATTTATATTTATAATATTTTGTATTTAAGGAAACGCTGTAAGAGGTTGCCCAGCACTATTTTTTTATTATTATTAAAATTTCTATTTTAAATTAAGAAAAAACTAGACTAGTCTGAGACCAATTTTTCTTTAAAAAAATTATCAATGGTGTGAATTTCAAAAAAATCCTTAGAACGATTTAATGTATCAAAAATACAAATATATCATATATATAGGTTAATTATTATTCTAAAAATTATTTTAATCGTCACTTTGTGGTTTGAATAGTTGTAGGATTATTCTTTTATTTTTACTATCTATTGCCAGAGATAGTATTGCGATCACGAAAATTTTCGATGTCGAGATTTTGATGTTTTTATACGTTTTGAAGGTTCCTGAATCATTTTCACTAAGGTTGAGAAAAATATCTTTGTGTGTGTGTGTGTGTGTGTGTGTGTGTGTATGTATGTATGTAGACAAGATTACGCAAAAACGGTTTGTTTGAGCTAGAATCATGCAATTTGGTATACGGGAATTATTTAAAAATTCAAGTTTTCTATCAACTTTTGAGAAAGAGGGTAAATACCTACACACACACAAGTTTTCAATTTTTTTCCTCTAAACTGACCGTAAAAATAAAGATAAAGATTGTCAGTTTTTCACATGATTAAAAATTGTATATAACTGCTGATTGAATCGCTGAAAGTACCATTTTTTAACACTGCAAATCTCACGCGCCAACACGTGACGTGGTGCCATCAACAAAGAGCCAAACATGCGCTGGTTTAATAAATATTATTTATTAATTTATAATTTATAATTTATAATAAATTAAATTTAATTTAAATTAATATGTTATTTAATCCAATTCAAATTTACGAGATAGTCGAGTGAAGACACTCCAGTTTATTTTTAATAATAATTATTATTTTTCTTTTATTTGTAATAAGAAAAATGAATTTTTTTTGTTTGCAAAACATCCGCTGTTTATGGGCTTGTTTCGCTATAACGTTGGCAATCTGTTTGTTCATGTGTTTGTTTGTGTGTGTATTAATGTAGAGTTTTGCAAAATCATCAAGGGTAACGGGTCCCATTTTCTAAGGGGACCGGTGTCGAAATAGTCCCACTATTTCGGCCATCCTACACCCCGCCTCCTTCACTCATTCGGACATGAATAAAGGAAGAGAGAGAGAGAGAGAGAGAGAGAGGAGAGAGTAAATTCATTTCGATTAACGATTCGAATTCGTTTCAATTTCAGAATTTCAGAATGTTTTGTGTTCATTTGGTGGTACAGTTCAATGATCACCAAGGAAAGGACGTCACGCCATCATAGTTCAATGTCATTCCGAATTAGGAGAAAGTATTGTGAATTTGCAAGAACCTGACTTTCAACAGACACTTATCCGGATCCAGATCAATTTTTATTTCTTGCTTCCTAGGAGAACTTACTTACTTACTATCGATTACTGTTATTATCTTAATTAAATAAGGAACTCAGGATTTATTTCACCAATTTCCAATATTAAATTATATTCTCTCTACTAATCCAATTAGGGAAACCGACATTGGAAACTTGTTTTCATGTTTTAACTTAATTTCATATTACTTAAGAAATATGTAATTTCATCGAATCTCACTAATACATACATTTATCGTACACCATATTAAATAATAGGTATGTTGGTATGAATGTATCTCTACTGGTATGCTCTTAAAAATGAATAAATAATTGTATAAATATTAAATATTAAATCAGGTTTGTGTGTTATAAATTCTCAGTTAAAAATAAATACACTTTGTATAACTCGTTTTTTTCATCATATTTTTTAAGTTAAAATAGAATATGTAAATAAAAGGATAATTTATTATACCACGTGAAATATATATTCAGCACAATATAAAAATGAAAGTAAGATCAGAACACCTTTCAAAAACAAATGAGTTTTCCAGTTTATTTTTGTTGTTTTTTTTTTGTTTTTTTTTGAAAATGAATAAAAATAGATATATTTATTAAGTTACTTTATAAGGAACTATATATTAATAGTATAATAATAATAATTAAAAACCACTAGTTTTTGGACATTTTACGAAAGGACTGTGAGTTGCTTCCAAAGTGAGGTAGAGGTATTATATGATCAAAACAAGGGATTCTCTCAACCTTTATCTTGATTTTTGTTTATTGGTGGCCGCTATATTCACGTATAGTATATGAGCAATATGTATTGAATAAAAAAAAATTATGTATAATAGTGTGCTTTAACGATTAAAAAAAAATGAATCAATGGACAATAGATAAGAATTAATATATTGATATTTTTTCAATTAATAATATTATGGAGTTGAATTTCATAATTTAATTTATTCACTTATTATTTTTTGTTATTAAATTATAACAAATGATGGTAAATAATTTATATATAATAATATTATTTTTTTAAATAAAAATGATTATACCATATATTATATTATTATTCAGTTTCAATTATTATCAAGGTATTTTTACATCTCATATTATATTTCTAAGAAACAAATTACTTATAAATATTTTATAAAATTTATAATAAACAGAAAATTATAAATTTTAAATTATTTTAGTAAATACTCGAACACAAATGATCAAATGGTTTGTTTCTTTGTTTTTTATATTTTATTTTATTGAAAAAAAGAAATAATATAACAAACATAATCAAGGATGATTAATTAGCCAAAGGGCAATTGTTAACACGGTGCTGATTTTTAAAATAAATCGTTATCATTCTTTTTCTCTCTAATTCAATGTTTTTTTATTTTTTATTTTATTTTTTTAATTATTGGTCTTTGGAATTAATCTCCATTTTAGCCAGCTTTCTCATTGTACTTCATTTACGAGGTTTTTTTTAAAGAAAATGTGAATTTTGAAATATTTCGAAAAGTATTTATTTATTCATCAATATCCTTTCAAAATCAACAACAAATTTTTAATTAAAATTTGATTGAGTTGCATATTTTAATTATAAATCTATGAATAGTGCCGTATAAAATTTGAGGGTTTGATAAATTTATCTATAACTAATTTTATTATAAATATTCTCAAAGAATATATTATATATATATATACAATTTTTTTAAAAATAATAATGAACTCATTTTTCTGAATTAATAGTAGCAAATTCTTCTTTAAAATTTTTTAATTAATTTAAATTAATAAATGATTATTTGTGTATTATAATTTAAAGTTGTATTTAATTATTATTATTATTTTTTTTTATTAAAATAAATTCACAAAAGAGAATTTATTAAATATAAAAAAAACAATAAAATAAAAACTTTTTTAATAAATTTATTTGTTTATTGTTAAATTTTTATAAAATTTCTCTCATGATAAATATTTTCTTTTTTGATTTCATTTTACCATTGAATATACTTTATCGAATTCCATATATGAATTTGAATTATTTTTTACGAATTTAAAAATCTACCCAAACTAAATAGAGAAAAAATTTATAAATATATAAAATCATATTTTAAATTTTGTATAATCTACATATAACACATTTGTACACCTAAAATATAGTAATAATAATAATAATTTTATTAAATTAATTTAAATGAGAATTTATAGAATAAAATAAATAAATGAAATGATATTTGAATATTAGTAATTAAAATAAAAATTTAAATATGTGTTATAAGTAATAACTCTTTGCGGGAATTGCAAAAATTATTAATATTATATTCATTTTCTAATAGAAATGGAAAGATTCACTGAACCGGCAGTGGATTTAAATGAACATCAAAGAGCAGCAATATACTAGGTATATCAATTTTTAAAAATTAATTTTTCCAGTTTTTGATTAGATATTCTTTATATGTTCAAATAGGCGGGGTATATACATATAATAATATTGGAATATAATTTCATGGTAATCGGAACAGCCAATTTTGAGTATTTTCACCGAGTCACCCTTTTTCCGGACAAACAAACATATTGGTACAGAAAGAGTCAAGCAGTCATGAAAAATTCTAATAACATATTTGGATTCTCCGGGTCATATGAAAGAACGTGAACATATGCGAAAAATTTTAAATCCTGACCAATGTGCATACAAAAACCTTTATTGTACCGGGTTATCATAAAAGAATGGCGCGGTTTCGAACATTGTTTAAAGAAAAACAGAATTACTTACGGTTAATGTTGTTTATTAATCTAATTTGTCGTCTCATCAACAGTTTTTTATATAATTAATAAATTTCAATATGGGAGCCCTTAGTCATTCGACAAAAAACGATACAAACAGACAAAACAAACGATAATCAACTTCTCTTCAAACATTCGCTAACATTTCTTCGTCTGTCTACTGCTTTGTCTATAAAAATTACGTCGGAACGCACGTCGAACTAAAATTACGGATTTGAATTCAGCCATCAATAAAACACCGATTGCTTCATCTTTAACAGAGAACATAGTAACTCACTAGACTCACCGCAACAACAGTACAAGAACTGATGTTGAGGTTGGAACAGCTTATAACAAACTTTTGGGTTTTAGGTTTTCAGAGATACCAATATAATATTTAGAAATTTCCCTACAATCTCTTCCTAAGAATTACTGAAACCGCACCATTCTTTTATGATAACCCTGTATATAAGATGAAGAAGAAGAAGATATGATGAAAATTTGACATTTTAGTTTTTCTAATATTTTAATATATTTATAATAACTTATTCATTTATTATTATTATTATTATTATTATTATTATTATTTATAATAGTAATACAAAATTTCCTAAATGAATTTTATAAGAAATAAAATTTTAGAGTAATATTTATAAGTATTTATGTGTGTGTGTGTGTGTATTTTATTTAGTATAATTGAAATGAAACAGCCTCACTTAAATTCGATTAAGTGCTCTCCTTTCACACAATCTCTCTCTCTCTCTCTCCCTCTCTCATACACACACACACAATCTATCTCTCTGAGATCACTTAACTCTTCCTCCGAAAAGTCTCTTCTTTGTTTATAGCTTTTATGAATAGAGTTCTTTATAAATTTTCGACTCCACCCCACACCCTTTGCCCACTCCCCCCACTCTTCTTTCGTCTTTCTATTTCCAATTCAATTAAAAATCCACTCTTTTTTTTCAATTTATATATCTATAAAATAAAAAATCAATGAAAATATGTTTCAATATATATTTTAGTTTGAAAATGATTATTTATTGATATGTATACTTATTAGTATATCGACAAGAGTGGGGGGAGAAAAAAAAAACAAAAAAACAAAAAAGAAAAAGGATTAAATACAAAACAGGTTGAACAAGCACATAAACCATGTGAGAAAAATATTTTCATGATTCTTTTGAAAAGTATCATATATTCAATCTTGTTTTAATACTGATATGAAAATTATTTGATAAAAGTATAACAAATAAAAGAAATAATATTACTGGGTGTAGCTTAACGAGGTACGTGTGTGCGTATCAGCGTATTTTTTTACATCTAAAAATAAAATGCATTTGAAGCCAATGTGCAATTTTATTTATATCTAAACTGGGTGGGCGATCCCGGGTGAAAGGCCGGGCTGTAGGTGATTTCGCCCACCCAAACCGGGATTGTTTGCCCTCTTCCGTTATTTTCCTATGGAAAATAATTGATAAGAGTTGAAGAATGTTCCTTTTCATTGATAAATTAATTGTTTGCTTGTGAAAATGGTAAATATTTAATAATATATTTCAATACAATACAATTGTCATATTATTATCATAATATTAAACAAATGTAAGAATTGTTGTTTTAAGTAAATACGGGTTTAAAGATATTTTGTTGATAACAAGCACTAGAATATAGAAGTATATGTTTATTTTAAAAATTCATTTGAAACAAATGAAAAATTTCACAATTTCTAGATTTTGATTATAATAAATAAATTTTTACCGACCGACGATAGGAAGGGAAGGGTTATTTTCACACCCAATTTCACATGAGGAGATTGTTTACATATCTCCACAAATGTATTGGTTCTATCCTCGAGAAAAATCATCTTTATTAGTTTTTTCTTAATTTAAAATTATATGACGTCACAGCCAGCACCTCCTTACGTATTATAAATAAAATAAAATTATTTTATATCCATATCTGTTTATTATTGCATTAATAGGTAAATTTAAATTATTTGAAATTGTTTCTGTAGATGTGGAAATTAATTTATTTCAAATCTTATTTTTTTTTTTTTGTTTTTTTTGTATTAATAATAATTATCATCATAGAAAATATTTTTATAATAAATTGTAAGAATTCATTCAATTGTGTTTAAATAAATAAGATAATAAATTTAATTTAATCAAGGAATTAATTTTATTAACCCTTTTATCATATCTATTGGCAAACGATAAAAGAAAAAAAAAAGAAAAATAGAAGAAAAAACAATTTTGTATAAGTAAGTTTGTTTTTTTTTAATATTATATTTATTTAAAAGATTTTTTTATTTAATTATATGAAATCATATCTACGAGTAGCATGAATAATTAAAATAGATGTGTTCCAAACGTGAAATGTTTAAAAATAAAAATAAAAAAAGAAATTGTAAAGAAAACCTTTTAAATGTTTTAAATTATTCGTCCAGTTTATTGGATCATGTGAACTTTTTGAAAGTTTTTGATAGTTCATAGATTCTCTCTCTCTTTCTCTCTTTCAATTCTCTTTCAATCGTTTTGAAGCAATGCTATGCTAAGCTTCATTCCATTCAATTCCCTTGTATCTATTTTTATATTTGTCATCCCATCGCGTTTTTCATTTTTCAATTAAAATTTTTAAATAAAAAAAAATCCAAATTAAATGAATATATTTAAATTATTTTTAAAATTAAAAAAAAAATAATATTACCAATATTTGTAATTAAATTGATTCTTTGTTTTAAAATTGATATTATTTAGTATAGAATTGAAATATGAAATTTTTACTAATCTCGCCAGAGATAGTATTGCGATCATGAAAATTTTCGAAGTCGAGATTTTGATGTTTTTATACGTTTTGAAGGTTCCTGAATCATTTTCACTAAGGTTGAGAAAAATGTATGTGTGTGTGTGTGTGTTAACAAGATTACGCGAAAAGGGTTTGAGTTAGAATAATGAAATTTGGTATACGGGCATTATTCAAAATTTGTAGTTTTCTCTCAACTTTTGAGAAATGTAGCTCAACCGGAAGACGGTCATTACCTACAAAGTTTTGATTTGTTTTCCTCTAAAGTAACCGTAAAAATAAAGATATATGTTTGATAGTTTTTCACATGATTAGAAATTGTATAAAACTGCTATATATAGAATTTCAGCTTGATTGAATCTCTGAAAGAACCTTTTTTTAACACTGCAAATCTCACGCGCCAACACGTGACGTGGTGCTTTCAACAAAGAGCCAAACATGCCCTGGTTTAATAAATATTATTTAAATTATTAAATTAAATTAATTTAAATTTATTATAAATTAAAAATTAAAATTAATTTAAATATAATATATTATGTTATTTAATCCAATTCAAATTGCGAGATAGTCAAGTGAAGACACTCCAGCTTTTTTAAGTAATAATTTATTTTAATGTATTTTCCAACAACAACAACAACAAAATAATTAGATTAAAAAACTAATATAAGGAAATATTTATATTGATTAGAACAGTTTTTTTTGTTTCGATAAAATCTCTCGATACAATACAAAACAATTTAAACATTTTCCAAATTACACAAATAATGTAAAGATTTATAACAAAAAAAAAAAATTTCAAATTGGAAAAAACCTTTAAAGAAAATATCATATCTTAATTTATCATATCATCGTTATTTATAAATAGACTTAAAAGTAGGAGATTATAAATTAATATTAGATTATTATAACTATTATCATGTCAATTGATAATCTCATTTCTTAATCCATTTATTTTTTATTTAACTTTATATCAATATATTTTCTTATCTTATCTTAACTTGAAGAAAATACATATATATATTTTTCCAAGTGGTTTGATGTACAATTTCTTTTAGTCAAATATAATAAACACAAATGGTACTAATTGTACACACACCTACATAGATAATTTTGCTTATTTGAGAAAAACAAAATGGTAATGATAATTTAGAAATAGAAAAAATGATTTTAAAAAGGAATAAGAGCTATATATATATAATAGAAAGCAAATACAATATTATTAGAATATTTAATTGTATTGAAAAGAGTGAATTTCATAATGTATGAATGTTCATTATTTTTAATGAATTGCAAAAGTCAATAACGTTTTGGTGTTTATTTAAAAAATGGTCGTCATTAATTTATGTGAATATGTAAGTTTCTTTCTGGAGGTACCTGGATTTACTATCTTGTGAAAAATTTAAAAAAAAAATATACGCGCGAGTATATTTTTTATAAATTATAATATAAAGAACAAATAAATTAATTGTTCTTTAATTATAATAAATAAGCTGGAGTGTCTCCACTCGACTATCTCGCAATTTGAATTGGATTAAATAACATAATATATTATATTTAAATTAAATTTAATTAATTATAAATTATAAATTAAAATTAATAAATAATATTTATTCAACCAGCGCATGTTCAGCTCTTTGATGATGGCACCATGTCACGTGTTGGCGCATGAGATTTGCAGTGTTAAAAAATTAATTCTGGTACTTTCAGCGATTCAATCAAGCTGAATTTCTATATATAGCAGTTTTATACAATTTTGAATCATGTGAAAAATTATCCAACGTATATCTTTATTTTTACGGGCACTTTAGAGGAAATAAAAATCAAAACGTTGTAGGTAATGGTCCTCTTCCGGTTGAGCTATATTTCTCAAAAGTAGATAGAAAACTACAAATTTTGAATAATGCCCATGTACCAAATTTCATGATTCTAGCTCAAACCATTTCGGTGTAATCTCCTCTAGATACATACACACATACACAGAGAGAGAGAAAGAGAGACAAACAGACAGACATTTTTCTCAACCTTAGTGAAAATGATTCAGGAACCATATAAACATATAAAAACATCAAAATCTCGACATTTTCATTTTCATGATCGCAATACTATCTCTGGGGAGATAGTAAAAAAAGAAAAAATAAGTTGACCTGTGGCCAGGTCCGAACCGACCGACTGTTTGAAATAAATTAATTTCCAGCTACAGAAACAATTTCAAATAATTTTAATATATCTATTAATGTAATAAAAAACAGATATGGATACATAAATAATAAATATAAACATTTTTAATTTTATTTTATTTATAATATATATGCAAGACCAGGCTGTGACGTCATGCATGGCTGGATGACGTCATATAATTTTAAATCAAGAAAAAACTAATAAATATTATTTTTTTCGAGGATAAAACCAATACAAAATGCATGATCGTGGTGATATATAAAAAAATCTCCTTTGGTGTGAAAATAACCCTTTCCTTCCTATCGTCGATCGCTAATACTACCACTTCCGGTTTCCGGAATTGCACCAAAAGTTGATCAATTCATCCCACTGATGCATTAAGTAAATATACCAAATTTCATCAAAATCGGTTGAGCCGTTCAGGCTGTACACATCTATACGGACGGACAGACGGACGGACAGACGGACGGACGGACAGACGGACAGACATCATGCTAAAAATACTTTTTTCTGTTTAGAAAATGCATGATTCGTGGAGATATGTAAAAATCTCCACATGTGAAATTTGGTGTGAAAACAATACCTCCCTTACTATCGTCGGTCGGTAAAAATTTAAAAAATTTTAAAGAATTTCTTTAATTACATTAATATATAAAAATTATTAGATTTATAAAAAATATTATAGCATTATTTTGGAAATAAGATTTAGGAATTTTGTAATCTAACCAAATATATATAATATATATACGAGGGTGGGGTGAAAAGTTTCCGGCCTGACCAAGAAAAACGATGTTTTTAATTTTTTTTTTTTTTTTTTTTTTTTTGCTATATTTTTCAACATAATCTCCATCAACACTGATACATTTCTCATAACGGTGTTCTAATTTATTTAATTAATTAATCAATTAGTTTATTAATTAAATTTAAATTAATTTAATTTGAGTCTCATCAACAGTTATGAATCGACGCAAAAATTCGTTTGGATTACGCTTACAGCGCCAAATTGTCGGTAGAAATGGTTTTTCGAAGTAGTTTTTGGTCTAACGTTAGCAAACGCGGCAACCACGTTGCACATAGATTTCCATATTCAATATATGATTGTGCGAAATATTTCGCACACGTTCAGCTGACATCGTACAGGTCTCAGCTATCTTGAATGTTGGAAAAAAATTTAAAAACATCAGGCCGGAAATTTTTCACCCCACTTTCGTATGCACGTATACCTAACAAACACACATAAACCCTCTTTCAATTTTATTAAAATATTAACATTTAAATGTTATATAATATCTATCTTTTTTAAAAAAAAAAGACATTTAAATATTAAAAACAAAGAAATCGATTGTATTAGCAAATTAGTTGTATTTTATTTTTTTAAACTGGTAGACATCAAATAAAACATAATAAGAGTATTCTTTATTTATCAAGTTTAAATTATACTTATTACTTTATTTTTATTCATATTATGGAAAATTAAAAATGATTATTATTTTTAACAGTATCGGATTAAGTTGATTGGCGGCTCCGGGCGTTAAAATTGAAATGGGCCCTCTGTTATTAACAATTATAATTGAAAGACAAATTTTGTTTATATTATAATTTAGGCTGTTTTATACTTACATATATAGTACTTATGTAAAAAGTACATAATTTTTACTGTGGTCGCCGAGACCCAAAATTGTTTATTATTTTTTTCTTAAGTTAGCCGGGGTTCAAACACGACCGAATATTGTTCAATAAAGATAAGTATAAGTATAAGTATAAAACAGCCTAAATAGATCTGTAACAAGAATAACTTGTTTTATTTAAACTCCGATTATCCATAAACTCAACATTTTTTTCAAATTTTTTTTAAGGAAATATTTTTATTTAGGTTTCGGTGGGCCCCTCGGGCTGGTGGGCCCCGCCTCTGATTTTTAATGATTATCACTTCACTCTTATTATCTTTAATTTTCAAAACTCATAAATTAATACATCCGATTTTTATATAAATTTTTACTCATTCATCGGAAATGTTTCAGAGCATCGCAAAATCATCTGACCTTTTTTTTTTCAACCATATTGAAAAAAAATTTAAAAAACAAAATCAAACAAATTTAAAACACAAAATCATCTTACCTTTTTTTAGAACCAAAAATTTCAAATATTAGAATATTTTTCCACGGCTCCCCAGGGATTTTTACAAGTATTTCTATGATTATAAGTAAAAGTCTTTATTATAAAAACAGTATTTTTAATAGTAATATTTTTTCACCTCTATTAGGTATAGAAAATTATAAAATATTTTTCATATATGATTTTGATTAAATAAATTTATCAAAATTATTGTAATTCTATTAATTGTATTGCCTACCTCAAATTTACATAATAATTCATTTTTCTATGAAGAAAATGAAAAAATCAAGGTTATCAACTTGAAAACATTTCATACTTATAAAGCATTTTTTTTTATTTATTTTTAAATAAATATTTAACCCGGATGTTAAAGGGATAATAAATTGTAGTTGAACACAAAATAATTTTCATTAGATAATTGGCCAAATAATTAAAATTCATTCCTGTTTGTTATTTTCATTTTTGTTTTTGACAAACTATATTAATAAAAATAGATCAGATCATCATCATTAAATGAGGATGATGTACCACTCCTGCCTACGTCAGCTTATGATCTCTTCAATATTGAATTTACTTATTTCCATTAATGAAAAAAAAAAAAAAAATTCTACAAGAAGTTTACTTCCAATTTCCTCTCCCATCAGAAGATATGTAATATGAAATCAATTCAATGTATCCAAATAATTATTTTTATATGTGTACCATAGAACACTATTGTAGGTATATATATATGTAGAGTAAAGTATACAGTCGTTGGCCCCCGAGGCAGTCATTGGCCCCCTATCACTATAACACAAATAATAAGAGATTTTTATTTTAAAAATTGCTCTATTAACTTATTTTATGTAATCGTTTGTTTTATGGTTGTATAATAACTATAGAATACCTAGGCAATAACTATAATAGGGGCCAATAATTGTATTTTTAAGATTTTTGGGTGTTTATTGAAAATGTCATGAGAAAATGATTTGTTTTTTTTTTTGTTCATCAAAACGTTCATAGTATCTTTGTTCTGCAAACCTAATTTGACACAGATTGGTCCGCAATTTGCCCAGATATACATTAAAGAGTGCTAGGAATTGCTTAAGGGGGCCAACGACTGTATGCTTTTCCCTATATAAAGTATAAAAAAAAATATTTTTAAAACTTTTGAATTAAAATGACTAAATTATATTATCTTGGTTTTTAATTTTAATTTAAAATTACTACTATATTTTAATAGAAATAATTTCCGACAATGAATATAAAATTAATACTTTATATACTACCACTTCCCGTTTAAAATATATACCAAAAGTTGATGAATTCATGCTACTGATGCATTAAGTAAATTTATCATATTTTATACATTAAAGACTACTGGGAATTGCTTAAAGGGGCCAACGACTGTATGTTTTACCCTACATATTATAAAAGTTTTCATTTTTTTTTTCAAATAAATTTTTAGGAAAATAAATAATCTATAATAATAAAAAAAAACTTATGTCATTTGTTAGTTGGATCTTTCTTATATAATTGTAATCTGGTGACGTACCTATCCAATGGCTCCATTTATTTATTCCTTGGTTGTGTTTACTTTGTTCCTATCAGAGATTTTATAGAACAGTCTACAGTCTAAGAATTACTAACAAAAAGAATGTATGTGAATAATTGTGTGAAAAAAAAAATCACGATTCTATATGTGCGAGTTACTGTATCCTTGAAAGTTGGATTGGTAATAATAATAGTAATAATAATAATAATATCACCCTGATTGACAAACATACTTGATTGAGGTTCATTCAATTGTTCGAACCATTAGTAATTCTTTCTGAATGAATCATGATAAAAAAAAAGATGAATATTATGAAAACGAGAATAAATAAATAAATAAATTATTTAAAAATAAATTATATCAAAAGGATACAATTTATTTATTATATTGAACTTAATTTTTTGATTATCCTATATTATTATATATATATATATATTATAAAATAATAAAAGACTTATTAAGTACATGTTTAGTTTTTTAAAATTGTTTTAATTAGTGTGTGATCGATCAATTAGTTTATTAATACTATAAATAAATTATATTTTACTTAATTGGATTTTAAATATTTTATAACTAATTTATACTTAGTATAAATTTATATAACTAATATAAAATTATTGTTTTTCATGAATTTTCATTTTTTGAATTTGTTTTCGTGTTTTTGTTTTTCTTCATTATGTTATCATTAATTTTAGTACGCTAATAAAATAATAATAATTAATCCGATTAAAATTAGTTAAATTAATTAGCTAAAATATTATTTTGCATGAAAAGAGATAAATTGGTGGAAAATTTGAAGGATCATTTTATTTATAATTTAATTAATTATAATGAAAAAAAAGATTTTAAATATTTACATAAAGTAAAAATTATAATATGTAATATGTAGAATAGAAGAAAAATATGAAATTAATTTTCAGTGATATTTATAAAATAACATTCATATATTTAACATAATGATTCCATTTAATAAAAGTATCATAATAGATAAAATAAAGAATAATGAAACGATAAGTTTAAATGACTCAATATTATCATTCAATTAAGAATTTATTTCAAGCTGTAAATGTAAAATTATATTCTTGTATTAAATTTAAGAAAGATGAACATTGAACATTTAGTGTGTTTGTGTATTATCTTTATAATATATAAGAATATATAGATATATATATTTAGGCGCCATTGGGTGTGTGGGTAGCCAACCTGCCTCACATTCACATTGTCCCGGGTTCAAGTCCCGGGCCTGACAAGGGAATTTAACTAGCTGAGGTCTATGGGACGGAGTCAACCCAGCCTCCGGGAACAACATTGGGGAAATGCTACTTGATAGCGCCTCCGATCAAGAAAATCAAGGTAAAGGTTGAGAGGACCCGTTCTACTGATCATAGGACACCTCATTGATATAACCGGCTTGATAGGCGTTGTCCTTGCGTAGGACGTACTATCTATATTTTATGGTATTTATTAAAAAAGTATAAGTATTTTTTGAATCCAAGATGGATTAATTAATGTTTTTTTTTTCAATTAAATATTTTATTTACATGCGAATTTTTAAAATTGTATTATATTTCTGAATTTAATTAAATAAGAATATTAAAAAAATAAATAAATAAATAAATCTATATCTAGCAACATTTTTAACATAAAATTGTTATTTATGTCAGTTATCATTTTTAAATTAAATATAGCCTCAAGGAGGAATTTAATTAATTAAATAAATGTTATAAATTTTAGTAAGTATATACTTTTTATATAATAATATTTATTATTTTTATTAAATAATTATATAGACGTGCGAATAATTGATGAAAAATATTTATAATTATTTGTGTAATAAGTAAATGCATATATTGGCCAATATTAACTAAAATAATACTTATAAAATTAATCTATCATTTCGACAAATGTCAACTTTTGATAAATTAAATCAACTTGTGCTTTGAACCGAAGAAATGGGATCAAATTATAAAATTGCAAAAAAAAAAAAAAAAAAAAATTAATATTATTCATCAACAGTTATGTTTACAAGAAAATAATTATAATATGTATAAAAATGGTATATAAAATTAATTAAGTATTATATTTCACAGAATATTTTATAACTTACTATATCTGCTATACATAGGATAACATATACCTTTTTTTCGAAAAAAAAAAGAAAAATTTTAAAAATATTCTTTCATTTCATGAATTTGAACAAAAATATTTATTTATTATTTTATTTATCAAATAAATTCAAAATTAAGTAAATGAATAAAAGTCAATTAAAATTTTTACTTTAAAATTTAAACAATTTAATCAATGTCTATATATATTTAAAAAAAAAATGTTATGTTCATTTGTGTACGTTACAAAAACTCAAAATGTTCTGCAACGATTAAGCTCATTCAAATTTTAGCACGATTTATAACCCACATCATTTTTATCAGTCACATACCTGCGACCGCGGGAAGAGTTTTTTTAACAGTCAATTGTGTACTAGTAATGATGACCAGGCCTTCTGGTCGTAAGCGAGCAAGAACACTAGAAATACTACCTAACAATATTCGTAGTCACGTGAGAAACTATACCAATTTCCATTTACAATGTTTATTAACAAATAAAACAAAAAAAAACGGTAAGTAGAGATTATGCTTTAGATGAGAGATGAGAGATGGCCCGAAAAAATATTAAGTTTTTATAATTATTATTTAACTAATAATTTGAAATTCAGAAATCTTAAGAATATCGAATTTGGATTGTCGCATTCGTCACAAAGTAGGATTAAAATATGACTGAGGAAGAGTGAGCTTTCGTTCGAGAGACAAACAGACAAACTAAGCACTTTAAGATTAAGTCACTCAGGACAACAGTCGCTTTCTGCAGCAACAAATTTGATTCGTCAAAAACCAGAACAACAACAACAACAACAACAACAGTTAATCTAAATTTACAATACAATCACCACATTTATGGTCCTGCACGATTCAGCTGTTAATTCTAGTTCAAGTCGTCTGCCATGCCTTCTGCCAAACTCTAAAGTTTGATAATGAAATGAAAGGGATTTGTTGCACTGGCGGAAAAATGAAAGTAGAGAAAAACTCTAAAATCAAAGGGCAACTACATATATCTATAAAACTTGCTTTCTACTCCCCTTCCCTGATAGTGAGCATAAATTTCTTCAAATGTGAATTGTAATAATTTATTGTTAATGATAGATGATGAAGTTGATGCAGGTTGTGGAATACAACATTCCTTGCTAAGAAGATTGCTACGGAAACTCATTCACGAATGCAAGCAACAATTTGGTGTGTTTGATCAAAATTTCAGATCAGATACCCACAAGATTGTCATTCACGCAGACAAAACGCCAACTATAGACAAAGTAATAAGAGATCAATTCCAACCTGAGATATTTTTCTCCAACGCAGAAACTCTCCTCACCGTTGTTACGATGCTTTACAATATTCAGTTATCTTTTTAGATGATGCCGATGGATATCATTTCAATATGAAAATGATAAATCCAGTAAATGGTGCAGAAATCAATAAAAAGTGTAGCTCGATAAATTTTTATGCATACTGCTTAATGAATTTTGAAATATCATCAATTGATTCACCCACCAGTGGATGTTTGTAGATGTTTGAAATTATTCCTCCATTTGAATCAGACCAGACACTACTACTCTGAAGAATATGTAAGAATATTCATTTGCGAGAAGACGATTTGAATTAGTTAATCTTGATACATGCAAGAATACAAGATCAAGAAAGATACAATGTCATTTATTCGTCCTTATGGATATCCAGATTTATTTATCACTTTCACATGTAATCCAACTTAAGAGGTGATACAGCAGCTGTTACTTTCAGACAAAAGCTTAAGTCTCTCTGATGGATTTCATTGTGAAACATGAAATGTTTGGATCTGTCCAGCACTGGTGGATGTATTCAGTAGAATGGCAAAAAAGAGAAATGCCACATGCGCATATATTAAGTCTGGTTCTACGATAAAATAACTTCAGATAATATACGTATAAACAGAGATTGATAAGAATTCGTATGCAATTGTTATCAAAAATATGATACATGGGCCATATGGTATACTGAAAAAGAATTCACCATGCATGGTAGACGAGCAATGTTTTAAGCATTCGTAGCCAACACAGTAACAGGAGATGATGGATCTACCCGGGATAGAATTTCTCATCCATGCAACCACAATCAATGTGCCACAACGAATAGAGGAATGGTGCACATAGGATTTTATAATATTTTAAATCTACTTATATTGATTAAATATCATTTAAAAAAATTATAAAATATAAAATATTGTGTTTTTTTTTTAAATTTAATAAAATATAAATACTCTTATTTGTATTATACATTTAAGATAGTTAAAAAAATAAGCTGGAGTGTCTCCACTCGACCATCTCGCAAATTTGAATTGGATTAATTAACATATATTATATTTAAATTAAATTTAATTCATTATAAATTTTAAATTAAAAATTAATAAATATTTATTAAAAAACGCGTGTTTCACTCTTTGTTGATGGCACCACGTCACGTGTTGGCGCGTGAGATTTGCAGTGTTAAAAAATTAATTCCGATACTTTCAGCGAGTCAATCAAGCTGAAATTCTATATATAGCAGTTTTATACAATTTTTAACCATGTAAAAAACTATCAAACATATATCTTTATTTTTACGGGCACTTTGGAGGGAAAAAAATCAAAGCGTTGCAGGTAATGACCCTCTTCCGGTTGAGCTACATTTCTCAAAAGTTGATAGAAAACTACAAATTTTGTATAAAGCCCATGTACCAAATTTCATGATTCTAGCTCAAACCGTTTTTGCGTAATCTTGTCTATATACAGACACACACACAGACATTTTTCTCAACCTTAGTAAAAATGATTCAGGAACCTTCAAAACGAATAAAACCATCAAAATCTCGACATCGAAAATTTTCGTGATATCAATACTATCTCTAGCGAGATAGTAAAAATTTGTTCTTCGAACATTGAAAAATATTGTAATATTAAAATATTTTTTAAAAAAATATTAATTTTATTCTAATTAAATGAAAATTAAATATTTTTAATTTATTTATTTTTTTTTTAATTTATCAAAATAAATAGGTAGAAGTAACAGAAAATTGTTAAATTCATTTTCTTTTTAAACTCAATGTAGAATTTTTATAAAATTAATATATAATATTTTTAAGAAAACTTATTTTATTTAAAATTAAATCTAATCTTTAATATTTTAAAACTTCTTGGAAACAGATTAAAAACAACTAATTCCTTTAAGCTTTTTAGATAAATGGAGAGAGAGAGAATTGGAAATTGTTTAGTAAAGTCACTTTTTTGTAAAGATGTCCCTAAACAAGAAAACAAAAAAAAGAAAGATTGATTTCCGGATCTGTACAAAGTTAAGTCTGGTTTACATGAAAGGGTTAACGCTTGCATGACATGGTTCTGAGTTCATTAAAAATAGATAGTAGATATATATTAATGAATTTATTATCGGTGCTCGAATTAGACCAAAAATAATAAACTGGAGTGTCTCCCCACTCGACTACCTCGCAATTTGAATTGGATTAATTAACATAATATATTTTATTTAAATTAAATTTAATTAATTATAAATTTTAAATTAAAAATTAATAAATAATATTTATTAAATCAGCGCATGTTTGGTTCTTTGTTGATGGAACCACGTCACGTGTTGGAGCGTGAGATTTGCAGTGTTAAAAAATTAATTCTGGTACTTTCAGCGATTCAATCAAGCTGAAGTTCTATATATAGCAGTTTTATACAATTTTTAATCATGTGAAAAATTATCAAACATATATCTTTATTTTTACGAGCACTTTAGAGGAAAAAAATCAAAACGTGGTAGTTAATGGTCCTCTTCCGAATGAGCTACTCATAGCTTCTCAAAAAGTTGATAGAAAACTACGAATTTTGAATAATGCCTGTGTATCAAATTTCATGATTCTAGCTCAAACCGTTTTGGTGTAATCTTGTCTACATACACACACACACATATATATATACACACATACAGACATTTTTCTCAACTTTAGTGAAAATGATTCAGGAACCTTCAAAACGTATAAAAACATCAAAATCTCGACATTGAAAATTTTCATTATCGCAATACTATCTTTGGCGAGATAGTAAAAATAAAGAGTTAATTTTATTTAAAAAATAAAAGAATTTATAAAAAATTAAACGAATTATACATAAAAAGTTAAATTTAATTTCCATAATGATGATTTTATTTTTAAATTTAACCAGGAAAGCAAAACTGTTAGCTTCAATCCAATTCATCTTGTATTTGTATAATCATAATATACATATAAATGAATTATATATTATATATTATAATTATATTTTATATATATATAAATAAATTCAAAATTATTCTTTAAACTTTGATGGAGAAGAAATTATTATAAAATCGAAAAAAAAACGAATTAATTTTATCAAAAATATTCCAAGTATTAGAGAGAATAACGATTTTTATATAAGTTTTCTTATAACAAATGCATTGATATGTTGAAAAGTGAAATGAAGTGATATATGATTATATCAATGATTATTCGAATATGATTTAACCAGGAAAGCAAAACTGTTAGCTTTAATCCAATTCATCTTATATTTGTATAATCATAATATACATATATATTAATTATATATTATATATATATACATTTATAATTAATAAATTTATTAAAATAGTTGTTGTTAATCACCTATTAAGAAGTCTTCTCAATTAGCTTAGCGGTTGGCGTTCCTTTCACTTTCACCAAAACATATCGAACTAAATAAAATTAACAAATTTAATAAAATAAATATTTTTCTTTATAATTTATTTCTTATCCATTTCATGGGAATTGGCAGACTTGCTTATTGGAAAAAAAAATAACCACCGAATTGTGCTGTCCAAGCCCAGCTACGTTTATTAACACTGCTACATTTAAAAAAAAAAAGGAAATAAAAATAAAAAATATAAAGGAAAATGAATAATATAATTAATTAATATTTTTTGTAAGAATAAATTCATATTTTATTTTTTTTTTTTATTTTATTTTAATAAAAAATAAAAATAAAATGACTTGGAGGAGGTTTTCTAAGAATTGTAAATGAGTTAAAAAGATAATTATTTTCACTGATAAATTTTTAATATTATATATATATATATATTATTAAATTATTCTTTAAATTTTAAAAGAGAAGTTATTTTAAAAATATAAATAAAAGATTTAATAAAAATATATACATATATATATATACATATATATATATATAAATATGTATAAAAATAAAAATTATATATATATATTGCGATTTTTTTTTAAATTTTACTTTTATAGAGAATTCCGGTATGTGTATGTAACTATATTTTTATGATTACATTTACAAAATAATCCCCAAATGCTTTTTTTTTCAGGACTTCAGGCAATCGATGACGATGAATAAGTATAATTATCGAAAGGATTTCATTTGTTTAATATATAATATAACTTTGATTATAATATCTACATATTATATTAATATATTTCAAAAAATTTCATTTCATATTTTTGAAATTAGCTGGAATGTCTCCACTCGACTATCTCGCAATTTCAATTGGATTAAATAACATAATATATTATATTTAAATTAAATTTAATTAATTATAAATTCCAAATTAAAATTAATCAATAATATTTATTAAACCAGCGCATGTTTGGTTCTTTGTTGATGGAACCACGTCACGTGTTTGACGTGAGATTTGCAGTGTTAAAAAATTAATTCTGGTACTTTCAGCGATTCAATCAAGCTGAAGTTCTATAAATAGCAGTTTTATACAATTTTTAATCATGTGAAAAATTATCAAACATATATCTTTATTTTTACGGGCACTTTAGAGGAAAAAAATCAAAACGTGGTAGTTAATGGTCCTCTTCCAAATGAGCTACTCATAGCTTCTCAAAAAGTAGATAGAAAACTACGAATTTTGAATAATGCCTGTGTATCAAATTTCATTATTCTAGCTCAAACCGTTTTTGCGTAATCTTGTCTACATACATAAACACATACACACATACACACACACAGACATTTTACTCAACCTTAGTGAAAATGATTCAGGAACCTTCAAAACGTATAAAAACATCAAAATCTCAAAGTAAAAATAAAGAGTTAATTTTATTTGAAAAATAAAAGAATTTATAAAAAAAATTAAACAAATTATATTTAAAAAATTAAATTTAATTTCCAAAATTTAATGTTTTTTTGTATTGTAATAGAATATTTTTTTAAAATTCTTAAGCACAATTAAAATAGTAAAAGAGAGAGAGAGAGAATTATTTAAATTTGTGCATTTCCTTTACCAATTACTTTTTATTCAAGGAAAAATTATGCCATCAAATGGTCGAAAACTTCATTTTCATTATATTATATGAATGTATATATATTTGCTTTTAATAATATTTGTTTATTTATAGTATTTACATATTGATAGGTAAATGAAAGAAAACAAAAATTAACATTATTGATTAGCTTGTATTAGGGAATAAAGAATTCAAAAAAGATAAATTCAAATTTAATACAAAAATCAATATTTAAAATAGTTATTATTATTATTATTTTTTTTTTCTTTTTTAATTATTTTATTAATTATTAGATATTCATATTCTTTTCAATTATGTATTTCTATAGAAAATAATTATCACTTTACATTATCAATTTAAATAGTTTAGAAAGTAGAACACATTTGTATTATTCTTATTATATTCATATATAATAGTAAATATTTTACAAGTTTGACAAAAAAAAAGAAAAAAAAATATTGAAAATAGTTAAGTATTTACGTAGTTAAGTTTTTCTATACTCTGATGATAATAATAATCATACTAATATTTGTTTTTTACTATCTGGCCAGAGATAGTATTGCGATCATGAAAATTTTCGATGTTGAGATTTTGATGTTTTTATACGTTTTGAAGGTTCCTGAATCATTTTCACTAAGGTTGAGTAAAATGTCTGTGTGTGTGTGTATGTGTGTATGTATGTATGTAGACAAGATTACGCAAAAACGGTTTGAGCTAGAATAATGAAATTTGATACACAGGCATTATTCAAAATTCGTAGTTTTCTATCAACTTTTGAGAAATGTAGCTCATCCGAAGAGGGTGATTACCTACAACGTTTTGATTTTTTTTCCTCTAAAGTGACCGTAAAAATAAAGATATATGTTTGGTAGTTTCCCACATGATTAAAAATTGTATAAAACTGCTATATATAGAATTTCAGCTTGATTCAATCGCTGAAAGTACCAGAATTAATTTTTTAACACTGCAAATCTCACGCGCCAACACGTGACGTCGTGCCATCAACACAAGACCCAAACATGCACTGGTTTAATAAATATTATTTATTAATTTTAATTAATAAAATTTAATTTAAATATATGTTACGTTATTATGGACTAAAAAGAATAAAATAATTTTTCTATAAGCCTGACAAATATTATGGATGAATTTGAGAAATATGTGTGTGTGTATGTGTGAATGTATATAGACTAGATTATGCAAAAATGGTTTGACATACGGGCATTTTTCATTAAAATAGAAAATAAATTAAAATATTAAAATAATTCTAATGACTATATTAATATTAAAAGTGTAATGAGAACAAAAAATAGTATTTCGAATATAATATATTATAGTATATACAAGAATATTATATATAATAAAAAACCGATGATTAATATTAATTAAACTTACTTTAAGACGCTCCATCAGTCAGCTTGGCATTTTGTCTCATTCACTTTCAAAAGCAAACTAAATAAAATATTTTATTTTTTATTTAATCAATTTCAATGAATTGGCCGACTGGCTTATCGTTGTTCGATGGAAAAAGAATTACCCGAATTGTGCTTGCAATTGCCATTCCTTTTTTTTTATATTTATATATTTTGGATAGACACATGAAAATATTGGAAATATTTATAAATAGATATATATATTAAAATATACTTAAATATTAAATCAAAATTAATTTTATCTAAATAAATAAAATATTATAAATAACCAATCAATTATCAAGAATACTATATTGAAATAGTTTCAATTTTAAATAATAAGATACACGTCTTTTTACTATCACGAAAATTTTCGATGTCGAGATTTTGATGTTTTTATAGCTTTTGAAGGCCCCTGAGTCATTTTCAATAAGGTTATAAAAATGTCTGCTTGTTGTGTGTATTTAGACAAGATTACGCAAAAACGAAACATTAAATTTGGTATAGGCATTATTCAAAATTTGTAGTTTTCTATCAACTTTTGAAGAATGTAGCTCAACCGGAAGAGGGTCATTACCTACAACGTTTTAATTTTTTACTATCTCGCCAGAGATAGTATTGCGATCACGAAAATTTTCGATGTTGAGATTTTGATGTTTTTATACGTTTTGAAGGTTCCTGAATCATTTTCACTAAGGTTGAGAAAAATGTCCGTATATGTGTGTGTGTGTGTATGTATGTAGACAAGATTACGCAAAAACGGTTTGAGCTAGAATCATGAAATTTGATACATGGGCATTATTCAAAATTCGTAGTTTTCTATCAACTTTTGAGAAATGTAGCTCAACCGGAAGAGGGTCATTACGTACAACGTTTTGATTTTTTTTCCTCTAAAGTGACCGTAAAAATAAAGATATATGTTTGATAATTTTTCATATGATTAATAATTGTATAAAACTGCTATATATAGAATTTCAGCTTGATTGATTAGCTGAAATTACCCGAATTAATTTTTTAACACTGCAAATCTCACGCGCCAACACGTGACGTGGTGCAATCAACAAAAAGTCAAACATGCGCTGGTTTAATATTTATTATTTATTATTTATAATTTATAATTAATTAAATTTAATTTAAATATAATATATTATGTTATTTAATCCAATTCAAATTGCGAGATAGTCGAGTGGAGACACTCCAGCTAATTTTCCTCTAAAGTTACCGTAAAAATAAAGATATATATCTGATAGTTTTTCACATGATTAAAAAATGTATAAAACTGCTATATCTAGAATTTCAGTTTGATTGAATCGCTGAAAGTACCAGAATTAATTTTTTAACACTGCAAATCTCACGCGCCAACACGTGACGTGGTGCCATCAATAAAGAGCCAAACATGCGCTGATTTAATAAATATTATTTATTCATTTTAATTTATAATTAATTAAATTTAATTTAAATATAATATATGTTAATTAATCCAATTCAAATTTGCGGGATAGTCGAGTGGAGACACTCCAGCTTATTTAATATCATTATTATTATTAATATTATACACAAATATATTTGTATATTATCAGCATCAATTTAGGTTAAGCGAATGAAAATCAATCTTTTCATGGATTTGTTTTATCTGACTATTTCATATTTTACGATAACGTCTGATAAAAACAAATAAATAAACTTATATAGGATATGAATAAGAAAGAAGGGAGATATAGTAGATGGGGAGGGGGGGGGGGTAGAAAGGGGCAGTCGAAAGGTCCACATGACTTCTGGCCGATTATCTTTGACAATCCAAATCAAGTCTTGATTCTGTTTGCTCGATGAGACGCTGTGGACCTTTGGACTGATAACCACGGAAGCCATCACTTTACTAGTAGCTAATAGCAATCAATTTCTGTGGGAATTAACCGGGCCTTTCGGGGTATCGTCACCCGACGAATCAACCAAGCCCTTTTATTTCACGTAGCGAGATGATTTTTAAACAAACATTTAAATTACTATCGAATTACTAAGCAAACTAATCACATAATCGAACATAAAAAAATAAATTGGAATGTTATTTTTAAGCTGACAATTATTATTATACTTATACTATATTATTATACTTATACTATATTATTGAAAAATGAGGGGGTGAATTAAAAAAATAAAAATTATAATCAGAATTCATTTATAATTATTATTATTTCAATTTTAATTCACTTATAAATTGCATTAAAAAAAATCGACTCAAATTATTATTATTGAAATATAATTTGGTTTTTGTGTATTTTTACCGACCGACGATAGTAAGGGAGGTATTGTTTTTGTTTTTTTTTTTTGTTATCTGAGTAATCAATTCAATTATTTGTGAAATATATTTTATTTATTTTTATTTTATTTTTTTAATTTTAAATAATTATTATTATAATTTTGATGTATACTTAACTAATATTTCATTGTATTATTTAAAAATAAATTTAAATTATAATTTTGATTTGGGTATTTTAACTATGGTTTGGACTGTTTAGAGTTCAATAATAGTAGTAGTAATAGAAGGAGTAGTACCAGTAAATATATCTATTCTATAGATATACGAGGTGTGTCTAAAAAGTTCGGTGAATGGTATGATAAAATAATTAAAAAGAGAATGTTAATTATAAATACCTTTATTAACTTTCAAAATACTCTCCACTAGCCACAACCCACTTCTGACAATGTTCGTATAACGCTTGAAAACTGTTGGAGAAGACTTGATGTTGAATCGTTCTCAGAATAGTCGTCACAACGTTCAGGCCGGCAATCCACAAGCACGACACTAGAAAACACTGAACGTGTACGAGAGATACTAATAAAAGATTAGCGATTGACTCTGCGACTAATAGCCGAAGAATTGGGTATTAGCAAAGACACATTAAGTAGTATTTTCTGGTGTTCTGCTTGTGGATTGCCGGCCTGAACGTTGTGACGGCTACTCTGAGAACGATTCCACATCAAGACTTCTCCAACAGTTTTCAAGCGTTGTCAGAAGTGTGTTGTGGCTAGTGGAGAGTATTTTGAAGGTTAATAAAGTTATTTTTCCAATTAACATTCTCTTTTTAATGTTTTTATCATACCATTCACCGAACTTTTTAGACATCCCTCGTAAGTCAATCGTATAATGTAGAATATGATTTGATAATTAAAAAAAATTAAAGATTGATATTTTTTTCATCCCCTTGTTTCTTTATTGATGAAAAGTGTTGTTTATTCATTTAATGTAATTTCAATTAAGTAAATGAAATAAAATGTATATATATATATATATATAAGTAATTCTGATAAAAAGTTTTTATTTTGTGTTGGTTTGTTAGAATGATGAGTGGTTTTCTTTTGATTCAATTTAAGAATGTCGAAGAAAAAATATAAAGCTAAGTAAGCTGTGTTTGTATTTATCTTGGAATACTAGTATATAGAATTATTTACATTCACGGTGCATTTATATCTCCAAAAAATTAATAAATATTTATACTTAATATCAGTGATTCTCAACCACTGTGCTGCGACACTTTAGTGTGCCGCGAGATTATGAGGCTCTTAAAACATTTCCGACTTTTTTTCTAAATTTTTTCAATTTAGTTCTAAAAAAATAAGGTAAACCGTTTTTGGGACCACTTTTTTTCTTACATCTACGGTGCATTTATATCTCCAAAATATTAATAAATATTTATACTTTATATCAGTGATTCTCAACCACTGTGCTGCGACACTTTAGTGTGCCGCGAGATTATGAGGCTCTTAAACATTTCCGACTTTTTTCAAATTTTTTCAATTTAGTTCTAAAAAAAGCTAAACCGTTTTTGAGACCACTTTTTTTCTTCGTGTGTCGCCAAATTTTTAAACCGTTAAAAGTGTGCCACAAGAATCACTGCTTTATATAAATAAGTGGAAATTCATTATACACGTATCTATTACTTTACATATCTATCTACTATTTATAAATATTGTATATGTTTAGAGATTATTCATGAATCTGAAGTAAGTATGAAATGTTGTTCTCGATGCGGTTAAATTACAAAATATTTCACCTCTAGTTCAATGTCCCTGACATCAAATTGAATTCGTTGGTTGGCTGTTGATAGAGAATTTATTGGAAACCATGGAGTGTTGAGAAATGCGAATTGAACCGGATCGAAGGGCCCTCCTCCTCTAAAGATATATTTACATCACCATCACTTTTTTAAAAAAAAAAATTTAGAATTTTTAAATTATATAAAAATATTTATTAGTTATTCTCATATAAAAATACACCTGTATTCCTATATTCTTTGATGAAATAAAATTTTAATAATAATAAATAATAATAAACGTTTCCATTTAAAAGATTGAAATTTTTAATGAAATATTAAAAAAAATTTATGTTTTTTTTTATTTTTTTATTTTTCTAAAATAATATATTATATGTATATTATATATATAATTTATATTCTTAATTATAAATAGTAATTAAACAATATATTTTTTTAGGGTAGAGTCAAACAAAAATTATTATATCCATTGATTTAATTTATAGTTATCCTTAATATAAATATAAAAAGGCGCCATTGGGTGTGTGGGTAGCGAACCTACCTCACATTCACATGGTTCAAGTCCCGGGCCTGGCAAGAAAATTTCCTTAGCTGGGGTCTATGGGACGGAGTCAACCCAGCCTCCGGGAACAACATTGGGGAATAGCTACTTGACGAAGACATGGATTGCGACAATTTTAAATCAATTTATCCTATCCAATCGATTTATTATATCTATATCTATAAATAAAGGCGCCATTGGGTGTGTGGGTAGCGAACCTGCCTCACATTCACATGGTCTCGGGTTCAAGTCCCGGGCCTGGAAGGGAATTTCCCTAGCTGGGGTTTATGGGACGGAGTCAACCCAGCCTTCGGGAACAACATTGGGGAAAACCTACTTGATAGCGCCTCCGATCAAGAAAATCAAGGTAAAGGTTGAGAGGACCCGTTCTACTGATCCTAGGACACCTCATTGATATAACAGGCTTGATAGGCGTTGTCCTTGCATAGGACGTACAAAGTCAGAGGTTTTTTTTTAATATAAATATATATATATTAATGAAATTTTCATTATCTATTAATTACATTTAATAATTTTTTTAAAATCATTTTAGTATATTTCAATAATAGTAATTTAATAAAAATAAAAAAAAAATATAAATTTACCATTAGTAGAAAAAAAATAACAAATAAATAATATTCTCATTTTATTATAAATTTAAGATGAATCATAAGGATTAATATAAGAAGATTATAATTAGTGGTGTATTGGGAGGGGAACAACGTTCCCTTACTTTTTTTTCAGAACCGGAACGCGTTCCAGTACTTTTTCATGTCACGACAACTCCCACTTATATTTACATGTTAGAATTTCTTTTTTCGTGTTCGTTAATATTTTGTATAGTAAGAATAACAAAAAAATAAAAATTTATATGGAAAAAAATAGTTTGCTGAAAAGAAGACTTTTTTATGCTCCCACTATGCGTTCCCTTACTTACTTATTTTACCAATACATCATTGATTATAATATTGGAATCATTGAGTAAGATCAAGAATGTATATTCGTATATAATAAAAGATTTATAAATATATGACGAAACTTTTGAATTATTTTCATAATTGAAAATTTTATATTACTTATCATACTTTTTAAATATTTTGTTAAAAATTTAATTGTAAGTTTAAATCTTTTTCGATAATATAATTCTAATTATCTAAAATAATAAATAATTTTAAATAAATAAACGAATACATGTAAGTATACTTAATTATACATAATATATATATATATATTGGTATATTACAGGGGTTCCCAAAGTTTTTGCTAGGCGGGCCAATTTAGTATACCTCAAAATAACTACGGGCCAAAAAAAGGAGTCACCTATATTAAATAAATAATAATAATATCGTGAATTTTTTGTTTGTTTGTTTGTTTTTTATTAATTTACCATATTTATAATATACATATAATTTTTATTAACCATCAGATTGATGTCACGGGCCGCATTCAAAGGGTTCGCGGGCCGTATTTGGCCCGCGGGTCCCACTTTCGGAACCCCTGATATATTATATTAAAAATAAATTAAAACTTAACAAAATGAAATTTGTCTACATGTTTTTGATAATTGTATTTATTAATTTATATTTCAATTTTATCTGAATTTTTTTTTTTTATTTATTTTATTTTATTTTTTTTTTATATTAACCCGATTGATTAATCACACATTAATTTATTAAATAATAAAAACTTTAAAAAAAAAATAATATTACTGTTAATAATAAATTGCTTATCTATTTATGGTATAGGTATTATAATTAGAATTATAAAAAGAAAAAGAAAAAGAAAAAAAAATACAATTCTCATGTTCATGGATTAACATATAAGGTAATGGCACCTATAGATGACATGGCACCTATAGATGACACTTTTGAATTTAAACTAAAACAATAAGGAAATTTTAAAACATACGCGGAATTTATTTTTTTTAAATGATAGTTTTGTTTTTCCACCACCTGAGATACCCTACAAGAATACAATTAGTCGCCCTATTTTTTTTCTTTTAACTTGAAAAGCAGACAGGATCGTCAACAATTGATTTTTTACACAAATCTTAAAGATAACCTTAAGGTAACTAATGTTCTTAATTAGTATTTTATATTTTTATTTTCATATTTATCAAGAATTTAACAACTACATTATAAAATAGACTTAATATAGATATAAATCACTTCAATTTAAACACCTAATTTTTAAAAGTATCTTTTTTATCAACCGTGTCATCTATAGGTGCCCCTAAAAATTGTTTTTCCTATAGATGACAGCAATGTCAGCTATAAGTAGGTTTTTAAAAAAATTGTCTATTATATTAATAGATGTAAAGAGGAGATAATTTTATAGAATTCAACCAAGTTTCATGTCTGAATTGATATGGGAACCTACCTAAAACTGTGTTTTATCTTTAGTTTTCTCATTGTCAGAAAATTTTTTTCTATTCCAGAACTTCAAACACTATTTTTTTGAAATTTTTTTTAAATTAGTCTGTTCTCAATGTATAATTAAAAATGCATAATTAAAACAAGATTTGTTTAAAATCAATTTTTTATTTTATTATAATAATCATCTAAAAATAAAATCAATCACAATAAATATATCTAATGTATCATTATATGAAACCTGATTTTTTTATTATAACTAAAGTTAAAGCAGCAACAAGGTGTTGGAAAGATGTTTTACTTTGTAAATAAATAAGTTGAAGATAAAGAGAGCAAGCGAAGTGAAAAAAAGTAGATGTCATCTTTGGGTTCCATAATTGTCATCATTAGGTTCCACCAAAATTTTTGGTGTCATCTATAGGTGCCATTTGATTATTTTGAAAAAAAATTATATTTCCCCTTAAACTCATATAAAAGTTTAAAATATTTATCCTGGTGATAAAAGGTAAAATAAGCTTTATAATAACCAAAAGATTTTTTTTGTGAGACGTATAGTTTCAGTTTTATAAAAGAAAATAGGAACAAGAGCGCTTAAAATGTCATCTATTGGTGCCATTACCTTACCTAAGTATGTATAAATATTTAAAATATATGAAAATATATGTATAGACGTGTGGGTTATTTTTAAAACTTTGCAAAAAATAAAAATAAATAAATAAATAAATGAATAAAAATAACTTGAAAACCGGTTAAAAGTCACAATAGTTTTGTGTGTGAGTGTGAGTGTTTCTGATATAATCTAATTATTATTTCAATTTCAATGAAGAATATCATAATATTATATAAGTTATCCGTATTTTGTTGTTAAATATAATGTTTATATAAATATATATGATAAATTGAATTGTGATATGTACAAAAATTATTGAATATTGGCTTATGCGATTCATTTTTTTTATAAAGATTAGATGAATTTATTATTTAAATTAAAAAATTAAATAAGTTATTTAATTTTTCTTTTATTTTTTTTTTTTTTTTTTTTGTCAAAAATGAGTGATTTTTAGGACAAAACAAGGAAGTTATTTAGTATAAATTATGTGTTAGAAAAAAATAGATATTCTGGCGGAACTTGGAACGTTTCTAATTATATTCAGCTGATAAAAAGAGAGAAAAAAAACATGTTATGATGATTGCGAAATCATTAAGCTAAACTAAACAAATAGTTGAAGTCGACGAAAAAATTATCGAATGAATTTCACTTACTTACCATATGTGAACTTGAAAAAAACTCGGCGACTCTGGTTGCCGGCAGGTCGTCGATTTGGGGTGGGGGGTGGGTGGGTTTTTATTTATTTATTTATTTATTTATTTATTTTTTTTATGAGGAGGGTGGGTGGTAGGGAAAACACTATCAAACTGACACTACACGACAAGTGGATTTATTATTATTATTTTTTTTTTAATTAAAATCACTACGAAATCACAACTACGAACAAACACTACGAACACGATCCGAGTGTATTTATTTATTATTTGGCGGTGCACTTTCGCTGTTTGTTCAACACGACTGTTTTTTTATGTATTTATTTATGTTGTTATGTGTATTTTGTTGTTTTTGTTTTTTTTTTTTTTTTTTTGTTGTTTTTTTTTGTTCAATTCACGCACTTTCACGCGGTTTAATAAGCGAATTTAAAACGCAGTGGCACACGCAGGCATGCGTTGGTCCCAACACGTGCAGAATCAGGTGGCACATGTGGCATAGGACAGAGCCTCGCCCTCCGCGGCAGGTGTGACAGTCCACGAGGTGCTCAGGTGACTTTCGTTGACTACCTGCTTCCTCTCTTGATACTTCAGAGTCGAGCTCTCATAACTTTGGTCGCTCGCGCGCTCCGCCTGAAGGAGTTAGGCCTTCGAAGAGGGGGAGGGGACACCTTCGGACGAGATCGACTTCAGTCGGACAACTTCGCTACAGGGGCCAAGTGTAGAACCTGTTCTGCCATCTCTTATAAGTATCTATAACTATTTTCTATCTTTCATTTTTAATTTTTTTTAATTTTATTCAATCAAAAGTAACAAATTTAAATTATTGAACAATATCCATATATATTTATATAATATGTATATATTAAAAAAAACTTTAATTTAGTGGAAAACAATTTTTTTTAAAAAATAACATTAATTAATATTGGTATATTAAAAATTAGATAAGAATCATAAGAATCCTATGATGACTGATCCTACGATTAATATTTAGAAATAATTAATTTGAAAAATTTATTGAATTGTTTATTGAATAAAATATAGAATGGTTTAAATTTTTTTAGATTAAAATTTAAAATTAAAGCATTAACAAGACAATTCTTATTATGTTATTATGAGAGAAGAATTAAAGGTGTAAATTCTTAAACACTTTTTGATTAATTTACAGCAAAAAATAAAATATTAATATTAATTAAGATTAATAATTTTGATTATTAATATTTTTTTATTATTTCACCAATTGTAAATTCCATTTTTATAAATAAACTGATTCTCTTCTTTGAACTTCTTCTTTATTTTAAAACAAAATAAAAATAAATTGTATTTATTTATTTATTAAGGAGAAGAAAAAAAATCAAAAGTATAAGAGGATAAATATAATGTTTATTTATTTAAATAAATAAATAATGAAAAAATTAAAATCAAAAATATTAATAACTTTATCAGATTCTCTAAGTCAGGGGTCGGCAACCAGGTGCACGCGGGCAGACTACAACTAGAGTCTTAGGCCCGATTCACACACAAGTGGCGTATGGCACTGGCGTGGTTCTGGCGTGGTTCTTAAGATTATGTGAGTAAATTATTTTAATTAAGAAAATTTGATCTCATAATTGGATTTTCACGTAAGATTTTAATATATAATATATTTTTTAATATTATTTTTATAGTAGTTTAGTGTTATGCTAATTTTATATTTTATTTTTATTTTGTTTACTTTTATTTTTTTTTAAATAAATTAATAACATTTAAAGTAGCATAAAAAAGTAGCACAAAAAACACGTTTTTATAATTAAATGCTGGCAAAATATAAAATTTGATTAAAAAGTTGAAATGAATAATGAAATGGTCTAGAAGTGGCGTGCAAAGTCCCTACGAGCCACCGGTCGCGTCGGAGTGGAGTGGTCTTCGTGCCATTTTCCACGCCTCCAACACGCCATATCTGTGGGTATTGAGTCATAAGCTAATGCAATTACATTAACAAACCTGTTCCACGCCAGAACCACGCCAGTGCCATACGCCACTTGTGTGTGAATCGGGCCTAAGAATTTCTCACTGCCACTGGGCATTTGGTATGTTTTGTTTTATTTTAAAAAAGAAAAGAAAATAAATAAATAAATAAATATGAAAATAAATAAAAGATAGAATACTATAATAAAAAAGGGTTGCAAAGACGAAGACAATGAATGATATAACAATTAATAACAGGTAGTTACCTAACTATATACCTAAATAGCAAAAATCAAATAAAGAAACTTTTATTTTAATATATAATAAAGTTTTAATTAACATTTAAAATACAAAATGTATGAAAAGAAAAAAAAAATATCGTAATATCATTTGAATTAATTGCAAAAAAAAAATACTTATAAATATATTATTTATTATTAAATATGAATTTTTAAACATTTATTCTAAAAGAAAAAAATTCAATTTAACGATTAAATATAATTTTACAATTCTTTTTTAATTGATTACATGTTGATAATAATAATCATAATTAAAAATATATACGAGGGTGGGATGAATAGTTTCCGGCCTGACCAAGAAAAACGATGTTTTTAAAATTTTATTTATGCTTTATTTTTCAACATAATCTCCATCAACACTGATACATTTCTCATAACGGTGTTCTAATTAATTTAATTAATTTAATTTAATTTAAGTCTCATCAATAGTTATGAATCGACGCAAAATTTCGTTTGGATTACGTCTACAGCGCCAAATTGTATGAAATTGAAATAATTTTTCGAAGTAGTTTTTGGTCTAACGTTAGCAAACGCGGCACCCACGTTACACACAGCTGCTTTCCATGGTCAAAGGCTTGTGCAAAATATTTCGCACAAGTTCAGCTGACATCGTACAGGTCTCAGCTATCTTGAATGTTGAAAAATAAAGCAAAAAAAAAAATTTAAAAACATCGTTATTCTTGGTCAGGCCGGAAACTTTTCACCCCACCCTCGTAGATGTAGAATGTTCTATTTTATTATACCTACTATATAATAAATAAATAAAATATATAGTTATAATAGAAATTTATCTATCTATATATAAGTTTATTTTATTAAAATATATAAAGATTATTATAATAGTATATATTATTATAATAATAATATTTATGTAAAAGAAGATTATTTTTCACACTCACCGGGGAAGAACCAATGTGGAATTAGAAGGCACCAAAATAGATTATAAAAGATGATTTTTATTGTACTTGATTTTAATAATATTAGACTAGAATCCATAAGCAGCCATCGGAATCCAATTGTTCTTCATTATAAAGAAAGTAAAATATTAATGAATCTTACTGGAATCATGGCCAACAAAAATTGTATAAAATTCTAAATTCCATTGAAAATTATTATTTTTTATTTTTAATATACTATACCTAAATTGTACCTAATTGTGATCATTAATAGTTTTAATGAAATTACATTTTAATCTTTGATGGTTAAAAAAAAAGTGTCTCCACTCGACTATCTCGCAAATTTGAATTGGATTAATTAACATATATTATATTTAAATTAAATTTAATTAATTATAAATTGAAATTAATAAATAATATTTATTAAACCAGTGCATGTTTGGCTCTTTGATGATGGCACCACGTCACGTGCTGGTGCGTGATGTGCAGTGTTAAAAAATTAATTCTGGTACTTTCAAGCTGAAATTCTATATATAGCAGTTTTATACAATTTTTAATCTTGTGAAAAACTATCAAACCTATATCTTTATTTTTACGGTCACTTTAGTGGAAAACAAATCAAAACGTTGTAGGTAATGACCCTCTTCCGGTTGAGCTCCATTTCTCAAAAGTTGATAGAAAACTACGTATTTTGAATAATGACCATATACCAAATTTCATTATTCTAGTTCAAACCGTTTTGGCGTAATCTTGTCTTCATACATACACACAGACATTTTTTTCAATTTTAGTGAAAATGATTCAGGAACCTTCAAAACCTATAAAAACATCAAAATCTCGACATCGAAAATCTTGCGAGATAGTAAAAATGAAAATAAATTGGGAAAAAATGAGAGACAAAAGAATTTCTAGCCAAAGTTTTATAAAAGTAACATTTCAATCCAAATTAAAAATTTATTTTTAATTTATTGGCATTGTAGAAGCCATTTGGCAAAACTTTTAGTTATTATTTTTTTTTTTAAATTCACTCCTTGAATTTTGTAATCATATTTAAATAAATATACTCATAATCTTTTAATAGAAAGATTATAAAATATTTTCTATTTTTATGTATAAGTGATACATAAGTATTTGTTGTTTTATTTTTTTTTTTTTATTCTTATACAAAATAAATTATTTTATAAAAATTTTAAAAAACCCTACTACATATCAAATGTTTTATAATTAATAAATTAATTAAATATAAAAAAATATAAAATTAATCAGAGTATAATAAACAAAATTAAAAAAAATAATACTTTTATGAATTAATATTTTGGTAATATATTTACTATATCAAAGTTTGTATTATTATGAAAAAAAAATTATTTTAGGATAATTTTAACATGAAGACAATCCGAGAGCAGACTTGTCTCCGTGGTAGTGGTTAGTGTCAAGAATTTTTCAGAGCTTCAAATTTTCCATCAATTCAATTCAAAAATTCAACATTCACCCCACCCTCGTATATACCCTGAATTCATGATTTCTAAAATCTTGGCATTATCCTTTCATTATCATTTTGAATCATCATTATTTATTATTATATAATTATATAAATAATATTCAAATAGCATAATAATAAATATTTAAAAAAAACATATACCTAGTATATTATATAATAATAATAATAATAATAATAATATATTATTTTTATTACTTAATAAAAATTTAGCTAAATCAAAAATTAAATTATATTTTTTTTTTCTTATGAATTTTATATTTTTCATTTTAATTAAATAAATTTAATACCTATAAAAATTTTAATTTTGAAAAGAAGTTGTACAATTTTAATTAAAATCTTTATTCTTTATTTTTAATTTTTTTTTTTTTTTCCGAAAAACAATTTTCAATGGAATTTTTAATTTATTATATACTTGTGTTATTGTTTTTTATTTTTATATTATTTTTTTTTTTTTATAAATAAATAGAAAATGTTTCTGGCTGCTTGCTTTAATAATTACATAAGGAAAGAGTGGTTGGCCATTAGGAAAATATTAAATTTGAGACAGACGGCCGTTGGGGAGGAGGGGCGTTTCACTCATATCACGATTACGCACAAGAACTGGAACACTGTTTCTGAAACCAAGATCTCTTGTTTACTATTTTTATTTTTTTAATTAATGTTTTTTTTTTAATGTTTAAGAAATAAATATTATTTTATATAATTATCTTTTTTTAGTTTTTGTAATTAATAATTGCATTATTATTTTTCATTTATAATTCACTACTTAATATATATATTAATATATATTATTATTATTATTATCAGATTTATCAGGGATATAATCACTTACTGGACAACAGTCGGCCTCGGGCTGTTGTCCAGTGCGGACGTGTGCCAGTGTCAGGATTGCCCAGGATTCTTCGGCGCTTTACAGCAAAGCAGTGAGTACAAAACCATCCAACCTATCAACCTAAAATTCCGATATTAACCCTTGGTCACACAGACTAAGACCCAGAATCCTAAAAATATTCCCACCTAAATCTCTTGAAAATGGCGCCAAAATAGGTGCCGAAACGTCGAGAAAACAATCTCACAAAAATACGTGATTATATCCCTGATAAATCTGATAATAATAATAATAATAACATTCACGAAAATCTAAACCAACATATATATACACTTTATTATATAAAGTCTGAAAATTTATTTTTAATTTATTATCATTCAAAAAGTAAAAAATAAAAATAAAAATAAAAATAAAAAATGATTAAAAAAATATTAAAATATATTATTTAGGACTATTATTATTTATTTTATTATAAAAAGTGAATTTAATATAAAAAGACTTATTAAAAATAATTTTTATTTTAGCATATATTTTTATTGAAAATTGAAAATTGTTGTTAAAACTAATAGAATGTGTGATTTTAAGAGAATACAAAAATTATAAAATTAATATGAATCTAATGTAGGTATGTAAACTACCATCATAAATTGTCATTAATTGTAGAAACATATAAATTAATTTGTGTTCCGAAATTTATTTATTATTCTTCTTCTTCTCAAAAAAAAAAAAAATTTAATAAATAAAATGATTTATTTAATTATTATGTGGTATATTGAATTATTCCTGATTCGATGCTTATTATTGTAAAAGTATATATTAAAATAATTATACATATTAATCTTTTTTTTTTAATTATAAATATTATTATATTTAAGTATTTATTACATTATCAAAACAATAAATAAATAATTATAATAATAATATTAATAAATAAAGATGAATAAAAATCAATTAATTCTATAAAACTTACCTGAATATACTTTGGGTGGTGGGTTGAGTTAACATCTTTCCTTGTAAATAGTCATTCATTGTAGGACAGGAACTGACCGATCTTAAATCGTTAAAAGTTATGGAATCCATTGTAGGACTAGATCCATTCGAAATAAGTAAGGTACCCAAGAGTTTACGATTTGGACTTGAATCAGAAATCGATTCTAAAATTTTATCTCCTGAGGCAAATCTTAATCGCTTTGGAGATTCCATACTTGAACACCGTGGAAGAACAACATTTCCAGGGGTATTTGATACCTCTGGTGAAGTTTTGGTTTTAAGTGAAGATCGAGGTTGTGTTAAACTGACATTGGGAGTGTTGTTAGGATTATCAGGAGATGAAACTATGGAAGATTTGTTTTTCAGTTTACGGGAAGCACGTGCTTCATCACGTGCTTGTCGCGATTCCGAGTCTTCACCGAGAAGCCAAAATGTAACTCGTTCTCCTTTTCCCTTAAGACGTACTGATCCACGTTCAACAAGATGATATCCACCCAATGTGTCCAAAATCAGTTTCAATTCAGAACTACAGTGAATTTTCAATGCTAAAATATAATAAATAATAAAGAAAAAATATTTATAATTAAAATAGATAAAAAAAAAATAATAAGTGATAATTAATACAATAGTTTTTTAAATATTTTTTTTTTTTAAATCTCTGACATTTAATAATAGAAAATAGATGGTTGGGATTTATAAATAAATCTGACATTTTAAAAAACAAACATCTTAAACGGATCATAATTCTTTGTAATATTATATAACTCCAAAACTCTCATTTTCCGTCAATTTTTTGATGAAATAAATAGCCAATCAAATTCTTCAATTCCGAGTCATGTGTTCAAAAATAGCCAATAAGACAACAATTACACTGAAAAGATCCCTCCGTTTGATAAGATCCCTCTTGCTTGTTGCTAGGGAACAAACTTTTTTTGTCATTTAATAAATCGTAATCCTTTGCATTTTAAAATGTCATTTTCACGATATGGTGACGAAAATAATGATTCTATTAATGAAAATATTAAAAAAAAATAGACCGAAAAATATTTTATCAAATAAGAAATACATTTGGAAATTATTTATGGACTTTTGCAACACCAGAAAATATAAATTAGATGGACTTCGTACTGTTAATGAGCTTGTACTGATATTGAAAGAATGGGCGGTAAATATGAGAATTCGCGAAAAATTTTCCCACCTAATGTCCCTCGAGCATTGATAAATACTTATGATTTTATAGCAATTACCTCTTTCGGATTGTTATAAAATTATTTCGAATTATCAATGTCCTTGGGACATTACAGCTGATAATTATAACATAAATTCCCTATAATGTGTTTGTATAAGTAGTAATATTTTTTAAATAATTTTTTTTGTTGATTGTTTACAAAACGGGAAGCTTTATGGATTTGGATGAAACTTTGCCAGTGGATTCCTTTTTTAATTCCAAAGAACATTTCCTTATTTCTCGGGCTCATCTAGTTTACGAGATAAAATGTGGGGCGAGCCCCCCTGGAATGTCGCGAGACTGTTGTAAGGGGAGCGCGAATGTATTAGAAAAATTATTGTTAAGATTTTAAACAAGTATCGATTTCGCTTAATAATTGAAAAATAATTAAGAAAAGCAATATCTTCAATGAATCCAATTTGTGCTAAAAAAAACAGCTCAACCATCACATTATATTATGTATTCTATTTTTTTGTAAGATTTGTTCTTACAATTAAAATTAGCTACTTTATTTTATGACACATAATTTTTTTTATATATATTAAATATATAGAAATTCTCGCTGAAGTCAATTGATTGATATAATGGCTTGATTTGGCGCGCAGTTATCCTTTAGACTTTTAAAATAGCTCGACTGACTTTTTGCAATATAAGAATGTGGGATCAATTTTTCTATTTTTGTTGTTAGTTCATCAATAAATTCATCAATGGTTGAAGTTTGAGTTATCATCTGTGTCCTGTCTGTAGCTACCCACTGTTTGAATTCGATCCTATCTTCTTCCTCATAGTTTTCAAACTTTGGTTGTAAGAATGCTGTTAAACTTTCCTTCGATGGACATTTTTAGGTAAAAATATTTTATTTAATATTAAAATGTCTAATTATTAACAAAATTCAGCCATTGAGACTCTCATATTGCTCATAATTAATGTGTTGTAACTTGCAGTGGTCTTAGTAAATAGAAGGAGGCAAATACACAAAACTTTTATTTTATTAAATTAAAGCCCATTTCATGTAGATAATTTAGGAAAAAAAAAGTTCTTGATTATCTCATTCCCTTGTCGTGATATTTCATTTTACGCTAAACTTTGTTTGTAATTTTAAAATTTTATAATATCCAACATATAATTTTTTTAAAAATATTTTGGGGTCCGTTACATTTTTTTTACAATTCCTCATAGTTATAAGAACATGCCTTAAAAATTTCAACAAGATAGGAGGTTAAATAAGTGAATGAGAAATTATTTTCTTCTCCAATACACGTTTTATTTGGCCTTATCCGAGGCTCGGAAATTTAAAAACGCCAATCTTTAAACTGCCATTACTCAAAAACTATGTGAGATAAAAAATTAAAATTTGGTGGTGTTTTTCATGTTTATAAATAGAACATATTTACCAATTTTCATAAAAATCTGAGATTTTGGGTGAAACGGCCTGGATGAGTTGACGTGGAATGACCCATATGCAAATTTTAATAATTTTTTATCTCGTAAATTAGAAGAGACCAATAAATACTACATAAGGAAAGTTCTTTTGGAATTAAAAAAGAAATCCCCTGGTAAAGTTTCATCCAAATCCCTGAAGTTTCCCGTTTTCTAAGCAATTGCCTTTTTTTTAAATTAAAATCTTACGTAATCCAGTAGATTCCATTCTGGAAGCAGTATTGACTGTATCGCCAAATAAACAATATCTTGGCATTTTCAATCCAACTACTCCAGCGCAAACAGGACCTAGAAAAATTAATAGCGTTTACTATATTAGCTTTGTATTATATACGAGGTGTGTTCGAAACGTAAGGTGACTTTTCAAATTTCACGGGCAATGTACTTTCGATTATCGATTTTTTGCTATTGAAAAATATGGATCAAAGGATTTGCATCAAATTTTGTGTAAAAAATAAAATAAAGTGCTCCGAAACACTTGAAATGTTGACAGTAGCCTACAGTGAAACTGTTCTGAGTAAAAAAAATGTTTAAAAACTCTTCCAAGATGTCGGGGAAGATGCCAATGACAAGCCTCGCTCTGGACGCTTTTGATCACTGTTTTCTTCGATTACCATGGCGTGGTGCATCAGGAGTTCTTACCATATGGTCGTACGGTCAATAAACAGTATTATCTTGAAGTTATGCGCCGTTTGCGAGAAGCAATATGAAGAAAACGTCCAGAATTGTGGAAAAACAATTCATGACTTTTTCATCACGTTAATGCCTCTGCTCATTCATCTTTGCTTGTGAGAGATTTTTTGGTCAAAAACAACACCACAATCATGACTCAGCCACCATATTCACCGAATTTGGCCCCATGTGACTTTTTCTTGATCCCAAAACTAAAAAGGCCTATGAAAGGACGGAGATTTGCAACGATTGAGGAGATAAAGACTGCATCGCTGGAAGAGCTCAAGGCTATACCGAAAAGTGCTTATGAGAAGTGCTTTGAGGATTGGAAAAACCGTTGGCATAAGTGTATTGTATCTGAGGGGGATTACTTTGAAGGGGACAACATAAATAAATATTTTTTCTTAAAAATACAAAGTCACCTTACTTTTCTAACCCACCTCGTATATAATTTAAAGAATAAAGAATAATAAGATGAAAGATGTTTGTACAAATAAAAAAAAATTTTAATAAAATTATTATATAATAACACGATCATAGAAGAAATGAATTTTTATTATTATTCATATTGTATGTATGTAGTAGAAACCTGAATGAATTCCAATTCGTAATTTTAACTCTTCGGCAGGACGATGACGAATACAAAATTTCTTAACACTCTCGAGTAATCGCAAAGACATAGAAGCTATTTCAGCAGCATGTTGAATTCCATTACGTACAGGTAACCCTGACACCTGTAATTTTCAATAAAAATATTGAAAACATATTTTCAAAAATAGTAAATATATTAAATTGCTAACTTACCACCATATAAGCATCACCAATTGTCTCCACTTTATAAACATCAAAATTTTCAATTGTTGAATCAAAACAGGTATATAAATCATTTAAAAAATCAACTACCTAAAGAAAAAATAATTACGATATTATTTAGGAAGTATAATATGACTTCTTAGAGCAACAAAGATTATTTTGTATCATGAACGAATGTAATTTTTTTTTTTTTTTGTCCAATTTAACTCAATTTAAAGTGAAATTCTTTCAGAGAATATAATAATAATAAACCAGTCCTACAACCAAGCAAAATATTACAAAAATATGATAAAATAAGACCCCACTTAACGTGGTTTCACTTTAGCGCTCTTTTGAAATAAATCAATTTCCAGCTACAGAAACAATTTCAAATAATTTAAATGTATCTATTAATGCATTAAAAAACAGATATGGATAGAACAGAAATATTTTTAATTTTATTTTATTTATAATATATAAGGAAGTGCTGGCTGTGACGTCACGAAGGTCTGGATGACGTCATATAATTTTAAATTAAGAAAAAACTAATGAAGATGATTTTCTCGAGGATAAAACCAATACAAAGTGCATGATTTGTGGAGATATGTAAAAAAAATCTCATCTGGCGAGATAGTAAAAAAAATAAAAAAACAACCTATTAGGTATATAAAATAATATTCAATAAAGGGTATATACCTATGTAATATCATTGTGGTTATTGTTTATTTATTGTCAATATAATATAATATAATTATAATAAATGACTTGGGCTGAACTTTCAATGATAAAGATTATTGGCCCCACCAAAAATGTATTATTAAATGACAAATGGCCTTTCAATTTATTTTATCTGAAAAAGCATCGATTGAATTTAAATACTTATTCAAGTATAAATTATAGGCATCACAGAGAAGTGATTTTTCTCAAGAATATTATTATTTTATCGACATTAAACAGAGGTTTATATACTCGTAATATGATATTCTCAAGGAAAAGTAAAATTTATGAGTTTTTAAATTTATAATGATTAATTTTATGCCCATTTTTATCAACATCGTTTCTAAAAACAATATAACTATACCAATAATAAGATAAAAAATAAGATAAAAAAAATATCCATCTATTAATCTATTATATAAGTTATTATATATACAGAGACATCGAAAAAGGTTGGCGGGATTTTGTTGTACAACTATTCGATAAATGAACACGTCATCAACACGAAATTAACAAGAGAATGAGTAGCATTATAAATATTTTGAGTAGCATTTACTTAAAGTCAGTGGGCGCAAGCGCAGTCGCCATTACCGTGCGGCTCGACTGGGTCAGTCACTTCAGACTGAAAGCGCAGTGTGTTTGGTGGTACGCTGAGTTTAAATCACCTGTGTTAGTGCTTTGTCACTTTAGACGTACTTTGAGACACAATCCACCTACGGACAAAGCTATCGTTCGTTGGTTTAATCAGTTTAAAGAAAGTACTGGAAGTGTTGATATCAAGAAAGTTGTAACGAGGTATGGCTAAAACAACTGTACAGAATATTCTTCACAAACGCCTCAAATTATACGTAGAAGAATTTACGCAGCCATTGTAACTGTAACTCCTGCAATGCTTCAAAACAGGTGGCGGAAGATTGATTATCGGGTAGAAAAAGTTTAAAATTCCCTGCGTCTTTTGATGTATAAATACACCATTTGAATTACAGTTTTTATTACTCATCGAAATCCCGTTCACCTTTTTCGCGATGACCCTGTACTTAATAATTATAAAATGAATTACTTGAAGTGGTGTGCTTTCTGCAGACATTGCAGTGAATCCAACTATGTCACTAAAATAAATTGTAACAGAATCAAATGATTCTGCTTCAACCTTACGGCCTCTTTTTAATTGCTCTGCAACATAGCGTGGAAGCATTTCAAGAAGTAGAGCATCTGAAATTATTTAAAACAATTTATAATTAATAAATAATTATATATTAATGGAAATATAGGAGAGATAATAATAATATATAATAAATTTCTCTACCAGTCTTTTTTTTTTCTTCAACTAATTGATCTGTTCGTTCATCAACAAGTGCTTCAAGATTATTCGCATATTTTTCCATCATTGCCATCATATTATCAAATATATTGGATTTCCTATAAATAGATAATATAATATACTTTATTAGAATTTATAAAAAAAAAAAAATAAAAATATAATCATAAATTGTTTTTTATCCTTACATTCCCTTACGCAATGGTCGTAATCGTGCACGTACAGTTTTCAAATCAGGTCTCTCATCTGGAATTTCAGACCAACATTCGGATAAACACTCTCGAACACAATCAAAACTATTTTCAAGTGGTTCCAATGAAGGTCTGTAGAGGTTTATAGAATAAAATGCGTTAAACGTTTTTATTTTTCTTTATTCCTCTATTTAGTAAAATAAATAAATAAATAAATTTTCTTAACCTGCATAATGGTGCACCAACAATAGGATATGCAACCTTGTGCACCAATTGGAAAGCTGATAATTTATTCTGTACTCCACTTGATTCTGTATTAGTTTTTTCATTTAAAGAATTGTTGATTGTGAGATCACCAAATGGACCTTGTCGTGTGTGCAATTCATATAATACAACTCCAAATGAATAAATATCTCCCTTTTGTGTTCCACCACGATTCTCAAAACTACAATTATCTCGTCGCAGAAGTTCAGGAGCTCTATATAATAAAGCTAGAAATATCAAATAAAATTAATTATTATTAGATTAAATGAAATTAGATATATTCGCAAATTATAATTTGTTTATATCTCTTTATGAGGTGAATATCAATGCAGATTCACGTCACTATTTGATCAAATATACACGAAAAGAGAGATATTAGAAAATAAAACATGAATTCTCCTACTCTATTTAAGTATAATAATTATTTGTAGTCTTAAGTAAAACCATATGATTAAATATTTATAATGGATCTGGGAAAACACAAAAGTGGACAAATTAGGAATAAATTGAACGAAAATCCAATAGATCAAAAAAAATTAAAGTATTAGATTATTGTGACAAATAGGCAAAAGATACCAGTGTATGAGAGACAATTGGTTAAAAATCCCTCCAATATAAGGCTGTAATAGATTTTTGGCATCTTGGCTGACATAATATCAAGGAAAAGACTTCTGCAAGCTAAAATGGTAAACTAACCATCAACTATTGAAGACTATTAAGAATAAGAAAATAAAAACAGAAAGTTAGTAAGATTATATTTAAATAAGGAGTTATCAGTAAATAATCATATGGTGCATTAAATCGTATTTATTTTGTACTTGATTCGTTTGAAACTGCACGTATGTAAAGGTCATTCTTTTAATTATCCTCCAATATTTTGTATGTCTTTCATTTTAAAGAAGAAAAATAGGTAATAGTGTACATGGTACTTGTCACCTTTAGATTTTGATGAAACTTGGCCAGTTAATTCCTTGATTAATTCTAAGAAACTTATGGCGTAAACTTCTAGTTTTCGTGATAAAAGTTAAAGTTTGAATATAAATCCATTGATATTCCATTTAGTTACCATGTTTTATCCGTTTGACCAGCAGAGAGCGCCACTAATTTTTGGGTTTTTTTCAGTTAGGGATTGTATATAGAAAAATTAAAAATTAGTTAATTAAATAATTTCCCTATATCCTAACCGAATCGAAAAAAAAACCCAAAACTAGTGAATAAGTGAATAATTAGTGAATTAGTCAATAAAACATTACTTAATGGCTGCACATTTCGACGTTCATAATAAGCTAATCTGTTAAACATTAATCCTTTTTATCACAAAAACTAGAAGTTTACACCATAAAAAGTTTCTTATAATTAATCAAGGAATCAACTGGCCAAGTTTCATCAAAATCTAAAAGTGACAAGTAGCGAAATATAATTTTTTTCTCATTGTCATTTTCTGAAATGCAAAAACTGAAAAATTCTAGTGATTGACTGAGTCTAATGTTTCTCCAGTGTTTGACAATTTTTGACATATTTTGGGTTATTATGAAGTTCTTTATTTATTTCTTAAAAAACATCTTTTATAATTTGAAGGTAATGGTGTGGAAAAAGAAACTCAAATTTCAATGGTTCCCAGCGGATATGAAAAAGGCCAAACAAATTCCATTTTCTCTCATTTATTTTACGTCCCTTTCTACGAATAGTTGATGAACCGAAATATTACATTTTTGTTTTTGCTAATATCTGTCTTACCGAGAATATTTGATCTAATATTGATCGATTTAGCCTGAAACCGCATAGAAATTCTCCCATTATTCCCTTGGCATATGGTTGTAATTTTAATAAAATAATGTTCGAGAGAATTTTATAAATTTCCAAAAGGGAGATTGCCCTGTAATTATTGCAGACAGTTTTATTTTATTTTTGATAAAAGGTATAATAACTGCTTCTTGCGATTCTAATGGGATCTTTTTCTTACATCAAATTGAAAGAACTAACTACTAAAGTTTTCCCACTATATTGTAACCGGGAAGAGTTTGTAAAAGGACTTTTCATACTTTTGAATCGGTCCAAGGAACAAATTGAATTTGAATGTTTTTTATTGTGGACACATGGTGTTTTCAAATAAAAGAATAATTATAATTTATGAAAAATACTATTCGTAGTTAATTAAATAAAAAAAAATAATAACAAAATAAAAAAATGGAATATGAGGAAATTTAATAACAAATAAATAAAATGTAATTAATGATATATATATATATATATTAGAAAAATTAGGGATAAATAAATAATTACAATTTTGATGCAGGTGAGTGACTCTGAATGGCGAAGGAAATAAAATAAAAAAAGAAATTTCAAGAAAAAGAAAACGCACAAAATAAAAATAAACAAAAATTGAACAAGAGAAGATAATTTAACAAAACCCCAACGTATAATACGACAAAGAGAGAGAGAGAAATGGGAGAAAATTTAAAGCAAACACAAACCAGAATGAAAACTAAAGACGTATAATACTTCTCTCTCTCTCTCTCTCTCTCTCTCCTAAAATGAACCCCCTCCCTTTTGAGCCCTCTTCACTAGTAGATGTCAGCGATTTAATTTGCGAGCGACATATAAATTAATCCCATTTACAATATTTAATTCATTTTGCATCCAAAATATTGTATTAAAACCTTCGATGCTGGACAGTTTTTGATCATTTGAGATGAATTATCAAAGACTGGAACTTTAAGTGTTAATCATTAGATAAAAAACTTTCAATAACTCGATAATTACTCAATTTTTATTTTTTGTTAAAAAAAAGCCTCTGACTTTGTACGTCCTACGCAAGGACAACGCCTATCAAGCCGGTTATATCAATGAGGTGTCGTATGATCAGTAGAACGGGTCCTCTCAACCTTTAACTTGATTTTCTTGATCAGAGGCGCTATCAAGTAGCTTTTCCCCAATGTTGTTCCCAGAGGCTGGGTTGACTCCGTCCCATAGACCCCACCTAGGGATATTCCCTTGCCAGGCCCGGAACTTGAACCCGGGACCATGTGAGTGTGAGGCAGGTTCGCTACCCACACACCCAATGGCGCCTTCATTATTTTTTGTTAAGAAATGATGAATTTAATAGAGTAATAACGGGAACTGAATAAAGAGAAATTGCATGACTTCTATGCATCTTCAAATAAGGCTCTAAAATCCAAGAGGTTATCAAGAGCGGGACTCGTTGCTTGAATCGGTGAGAAAAGTTTAGTGAAAATTTGTATGTGTGGAGGGGAGGGGGGGAAATTAATTGAGAAATGACCATGGAGTTGAATGAATTAGATAAATTTATTCTAGTAAAATGTTGAATTTAAAAAAAAAAAGCTTCTCGAAAGTATTTTTTTGTACCTCAATGTATAATATTTGAGAATAATATAATAATATTACTAATAATATAAATTTAATTTATTCGTTTTTCATTAGAAAACAGTCTTCGAGAACAACAACAACAGCAGCAACAAACAAAGTTAACTTTAACCAAGTTTCTTATAAAACTAATTTTTAAAATATGAAAATAATCCAATTTAAAGATCGCATTTTAAACAACAAAACGCATGAATTCAAAATGAAAAAAGAAATAAATAGTTAAAAAAAATTATACAAATATATATAGTAGTAGTTACGCGTTGATTTTATTTAATTATAAAAGAATGACATTTTAAATTAAAAAAAAAAAAATAAATAAAGTTTAAATTTGTAAAGTTTTATTTATGAATGTGTTTAATTGGAGGGACACAATTGCAAAGTTACAAATTGTTTGTTTCAAAAGAACCATTAGAATATTATTATTTTGTTTCTTTTATTCATGTTTATTTTATTTTTATATAATGAAATATTATATTAAAAAATGATCATTATAATTAAAAAATATAAATATATCAATTTTAAATAAAACCCTAAAATAAGTTGACCTGTGGCCAGGCACAGAACCATCCGACGGTTTGAAATAAATCATGCACTTTGAATTGGTTTTATCTTCGGAAAAAATCATCTTCATTAGTTTCTTCTTAATTTAAAATTATATGACGTGACCCAGCCCTTCATGACGACCTCCTTATATATTATAAATAAAATAAAATTAAAAATATTTATGTTATATCCATATCTGTTTTTATTGTATTAATAGATATATGAAAATTATTTGAAATTGTTTCTGTAGCTGGAAATTAATTTATTTCAAACCGTCGGTCGGTTCGGACCTGGCCACAGGTCAACTTATTTCTGTTAAGAAAATGCATGATTCGTGGAGATATGTGAAATTTGGTGTGAAAACAATACTTCCATTACTATCGTCGGTCGGTAAAAAGGATCAAGATATATTTTTAAAATCTCTAAGAGATTTCATACATATTTAAATTTATCACATTTTTTTTTTAATTTAGCCTTATTACTTATTTCTAAACTTTTATAATCATGAACAATTGGATACAACATGGATTGTTTCCAAAAAAGTTTATTTTTGGCAAAGTTTTCTTGACAAGTTTTTTTTGCCAGCTGAACTATACTATAGAAGTACTTTTCTATTGAGTCTAGTAATTTTTTTTTTTTAATGTAATTGAATTAACACAACTTAAATTTAGATTTTTATATTAATTAAAAAGAATTGTTCACAAACTGAGCGAGATCACAGTGTTATTTTTATATATAAAAACTTTGTATTTTTTCATTCAGTATATTAAGTAAATTAAGTATAAGTATATATATATATATATATATTGCTTTATAAAAAAAGAAAAACACTTTTTTTTTCTTTAAATGAAATTTATTTTATAATTAAATTCAATATTACAAGATTAAATATCTTATATTATTATACTAGGAAAAATTCTATATATTGTCATATATTGGAGGCTTAGTATGGGTTGGGTTATGAAAAAATGGGTTTTAAAATTAATAAATTTAATGTTTAATTTAATTTGGTAGCCATCTGGTTAATTTTAATAGAAAATAGTTTGGTGAATCCAGCGACGGTTGATAAGGGAAAGGGTAGAGTTGAATTCATTCAGAATAAAAAATCAAATATTAAATTAAGATAAAATTATTATATAATAATAAAAAGAATTTAACACAATTATATTTGGTATCATAATAAATTATAAAGAGGTAATTGATAATAGAGTAAAGATATTTATTTGATATTAGAAATTAAATCAAAGTTTGTAATTAATTATTGTATATATGAATAGTTGGAGCAAAGAGAGACAGGAGCAGGGCCCCCCAACTCCTTAGAAATCGGTGAAACCAATTTTTTTTAATATGATGTCTCTATATGGCACCGCTAAGAGGCGCTGCAGGCGCATCACGGATAACTCTGCATGCAAAACCAGGCAAAAACACACACACAAGCACGATTTTTTTTCAATTAGTTACTGCCTGCACTCGCATGGTGGCGCCAAAAACTTTGTTTCAGCAAAGACAATAGAGTTTAATAGTCTAATCGATGGTCTGTGGACACAGGGTTTTATCGAGACATCTTCTGTGGGCTGTCAAGACTGATGTGGGGGTGGCCGCGATGTCTCTCCTGGAATCCACTTAGGGATGATTTGTCTCTCTCTGATCTATCCTGAAGACTGCCCAATATTTTTCTTTACAGGCATAGGAAAATTTTATCCCCCTCCAAGACGCCTCTGGTAACTAGGGCTTACAATACCGGGATCTCGGGATCCCGGACGATTTTTGACCGGTATTAAAAACCGGTATTTATGTAAAAATACCGGTATTTTGGTATTACGAATTTACGAATTTACAAAATGTGTATGATTTTTTAATGCCAATAGTGCCGACAAGTGTAGAATCAGAAAGAGCTTTTTCGGCCGCTGGTTATATTTGTACGAAAATTCGGTCCTCGCTTGATGATGAAACGCTTGATTCGTTGTGTTTTTTAAGAGCAAACTTTAATAAACAAAACGCAAGTTATTAATATTAAATACTTTCAATTTATATTTTTATATTTTTTACTTCTTTAATTATATTTAATTCTTTAATTATATAATACCATACGAGCCTATTATATGTAAAATGTAACATAGAATTTATTATTTACTTTATTTTACTTGCAAGTTTTTTTGTAAATATCTACTCCTACTCTCTCGATGTAATAAAATAAATAATATCTACTCATTTCAGAACAATATTTATTGGATTTCATATATTATTTGTTAAAAAGTCAATATAACAACTGAGGTAAGTAGAAATATAGCTAGTAAATTTATTATTAATATATCCCGGTATTTCAAATTTCAAATACCAAATACCGGTATTCAGATTTTAGTTCGGTATTGTAAGCCCTACTGGTAACATTCCACTAACCCACCCCCATCTCGTAAACATCTGTTACTTGGTCACTTCTCGCAAATATCGATAATCATAAGCCAGGTAATTTATGAGTTTTTAAAAGAAGAAATTTTTGAAATAATTTTTCTTCTTCAATTTAAAATACTTCTATAATATTTTACCCTTTTTCCAGGCCTTTTGTTCTATTAAAAGTTTTAAGAAACATGTCATGAAATTTATGATTATTTACGAGTTCAATTCATGACTATAGTTTTTTATTTTTAATTTAGAACATTTCTTTAAATCGTCCACATGTGTCCACAATGTCTGTTATAAATGTTAATTTCTATTATTGTTACTATATTTCTGTATTAAAGGGGATTTTTATGTCTATATATTACAATATATATATATATATATATGTTACGGTAAAAGTAGATATTGTGGCAAATGTACACATTTTCCGGTAAATGTGCACATTAGCCTCCTCATTTGGGTAATGTGCATTCAACTAACATTTACAATTTCAAATAAGGGAAATGTACATTGAATTCACAATGACCATGTCGTTTTGGTAAATGTGAGCATACGTGGTAAAACGGATCCCAAAAATTTGATTTGCGTTGTTTTGTCTAGAGATGACGATAAAAATTTATATAAATTAGGAACTAAACAGGGAATTTTAAAACAATCTTATTCTAGGCATGAAATCGCCATTTGTGAACAAAAGTTTATATCATACGAAGATGTTCCTCAAGATGTTGAGAAATCGGTAAGAGAAATTATAGGAATGCAGTCCCTTACTGGTGGCCAAGGTTTTAAAAGATGCATCTGTAAAGGAACATGTTCCTCAAAAAAATGCAGTTGTAAAAATGCTGGAATATTATGTAATTCCAAGTGCCACAATAGCAATTATTGCTCAAATAAATAGCACTTTCTTCATTATGAAATTTCTATATGTTCCTTTATAATTTTATAAAATTTAACTGTTATAATAAAAAAAAGTATGTTAATATTATAATTATTTGTTTGATTCCGATCGTATTGGTCCTAAAAAACTAGGACGAAAATAGTATTTATGAATATTGGGATCATAAGCTACGACATATTATATGTAATAAGTATGTTTTGTTTCTCATTCACATTTTTGAATTAAAATAATTTTCGTTATTAAAGCTTTTTGTATTATGTTTATTTAAATAAATTTTTTTTTACTGCAACAACATTTTTAATTTACTTGTATTCCACCTTTCCTTAAAATACGAAGGTAAGAGTATACATTTACCAAAACGTAAAGGCAGGTGTACACATTTGCCGGGAAATGTACATATAAATTATATTCAGTTTACTTATACCTAACTTTTGTTACAGTAAATGTACACTCTTGGGAAATGTATACATTTTCCGGTAAATGTGTAACATATATATATATACAAATCATCTTTATTAGTTTTTTCTTAATTTAAAATAAGAAATTTAAATGACGTCAGCAACTACGTCAGACAGCGCTTCCTTAAATACAAAATATTATAAATAAAATAAAATTAATAATATTTATTTTAATAATATTTTGTAATCAAATTACGAAATATATATTATGTTATATCCACAGGCCATACTTTTCTGTTTTTCCGGGCATTAATAATATATGTACGTTTAAGTGCTGTATGTTTTATGACTATTTTTTTTTTAATTTATATTCTTTTAAATTATTTGAAATTAATTCAAATATTTCGTCGTTTAATTATTTTAAATAATAATCTTAATCTTAAATATTCATTGTTCATAAGGAAAATTTTTTTTAAAGGACCGAGCCGCGGCTCAGTGATCCAGGCACTGTATTATTAAAATGGAAAATCAACTTTCAAAGCGAATTTATATAATATTGTATAAAAATAAACGATTAACATAGATAATAGAAAAAAATATATTAGCTATTCATTGAGTAAATATAACTATATACATGAATACTTATAAATATAGTATAAGTATAAATAATAATAATTAATAAATTATTATTTATATTAATGCAAAAGTAAATAAATTAATCAGATAATTGGTCTTCCTCATTAATGACATAATTAATAGTTAAAAAAACAAAAAAAAAAAAACAAAAAAAATTTTTTTAAATACCTCTTACCTTGCCAACGCGCGTCGTTTTTTTGATGTGTAGTTAATGAAGTTTCTTCAATTTCCGCTAACGATCCTTTTTTAATTAAAAAATTTCCAAAATCTGACAATTTTACTACCCATCTTGAATCCACTAAACAATTCGATGATTTCAAATTTCCATGAAGACGTACCGGAGATTCATGAAGATAAATTAATCCCTGAATTGTATTTGAAAAGAAAAAAAAAAGACAAAAAGATAAAAGTTTTGAATAATTTTTTAAAATAAAAAATAATTCCAAAAAAAAAAAAATATTCATAATATTATAAATAAGATTAAATGTTATTTTTTTATTATTATTAATAAATTATAATAAATACTTTTTACACTAAAAAAAATATAATTTATTTATTTAATTGAAAAAAATGTAATATTTAATAATAAATCAGTTCAATTTTAATTATTCAAATTACTAAGTACATATTATGACTAAAAGTTTTTATTCGTGCAATTAGCATGTAACGATTTAATTAAATTGTCGAATAAAATGTCATAAAACATGAAACACCTGCATATAAAATATGTATTTTATTGAATCCCATTAATAGAGCATAGATAAGCATGTTTTTTATACTAAAAAAAGTATATTCTTATTAAATTTTTTATACTTATCAGAATTTTAGTCATTTTAATTATTTTATTTTAATATTAGTATATTATTAAGTAATTTTTATTTTCTTTATAAAGTTTATAATTTTTGTAGTTTATATAATTAAAATGGCAGCTTACCCGAATAATATCTCCAATTAATGAAGCAATAAACATATTATCTAATTTAACATCTTCATTATCTAATATATCCTGAAATTAAAATAATTTTATTTGATATATTATCATTTTTTTTAAATTGTAGGTAAGTATCTACATATGTAAGTATATTTTTGTATTTTAATAAATATTGTTCTCATGATTTTTTTTATCTTTGATATTCTCATTTGTGGTTAACATTTACATTTACTATTAAACTAACCTAACCTAATTACTTAAACATTACCTATCTAAGAATTTATTTATTTACATTTATTAAAATTTTAAATAATATTTATACTTATACTTATACATAATCAATAAATCTTCTATTTATCGAAAATAAAAGGTTTGTATTTAATACTCAGAGCCTCTCGTAGCTGAGTGAAGAAATCGATTCATTTCCGACAATGAATATAAAATTAATAATTCTAGCAATTCCCATATAAAGAAGGATTATAATATTTAAATTTTTATTTTAATTTCTAATATTCAAACATATTTTTAATTATTTAATATCTAATAAAAAAACAGAAATTAATATTTTGATGTTGTTTTATAAAGACAAAAATATTTTTTAAAACGCCAATTAAAATTATTAAATTATAAATATTATCTTTGTTTTTTGTTTTGAATTTAATTACTCAATCATTAATTAAAATATATTTAAGGGGGAAATATGATAGATTTATATTATATAAATATTAAAATATTATTTTTTAGACAAATGATAATAAAATATAAATTTGTTTTAAATTTTTGCCTTTTTGAAATTAGTCAAATTGTTTATATTTCTTTTAAATAATAATTATAAGCTATTGATAAATTAAAAAAAAAATTATATTTTACATTTTGAAAGGTATAAAATTCTAAAACAAAGCTGGAAAAAGAAAATATATTAAACAATTATATATTAAATACAATTAATAAATTTGAAATTTTCTAATTAAAAAAAATTGATTTAAACAAATTTTATATGTAAATTTAAACTTAAACAAATAAACTTATTAAAATTTTATTTTTTAGTTTTTATATTTAATAGATTTTCTTTTTGATTTTATGTCAAAAAAAAAAAATTAATTAAAAGAATGAATATTTGAATTTGTTTAATTTGTCATACAAATAATCAATTAAATGTTAATTTAAAAGAAATATATATATATATTAACTTGATTTTTTAAATTCAGGAAATGAATTTAATTGTAACTTATCAAAAAATATAAATTTAATTATAATATTAAAATATATTATCTAAGAATATTTAGAATAACATTAGATAGTGAAAAATTTATAAAACAAAATTTACATTTGATTAATATATATATATATATATATATATATATTATTAGTACATTCGTGTATAATCTCTATTTTCAATTTTTCTACATAAATTTTGAAATTTAGGTGCCTCAAGCAACTTGAATGTGAAATAGAATTAATTGTATTGGAATATGGATCAACTTATAAGTTTCTTCTAATATTAGTAGAATATCAATGCATTGGGCTCTTTAAAATCACAAAACGGCTTTATTTCTATTATCAAATAAAAAAATCAATATATACCTATATATATATATATGGTACATATGAAATAATTATGTCTGTTAAATAAAATTAGCTGGAGTGTCTCCACTCGACTATCTCGCAATTTGAATTGGATTAAATAACATAATATATTATATTTAAATTAAATTTAATTAATTATAAATTATAAATTAAAATTAATAAATAAATAATATTTATTAAACCAGCGCATGTTTGGCTCTTTGTTGATGGCACCACGTCACGTGTTGGCGCGTGAGATTTGCAGTGTTAAAAAATGAATTCTGGTACTTTCAGCGATTCAATCAAGCTGAAATTCTATATATAGCAGTTTTATACAATTTTTAATCATGGGAAAAATTATCAAATATATATCTTTATTTTTACGGTCACTTTATAGGAAAAAAAATCAAAATGTTGTAGGTAATGCCCCATTTTCCGGTTGAGCTACATTTCTCAAAAGTTGAAAGAAAACTACGAATTTTGAATAATGCCCGTATACCAAATTTCATGACTCTAGCTCAAACTGTTTTTGCGTAATCTTGTCTACATACATACACACATACACACACATATACACACACGCGCGCACTTCTCAACCTTAGTGAAAATGATTCAGGAACCTTCAAATCTTATAAAAACATCAAAATCTCAACATCGAAAATTTTCGTTATCGCAATACTATCTCTGGCGAGATTGTAAAAATTTTTGTTAAATTCTAAATTTTACTTTTAATAACATTTTACTTTATTTAGTATATTGTAGTTTACAATTCTTTCATTATTAGATATTTATTAAAAATAAAATATAAATATTAGGATTATCAGTTTGATTTTTTTTTTATTCATTAAAAATTGATTTTATTATTATTATTATTTTTTAATTACAATATCTAAATCTAAACAAAGTGCTTTTTTGAGGATGGCACACATTTATTTTCTTCTAGTATTTCTTTTGATGTAAAACTACCCTTCTCATAAAGAAAAGATAGCTAGCTCCCTTCCCCAAATTGGCAACGAGTCAAGTCTCCAACCAATCCATATAAATTCGAGTCAAGCTTTGAAGAATTATTCACTCAATTAATTTATTGGATTTTAACCCATTAAACAAAAAAAATAAACAAACAAAAAACAAAAAAAAATACATTGTTTTGTTTGTTAAGTTATAGACAATATGCAAAGAATTTTGATTTAAAAACAAAATAATTGAAAAATAAATTCTTTAACTTATTATTATTATTATTATTATTATTATAAAATGTTTTAATTTATTCACCTTCGTCGATTATTTAATAATTTCGAATTTTACATTATATCGTAAGTTAATCTAATGTTATTCTAATACATAATGAGATCACTAATAATATTCGATTATTTATTTATTATTTTAGTGATAAATAATAATAATGAAAAAATTGTTTTTTAATCCTTTGATTTAGTTAATTCGCTATTTTGTCCTTTGAATCTTAACACAAAAACTTTAAATAAATTTATAAACTTACTTTTAAACTTCCACGAGTGCAGTACTCAGAAACGATGCAAATATTTGGTGCCTCTGTACAAGCTCCAATGAATGCATTGAGATTATCGTGCCTCAAGTCGCGCATCTATAATCAATTTATTTCTTAATGTATAATTAAAATAAAATAAATAAATAAATATATTATTTGATTTAGTAATTAATCTATATACAATGAATGCATGTTTAAAAATTTAAAAATATTTTTATTGTAATCTTGTACTTGTAAAGGTTTTATTTAAGAAAACGTGTAAATATTCTGTAAAAATAAATAACTGCAATATCTTGAAATCAACAAAATGTTGAATATTTTAAGTTTATTCTAAAAAAAGGGATAAAAATCAATTTTTAACCCCTTTACATAACTCTTTATAATTTTATATATAAAATATGAGCTGTGGCCAGTCACAGAACTGACCGTCGATTTAAAATAAATTAATTTCCAAACAACATTATATATATTTTAGATTTTTTATATATAAAGTATTAAAAAATATATATATTTTTAAAACTTGAATTAAAATGACTAAATTATATGATCTTAGTTTTTATTTTTAGTTTAAATAATCAATTATTAATTACTACTATATTTTAAGTGAAATATTTTCCGACAATGAATATAAAATTAATATTTTGTTAACTTCCATTTCCGGATTCCGGATATACACCAAAAGTTGATGAATTTATGCTACTGAAACATTAAGTAAATATACCTACAAAATTTTATTAAAATCCGTTGAGCCGTTCAAGCTGTACACTTCTATACGGACATACAACGGGCGGGCGGACGGACGGACAGACTTCATGCTAAAAATACTTTTTTCGATTAAGAAAATGCATGATTCGTGGAGATATTTAAAAAAATCTCAACATGTGAAATTTGGTGTGAAAGCAATACCCCCCTTAATATCGTCGGACGATAAAAAAAAAGAACTAATTTAACATTTCGCTTCTTTTTCTATCTTTCAAGTGTATTAATTAAAAATAAATCAATTATGATGTAAAAACTTTGAAAAAAAGTTTAAATTTTAATTAAGTGAATTCAATTGATTTAAATATGATTTTTTTCTAAAGTTTTTTTTTTTAATATTTCTTACAAGGATACGTTTTATCATGAATATATATAAAAATATTTAATTAATATAATTTAATAATACAATTAAAATCTTATTTTTTAGAATTAACACACACACACACACAAAGTTATGATTTTAATAACATTATATTATAATAAAAACAAACGCCTAATTTTAATAAATATTTTAATTTACTAGGAATAAATGAAATACATTACAAATAATAGGCTAATGATAGGTTACTAAAAACAAATTTAAAGAAAATTTTAAGATACAAATAAGTTGACCTGTGGCCAGGCGCAGAACCGACCGACGGTTTGAAATAAATTAATTTCCAGCAATTTCAAATAATTTAAATTTTTTTTTATATTTTTTTATTATTTATTATTACAATCTAACTAATAGTGTAGCTAATAAGTATAAATAATTTAAATGTATCTATTAATGCAATAAAAACAGATCTGGATATAACATAAATATTTTTAATTTTATTTTATTTATAATATATAAGGAGGCGCTGGCTGTGACGCTATGAAGGGCTGGGTGACGTCATATAATTTTAAATTAAGAAAATACTAATGAAGATGATTTTTCCCGAAGATAAAACCAATAAAAAGTGCATGATTCGTGGTGATATGTAAAAAATCTCCTAATGTGAAATTTGGTGTGAATATAACCCGTCCCTTTCTATCATCAATCGGTAATACTACCACTTCCGGTTTTCGGATATACACCAAAAATTGATCCATTCATCATACTGATGCATTAAGTAAATATACCAAATTTTATCAAAATCCGTTGAGCCGTTCAAGCTGTACACATTTATACGGACAGACGGACAGACGGACAGACAAGATGCTAAAAATACTTTTTTCTGTTAACGAATTGCATGATTCGTGGAGATTTGATCCCTTACTATCGTCGTTCGGTAATAATATTCATATAAATGAGATGGATGAATTTGCAATTTGTTTAATAAACAAATCGATTTTGGATTTAACAGATAAGGTTATACATTTTTAAGATATTTCTTAATGATTTTTTGTTCTATTTTTGTTTGCGTCATTCTTGATAATAATTGCTCACAAATATAGGTACTGTCAAAAGTCATATTTTTCTTTCTTATGAATGTCACTTTGCAGTTCAATGGAAGATTTGAAAGTAATTGATTTATTTCTAGAGAAAATATGGTAGAAAAGATGTGTGTTGAAATTCTCATTTTTTTTTTTCGAAAATCTTGAAATTTACTAACAAACTCTTGAATCAATTCAAAAATTAATGAGGATATTTGGTATATATATATACACGAATATTATGTTACCAAAATACTGGAAATCAAAACAAATCAATACTTTTATTTGATTGTGTTCTTATTAAAATGGTTTAAATAAATTAAAAGTATGCAATTTTTGTATTTTTTTTTTGGGGCAATTACTGTTTGAAAAATATTGCAAACATTTATTCTTCTTTTAAAAAAAAATTGTATAAATTTAATTATTTTTATAATTTGTGGCGCACTTTATACAAGCATGGGCTAAAGGGAATATATAATAGATTATATAAGTTACAATCCTCCACCTGGATGGCTCAGTTCGGATAGGATTGAAAGGAGGAATGTATTGATGTTAAATGTTTGTTATCAAATTTATTTTATCTAATGGCTGGAGTATAGGAAACAGGGTTTAAAGTACAGTACAAAATTATTATTTATAATTTTCTTTAATTGCAATAATTATACCGTTGACATAATTTGTGTTACAATTATTTGCAATTAAGTATTTGTAGAAGCAAATATACGAATGGGGGATTGGGGAGTTGTTCGTTTTGATGTCTGGCTACACTAACATGTCGACCCTATTCGGGAGGTTTGATAGACTTGACCGCTATGGTCTATCAGGAGGAGTGTGAACTCTGGCAGGTAGCCGTTGCCAGCATATCGCAATTTTCCACGATATCTGTTCACCTCTAGACGAGGAATTTCACCTCGGGACCACCAGACACTAGTAGTGACAAGACACGAACGGGGGTTAGAAGATTTTATGCGCCGATGAGATTGAGAGCGAGCCGTTTGTTGGTTTAACGACTAAATACTGGAAATTAGCCGGAGTTGAGGGTCAATTTGATGTTGATGAAACCGTGATCAAAGTGACGTGAACGCGGGATCGATGACGCTTCAACTGATTCGAGTAGCGTGAGGAGTTGATATTTAAAGGGGTCTAAACCATTAGTGTTAGTAATGTGTTTAGCCATGTGTGGGAAAGTGCGTGAGAAAATATCTGACTTCGCATGGACCAGATGGCCTCATAGGAATGTCTAGGTTATCTCGCGTGGGGGATTTATTTATCTTACCAAGCGATGATGGACTAAGGGTCCAGATGGCTCGGGTGGACCGTGCGAAAGTTTATATTATCTGAGTGTAGGGTATCTTTTGGAATCTATTCGAGATGTTGATAATATAATCTTATCTTATCTCGACTCGTTGCAGGCGCGCAAGGGAACGTATCTGTTTTATGTCATTAGGGATGACATAACTTATATATATATATATAAATTTAAAACTTAATAATATATCATTAGCTCCCTCTTTAAATAAAATAAATTATCAATGTATTTAAATAATTATTTTTATATTTATAAAAATATATTTATCATCATAGGATAAATAATTTTTCAGACATTTCAGCATATCAATATATCAACAGTAAAATTTGATATTACAAACGAGATGGAAATTGAAAATGATGGCGTACTTCATTAATTTTCACAATGTCATGACTAGGGTTTATGTTTCAACTGTTTATCATTAATACGCTTCTGGAGGGTAAAATGGGTCAGGCCGTTTTGAAGTTAAATAATATCTTTGGGGTAGGGTGTAGGAAAAGAGGGTTTATGGAACGAGGAATTTTCATTTTTAATTTGATAACTAATTTTTAAAATATTTTTCGACAAATTCAATTGTAGATAAGAAATATGAGCTGTGGCCAGGCACAGAATCGACCGACAATTTGAAATAAATTAATTTTCAAACAACATTTTATATATATAAAGTATAAAAAAAAATTAGGGTTTATCAAATCGGTGACCTTCTAGAAGAAGTAAAGGTGTTGCGAGATTAGTACAACGGTTTCTATCAAACTTTATCTTGATCAGAGAACGCTACTACTCCTAACTTTAATAATGTAGGCTGGTTTCGGGTCTCCGAAAAATAAATTACCTTTCCAGCTGCAGGGGAGATTGGACTCGATACACTACTCGTCATATTGCCGTGGAGTCATTTTTGTATCATATAAAGGAAAGGCCAAGGATTAGATTCATCAAGAATTTCCATAAAAGTTGTCTATTATTTTGTGTTGAATGGGCCTAATTTATCAAAATTATTGTTCTAGAGAGTATGAAAGTTATAATTTAATAAATTATTAGTTTCTGGTCGTTGTATTAAAGAATGTGATGATTAGTCCATGCCTTTAAAGGGACGATAATTTAAAATAAAAATAAGTTGAGCTGTAGCCAGGCACAGAACCGACTGATAAATTAATTTACAAACAAGATTATATATTATATATTATAAAGTATTAAAAAAAATAAATATTTTTAAAACTTGAATTAAAATTACTAAATTTTATTATCTTAGTTTTTATTTTGTTTAATTAATCAATTATTTATCACTACTATATTTTAAGTGAAATACTTACCGACAATGAATATAAAATTAATACTTTGTAAACTACCACTACCGGTTTCCGGATATACACCAAAAGTTGATGAATTTATGTTACTAATGCAATAAGTAAATATATCAAATTTTATCAAAATCCGTTGAGCAGTTCAAGCTATACACTTCTATATGGACACACAATAAACAGACGGACGGACGGACAGATATCATGCTAAAAATACTTTTTTCTGTGAACAAATTGCATGATTCGTGGAAATATGTAAAATCAAACATAAATGAAGAAATTGTAATGTGTAATTTGAATTATAATGTGTGGGTTATATTTGTTAAATTAATTATTATTGATGGTAGGTTGGATTTAAAAGGTAAATAAATATTTTTTTTTTTTTTGGAAAACCACAAAAATATGCTATAATGATGAAACGAATCTCTCAGATATCAAATGTTTTAAAATAAATATTTATTTATTTTTAAAATTTAATAATATCAGTCAAATAGGTGAAACTATTTTTGAAATTCGATTTTTATATATATATTTACTTATTCGTCCGATTGATACGTAGGTAACACAGTCCATCTATAAGACTAGTAAACTCTATTGTATTTGCTGAAACAAAGTATTTGGCGCCACCATGCGAATGCAGGCAGTAACTAATTGAAAAAAAATCCGGTTTGTGTGTTTTCCTGGTTTTTTATGCGCCTGCAGCGCCTCTTAGCGGTGCCACATAGAGACATCATATTAATAAAAAATGGTTTCACGGATTTCTAAGGATTTGGGAGGCCATGGTAGGTATATTAGAGTATATGAGAGAACGGAATGTGAAATTTGAAAGGAATAATAAATATTTCAATATTTCTAATTTTGTTTTTTTTTTCTTTCTTTTTATCCAATAGTTTACTCTTTTATTCGAATTGAAATCCATTTTATATACTTCATCTTCTTTAACAAATGGATGGATAAATTGAAAATGAAAAAAATACAAAATACCCACCACCCACCCTTTCCTCCAATAGATATTCCATTTTATATCTAGACAAAGATTTTCAATGCCGCCACTATGACACTATCAGAGTTTTCTGATTTGAAATACACAATCATTTATTGGAATTGAGTCTCTCTCTCTCCAAGATGGATCTATCACGGTTTCCACCTATCTTTTATCTATCGTTTTCTTGTGTGATCTATTGGCATGACGCTCTTTTATTCTTTTTTTTATCATTCCATTCTCTGTCTTATCTGCATCCATCTATCATTGTACCACAGACAAGCCTTTCGGTTACTATTCAACCATCCGATTTTTTTTTTTTTGTTTTTTCATTAAATCTTTCTCAGTTTTGACGTTCATTCATTTGAATAATAACATTTTCATATAATATCGTATAATAATAAATAAATATAATTTTAAATATTAATGGGTTGTTTGTTCATTTATGTAGGAAATTGAAATGAAAAAAAAATAGCTGGAGTGTCTCCACTCGACTATCTCGCAAAATTGAATTGGATTAATTAACATAATATATTATATTTAAATTAAATTTAATTAATTATAAATTATAAATTAATAAATAATATTTATTGGATCTTTGTTGATGGCACCACGTCACGTGTTGGCACGTGAAATTTTCGGTGTTAAAAAATTAATTCTGATACTTTCATCTATTCAATCAAGCTGAAACTCTATATATAGCAGTTTTATACAATTTTTAATCATGTGAAAAATTATCAAACATATATCTTTATTTTTACGGTCACTTTAGAGGAAAAAAATCAAAACGTTGTAGGTAATCACCCTCTTCCGGTTGAGATACATTTCTCAAAAGTTGATAGAAAACTACAAATTTTGAAAAATGCCCATGTATCAAATTTCATGATTCTAGCTCAAACCGTTTTTGTGTAATCTTGTCTACATACATACAAACATACACACACACACTTTTGTTGTTAATTATCCTGGTCTTCATTATTTATTTTATTTATTATTTGTTGATACATAAGATATTTATTTTATTTTAACATTTTGTTAACAGAAAAAAGTATTTTTTAGCATGATATCTATCCGTCCGTCCGTCCGTCCATTGTGTATCCGTATAAACTTGTATAGCTTGAAGCTTGAACGGCTCAACGGATTTTGATAAAATTTGCTATATTTAGTTAATGCATCAGTAGTATGAATTCAGCAACTTTTGGTATATATCCGGAAACCGGAAGTGGTAGTTTATAAAGAATTAATTTTATATTCATTGTCGGAAAATATTTCACTTAAAATATAGTAGAGATTATAAATTGAGTAATTAAACTAAAAATAAAAACCAAGATAATAAAATTTAGGCATTTTAATTCAAGTTTTAAAAATATTTTTTTTTTGATACTTTATATATAATAAATATATGTTGTTGTTTGGAAATTTATTTATTTCAAATCGTCGGTCGGTTCTGTGCATGGTCACAGCTCATTTTTTTTTTAACCAAACTCCTTGTAATTAAACTTACCGTAATTTATTTGAAAAATATATTAATTTTCTTATAAATAATTTACATGAATATCTAGACAAAACATAATATATTTTATCAATATTTTAAAATGGTTCTACTTAGGTATAATCACATTTAGGGGATGGACATGAAAGCCATGTTTTGAACACTGGTTTCAAGTGAAGATATTCTTTTAAGATCATCAACATATTTAAGAAAATTATTTTTAATATTTTTTCTTTTCTTTCTATATTTTACCAAAATGAAATTCTTACATTTTAAAGGTTGTTATCAAAAATATTTAATTATTATTCCATTTCATTTCATTTTAAAATTAAATTAAACCATATGTAAAATTTGAAAAAATATAAAATTTCTTCAATTTATAATTAATTCAAATACGCGAAAAATAAATAAATAAATAAATAAAAATTAACTATTATATTCGGTTTATCATATAAAAATAAAACCTCTGACTTTGTACGACAGCGCCTATCAAGCCGGATATATCAATGAGGTGTCCAATGATCAGTAGAACGGGTCCTCTCAACCTTTACCTTGATTTTCTTGATCGGAGTCGCTATCAAGTAGCTTTTCCCCAATGTTGTTCCCGGAGGCTGGGTTGACTCCGTCCCATAGACCCCAGCTAGGGAAATTCCCTTGCCAGGCCCGGAACTTGAACCCGGCACCATGTGAATGTGAGGCAGGTTCGTTACCCACACACCCAATGGCGCCTTCGTGTTTATCATATACATACATATAATAATGTATAGAAAATAATATAATATACGTAAGTTGATGTAATATGTCTAGATATTCTCATAGTCACAGAAGAATATTACTTCTTTGAAATTAAATAAAATTTATAGGAATATTTTAATAATTCTTTAATAGGTAGTCATTAATAATCGCCACTATGAATTTAATAAAAATGTAAGTATTTAAAAATTAAAATTCATCATGTTTGTTCTTATAATATATATATATATATATATATATATATAAAATATAATAAATGAAGGATATAGGTATACGTATATTTATATAACTTACCATTTTGAGTTCTTTTTTCATTTCTCTGGTGATATCGAATTGACGTAAAGGGAGTCGTTTTACTGCAAATACCCGACCACGATATACACCAATCCGAGTATAAATAGTTGAATACCTAAAATCTGCATCTGGATTGGATGACAAGGATACTTGACTTGTACGAATAAAAGGAAGCAATGAATTATTCGATGAAGATTGGGTTTGTCCATTAGGCTAGAAAATAATAATAAAAAAAAAATTGTATTTTTAATAAATAAAAAAATTTAAAGATTTATTTATGTTAGTTCATATAATGACTTAATACGAGTAATTTTATACCTATAATTAAAATAAGCACCTCCCGGGATGATAATATGTGTTCTCTACATAAAATAACATTTTTCTATTTAGTATTATTGAGTTATTCAGTGTATATAAACGCTAATCATGGAACGTTCAAAATTGCACTTTCGATAATATGCATTATTTTTGTTGTTTGATTTTAAGAAATCTACTGACGAAGCCTAACAAACACTTTTAGAAACTTATGGCGATTTTTCTCTGTCATATCTCAATTGTCGGTTTTGCTTTAAGCGATTTAAAAGTGGTGATTTTTATGTTAATGACAAAGAACCAAACAAATTTGAAAACAATGAATTGCAAAACATATTGGACTAGAACGAAGCTCAAACTCTCAAAGAACTTTCAGACTGCTTAGCAGCGTTGATGAATCAAATATTTCGAGTCGTTTACATGCAAAGGGAAAGATTGAAAAGGAGGGAGAGTCAACCACATCGACTTCGAAGTGGAATATTCATGGCCATAATGTCTTGCTGTGCATATGGTGAGATCAGCAAGGTGTAGTGTAATATGAGCTGCTAAAACCTAATGAAACTGTAACTGCAGATGTCTACCGACGTCAATTTAACAGAGTGAACGAAAAAAAACTAGCAATAGCGAGTAATAGACGCAAAGTCATTCTCGGCCACATGTTTCAAGAGTTGTGGAGGATACACTGTTGCAGCTCGAATGGAAAGTTATGCCACACCCAGTATACACACCAGACATAGCGTCTTCTGTTTACTATTTGTTCAGATCGATGCAAAAATGGCTCGATGATTGAATCGCTGTCAACATCGACATGTTTCAAGAAAGATGGGTAAAAGTTGTAGAAAATGATGGGAAATATATTTTGATGAATATATATTTTACCAATTTTTCTGAATAAATGCCTTTTTAAAGTGAACAAAATAATCTTAATATATGCAAGCATCTAATAAATAAATATTATTAGTAAGTCACTTCAATCAATCCAATGGTTACTTAAAATATCAAATTGTATAATTGGTATATGAAGTGAATGAATGAGACTGAATGTTTTGTTTGTTTTTTTACAAGATCAATTTTACTAATAGTTAATAAATTATTAGTTATTGCATTTATTGTAAAAATAAAATAATAATAAATAAATGTTAGTAATGTGTGTGAACAAATAGAAATTCTTGATTATTAACATTTTCACAAGTTAGAAATAGAAACCAACTATTCTTTTCAATGTTTGTACAAGTTTCTTTGAATTTACATTTAAGTACTTATTGTTACATAAGAGAAGGAAATATAAAAAGAAAGAAATTTACTTTGAGATTATTGTTGGTTCCACCGTTGATATGTGTCTGTTGATTGGGTTGCATTTGAATCTCCTTATAATCCACTTTCCAAAGCAAGGAATCAAGCTCTTGCTCATATTTCCAATTTCGATAAAATATCAGAGCAATGATTATAAGCAGGAGAAGAATACCACCCGTGATACTTGCAACAATTTCTGTTGTATGCGCTATTTAAAAATCAAAAATAAATTTAAGAAATAAATTTGGTAAGATCCATAGAATAATTTTCTTCTATTTGAAAATTAATATTAATTAAATTTATTTGTAATCAATTTTAACAAATATTTTAAACAATTTAAGAAATATAAGTTCAATCCTACACAAACCCCCAAATGTAGAATTAATTAATGCTATTATAATATACTTAATATATTGTCAAATAAAACTTTTTTAATTTGGTTAATTTTTTTTTTAAATCCTCAATTAATAAATAAACACAAATTAAATAAAAAATATCATATTTTAGATAGTTTATTCACAAATACAATAATTTAATAATTTTTCAAAATAATGAATCTTTCTGTTAATTTGAATGATGTTAAATTAAACAAATAAACATTGATAAATAAAAAAAATAATTTTCAAAATTTTTAAAAGAGAGTCGATTTTTTACAAGTAATAATATATAATTTATTATAATAAAAATAATATATAAATTTATAATAATAATAATTTTTTTTTTTCAAAATGTTAATTCATATTAATAATATTTAATCATAAATGGTATTTCAATTATTTTTTTCTTATATATATATATATATATACTCGTATATATATATAAATTAAAGTATAAGAACAATTTCTTTAAATAATATAATTAATTGTATTTGCTCAACTTGCATTGTCAGATATTAAAAGAAAAGGAGAAATTAATGAATAGAAAGTTATTGTTCTTTCCGAAAAAAAGATTTTTCAAAATAAAAATGATTTATAAAAAAAAAGAAGAAAGAAAAAACATCAACAAAAGAATTATCAATTAATTAAAAGTACAACGATGCGAAAAATTCAACTTGTAAAAAAAAAAACTTTTCATTCTAAATCGTGATAGAAAATTGAAAAAATAAAAAAAATTGGTAATGAAAAATCAAACAAGAAATATTAATGGAACTTACATATGCATTTTTCTCCTCGAAAACCACAATGAGGCTCGGCAATGGGGCGAGAACCGCTCGGCCATTGCATTGGTGAATACAAATGCAGCCTCTGTAATGTAAATTTTATAATAAAAAAAAAGTTAATTACTTAATTTTATATTAATTATTTAATTTAATTAAATCACTTTTTTTTTAAACAAATATGTACATAGCACCTATCAAATCTTATAAAAATTTAAAAAGATATTTTTTCAATGATTTTTAATATTATTATTACCGACCGACGATAGTAAGGGAGGTATTGTTTTCATTTTATTTTTTAATTTCAAAATTTGTTAATTATATAATTATTTAATTCAAAAGTGCAATGAAAGATTTTCTTTATTATCAATTAGTCATTTTTCTTTCTTTTTTTTAATTTTTTTTAATAATAATAGCAAGTAATTCTTATAAATATATTTTAAATAAAATATTAAAATTATATATTTAAAAAGATTTTAACTATTCAATAACATTCTGAACTGAATATCCATGTTAACAATTCAATTCATCATAACTATAATATTGAAGCGGATAAAAATGTTTTTGGATAATCCAATACGCTGTCATAGGATTTGTTTTTATTGTTTATTTATGTTAGTTTTTTTTCACTATTTTTACGATTGTACATAAAAGATAAGTTGACCTGTGGCCAGGCGCAAAACCGACCGACGGTTTGAAATAAATTAATTTCCAGCTACAGAAACAATTTCAAGTAATTTTAATAAATCTATTAATACAATAAAAAACAGGCATATATCCTAAATATTTTTAATTTAATTTTATTTATAATATATAAGGAGGCGCAGGCTGTGACGTCATGAAGGGTTGGTTGACGTCATATAATTTTAAATTAAGAAGAAACTAATGAAGATGATTTTTCCCGAGGATAAAACCAATTCAAAGTGCATGATTTGTGGAGATATGTAAAAAAATCTCCTCATGGGAAATTTGGTGTGAAAATAACCCTTCCCTTCCTATCGTTGATCGGTAATACTACCACTTCCGGTTTCCGGATATACACCAAAAGTTGATCCATTCATCATACTGATGCATTAAGTAAATATACCAAATTTTATCAAAATCCGTTGAGCCGTTCAAGTTGTACACATCTATACGGACGGACGGACAGACATCATGCTAAAAATACTTTTTTCTGTTAAGAAAATGCATGATTCGTGGAGATATGTAAAAATCTCCACATGTGAAATTTGGTGTGAAAACAATACCTCCCTTACTATCGTCTCGGTCGGTAAAAACATTAAATCTTAATTTCTATTAAAATATTAAGTAAGTTTGACATAATTTATGAAATAAATTAATATAATTATTATTAGTATGATTTAAATATTTTATAAATGATATTTAATTAATTATATATATAAAAACTTATAATAACTTAAATATTTTAATAATCCAGCCAATTGATAAAATATGAACAGTGACTTCGAATTGAAATATACATCAGATGAATTCTTATTAAATGTTTTATAATGAACATTAATTTATGTGGTTTATTCAAATTATATAAAAACTCTTAAAAAGTGCCACATGCATCAGAATAATCTCGAATAAATATAAAAATACATTATATTATTATTTAGATTATCCCAGTATAAAATATAAAAAAAAAAATTTATTCTTATGTAATATATTGAAAAAAGATTTTTATAAGTTTATATAGAATTATATAATTTTATTTTTTTGTTATTTATTTAAATTAAAATATTTTAAATTAATATTAAATAGAATAAATACATATGGAAGTTATATTATACGTATATAATTAAATGAAAAGAATGAAAGATTATTTTGTGACAATTTTACAATGATAATTGTGAGGAGGAGTTGAGAGGGTTGTAATTGGTTATCGAGTTATAATAAATGATAATAAACCTCACCCCGAGGTTGAATTTTGACAGGAACAGCGCCGCACACCGAGCTCCCTGGCTATGCACACCAACACCGATAGACTGACTACCGCTCGAGCGGCTGGCTAGGAAGAGCCCCTGGCATTTAGGCAACCCGCTGCGCTAGTTTCCAAATTTAAAATTTTCATATTTAAAGTACCTGGATTATCCAGCAGCAAAAATGTATACTTTACTAACTGATTTAATAATATTAATTAATTTTAATAATATTCTTAAATTTGAATTAGTAATTTGATTGAGTATATTGATTTATTATGATTATACTCTCTTCTGGTATTTTTATCTTATAATTAAATAATAATTATTATTTATAAATATATATACAATCTATATATTTATTGAATAAACCATAAATTAATATTTATTATAAAACATTTAATAAGAATTCATTTGATGTCTATTTCAATTCGAAGACACTGTTCATGTCATGCTTTATCAATTAGCTAGATTATTAAAATATATAAACTTTATATTAATTTTAATCTTAATTTAAATTATCTAATTTATCAGAAAAGTTAATATTTTCATTCAATTAATGTCATTTTATCATATTTATTAAATTTTTTATATGAATTAAAAAAGTTATACACATTTATTTTAAATATATTTCATTTGAAAAAATAAATTATGTTTAAAAAATAAATAGGTTAATTTCCAATTTAAACCACGCGATTAAATGGATAAGAATTGTAAATATATAGAAACAAACTGTAAATATAAAAAATAATTGAAATAAATTATAAATAAGTTGACCTTGGGCAGATCCGAACCGACCGACTGTTTGAAGTAAATTAATTTCCAGCTACAGAAACAATTTCAAATAATTTTAATATATCTATTAATGTAATAAACAACAGATATTGATATAACATAAATATTTTTAATTTTATTTTATTTATAATATATATGTAAGACCAGACTGTGACCAGACGGACAGACATGATGTTAAAAATACTTTTTCCTGTTAATAAAATGCATGATTCGTGGAGATATGTAAAAATCTCCACATGTGAAATTTGGTGTGAAAACAATACCTCCCTTACTATCGTCGGTCGGTAAAATATTAGAAATAAAAATGTTGTATATTTCTTATTTTATTAATTTCAATCCAGTTATATTTTCCTATAGTATTCTAATAGATAGAATATATTCACAATCTATATGATAGTTATATTTTTATGTGTTAGTATTGATATGTTAATAACCTAATTGAAAAATTTAAGTTTTCAACAGTGATATAATTGATTGCTTTGAACTAATCTAAATTCCACTGTTTGTTTATATACTAGTATTTGTATAATGAATCATCATGGACTGAAAAAAATGTTAGATAAAACATCCTAAAAAAGTAGAAAATCTGATGGCAGAATGAATGAAACAAACTTACTGGTAAAGATGCTTGGGCTACTCGTGGAAGGAACATTCCAACAGGATATAAGCCCAATACTCCAGACTCTTCTAGAAGTCCAAGGACTGTATAATTACCTTCCGCATCGCAATTTTCATCCATATAAACCATATATCTATATCATCCATAATAAGCTATAATTAGTTAATTAACAAATAAATATCAAATTATGGTTATAATAAATTTAAGTAATTTTATTCATGAAAAAATTTACATAAGCAAGTAATGTGAATTTTGTTTAAATGAGAATTCCAAAAAATTTTGTTTACAAAGGTGGGGTGAAAAGTTTTCGACCTGACCAAGAAAAACGATGTTTTTAAATTTGTTTTTATTTTTTTTGCTTTATTTTTCAACATTCAAGATAGCTGAAACATGTACGATGTCAGCTGAACGTGTGCGAAATATTTTGCACAAGCCTTTGAATATAGAAAGCTGTGTGCAACGTTGGTGCCGCGTTTTCTAACCTTACACCAAAAACTGCTTCGAAAAACCATTTCTACCGACAATTTAGCAGTGTATAGGCGTAATCCAAACGAATTTTTGTGTAAGAATTAAATTAAATTAAATTAAATTTAATCATAATAATTTAAAAACATCGCTTTTCTTGGTCAGGCCGGAAACTTTTTATCCCACCCTCGTACATTGAATTATTTAACTAACCCCATTGCACTGCGATAGGTTTGATTTCGCATTGCCTGCGTGATAGCACTTCCATTTCGAGTATCACCCCTTTGATCCAGTACAGAGATTAACGCTCGTGTATAAAGATGGACCGCATCGTAGAGGTAAGCGGCTTCAGCTCGAATCTAATTAATCAACAGCATTCAAAGGTAGAACTTAACAAAAGTTTTTTTTAAATATAACTTTCACTAATATTTCTACGTACGTATATAATAGATAAAAATTAGAAAAATATATTCATATATCTATATTATTTTTTTATTAAGAATAATTATAGAAAAAAGTTTAAATCACCGACCAGTATATTATTCACTCATTTGTAATTCAATTTTGTTGTATAACGATCAAAATGTTGATTGTTCTGAAAGATACCAAGAGAATATACCACTATTGTAATTTTCTTTACAAAGAGAAAAGATAGGTTAAAGTAAAAAATACGATTAGATGGATTCTAAGTCATTTGTTTATATTTACATATACTTATATAATAGGTATGTTTAAAAGAAAAGGTAAATTTTGAATTTTTGTTACCTGTATACATTCGATTATCGAATTTTTTTTTTTTTGTTATGTTGGTACACATATGTTGACATTATCAGCCATTATGGATTAGTAGTTTGTTTTTGACAACTGAAAAAGTTTGTCACGTTTTTGTGTGCTCTTCGAATTTTTACTTAAAAAAAAATAAGGAATAATACAAGGAAGTTATGCAACGTTTGCGTGAAGCAATACGGCTCAAACGATCGGAATTATGTAAAAACAAATCATGGATACTGCATCATGATAATGCACAAGCTCACACAACATTGTTTGTTCGTGATTTTTAGGCCAAAAACAACACCGTAATCATGCTTCAACCACCTTATTCACCAGATTTGGCTCCCTGCAACTGTTTCCTATTCCAAAAACTGAAGAGACCAATGAAAGGAAAGCGTTTTGCCACAATGGATGACATAAAGTCGAAATCAAAGAACGAGTTGATAATCATACCGAAAAGCGCTTTTCAGAAGTGCTTCAACGATTGGAAGAAGCACTGGCATAAGTGGATTATATCTGAGGGTGGGAAAATGGATATTGATAAATAAATAAAAACTTATCGAAAAATAATTCAAAATTCACCTTTTGTTTTGAAAAAAACCTCGTTTACATCTCTCTAGGCTTACGCTTGAAGATGTAAAAAATATAATACTTGTTCTTTGTAATTGAAAAATAAAAATAAAAAATAATTATTTTTATTTTATTTATTTATTTCTATGTTATAAAAATCTTAACTATTTTATCAAGAACAAGAATTATTGGTGACATAAGTATAAACTCTAATATATCTATGTAATAATAATTGATCTATAACAAGAATGTTTCGATACAACTGTCATTTGATTTAGGATAGATTATACTAATGGGTTCAATTTAAAAACATTATTTTTATATATTGTCCCGAATGAATAATGGCAATACCATTGGACATTAAGTTAATGTAACGGATAAGCATAGACAGTACCATTTATCCATTTCAATGATAAAGTGCAAATTACAATACATTTAGAGCACACAGAGTTGAAACTTTTTTACTAAATAATATTAAAAATAAATTGAAATCGAGTTATTTATTTATATATGTATATAATATAATAATATTAATGAAATAAATAAAATTATATAATATTAATTTAATGATTAATAAAATTATAATTGAAAAAAAAATATTTACATATTTAAAATATAAATATTGGATCTGGTAAAAAGTTAGCTACCTTTTTTTTAATTGAATTGTAATTTAACTCGTTTTTTTAATACATTGTACGCTCTATATAATCAACTCATTTGAACCAATTTCAATAAAAATGTTTTTTATTGGGAAAAGTTGCTTATAGGGAAAAATGGTATTTAAAGTACAAACATATTAATTAATTAATTAATTAATTAACAGAAACTAACAGAAATTCTAGTAACTATTCTAATTAACAGTAATTAACTTCAATACTGTCAGCACAAAACACAAACATATTCCAAAAACAGAATTTTTAACAATTTGAGGTTATATTTTTATGAACAGCTATCAATTCAAATATTTAGCTTTAAAAAAAGTTAAAGTTGCTTATACAGAACAGTTAAAATAAAAAAAAAGTTGCTTGTATATATGTTGCTTATAAAAAGCGTTCACTGTATATGAAAATGAATTTATTTAAACCAAATATGCGTCAATATTATTGGCAATGTTAACTCCATATCTCCTTGATGTTATGTTTCTGTGGTTTCTACTTGAAAAACACAGGCTTCATTTGAATCCAGATTAGTTGCATTAAGAGTGTTTTGAAGAGATTGGAACAAATTATAGTCAGAGGGTGTCATGTCCGAAATATATGGAGGGTCCATGAAAACTTTCTAACCAGAATCTTGCAACTTTTAACGGGTCATTTATTATTTAATTCAATTATTGCAATCGCCTGTCGAAATCCTTCGAACTGTTCATAGTAGAGTTGTGAAGTAATCTTCTGACCAGCTGAACGATACCCTTTCAGTCTCACCTTTACTTATGTTACTATTACCTTTTATAATGTCAATTCATTTTTTCTGAACTGTTGAAACTGCTCACCATCCCACCATCACGAATTTTATCTCCTTTAATAGTCGACATTTAGTCACATTTTTTATCTGACGTTAAGAAACGTTTTAGAAGAGGCTGGATATCATTCCATTCTAGCAGCGCATCTTACAATTAGATATTGATTCGATCTAAAATGTTTTTTATGCTCAGATCATGAGGAACAGCAAATATATAGCATTTTTGTAATCAGTTTTATGTATATATGTAGTTTAAAACCGTTTTATGGGTGATGCCTAGATCCTAGAACATTCACACATTACCAATATCTATGTTGCTACTAATATGGCTAAATAGCTCGACTTTTTCAAATATTGTATCCAATTTTTCAATCACCGGGTGATCAGATCAAATTCACATCAAAATTCCAGAACGAAAACGAGTGAACCATTTCTTTGCAGTACTTTTCAAAAGAGTACTTCACCAAACAATTTTTTCATAAGCCTGTGAACCGATATAATATTATTATAATAATATTGCAAAATACAGAGAAATATATTGATTTGTCTTTTTAGTTAAATGTGAATAACTTTCTAACTTCTAACCCAATTGAACCAATATCTCTACTATGTTATTATCGTCCTGGGTTGGTGCACGTTGGCGCGGCGCCATCTATTTGTGGTGTGGGGCACCACATATCAAAACCTTTTTAATGAGCATTTAATAGTGGCACTGCAATCTGTAATTCAGGAGTAATTTGAATTTGAAATTTCTCATTCAAGATGCAACATTGTTCAGAACTCTTGCAACGTGTAGCGTTTTATATATGTCTTTTATATTACCTACAATCTTATTGCATTCACTTAGTAAGAAGAAGAGATTGTATAATAAATGTTATCATTAAAGGAGCAATCTACATGATGAAGGATGCTGCTAAGTGACAAATTTAATAGTTTCCAACTGTGTTTGTAGAAATAGAAGATCTTCTATTATAACCACAAACAAATGAAAGGATAATTAATTTAACTAGCATCTCTTAAATTGCTTCAATTTAAAAACCTATTTTAAACAAAATCAAAAATAGAAATTTAAAACACACTCACAAAATAATCAAATAATCATTGAAAAAACTTATTGAATATCTAATTTAAACGAACATCGTATTTTATCATCATTATTATAATTTTGGTAATTTAATAATATAATAAAGTAAAATATATAATATGGTATGGTACCTGGTTTAAAAACTTGTATAAAAATACTTTAATTTTAATTAAATTAATAAAAATGTTATTATTTTCTTTCAATTTAAACTAACAGTAGATGTTATATTATATAAATAAGAGATATTATATATATAAGTGGATTGCTGAGGTGAAGTTCATATGGATTATATGTAAGCAATTGCAGGTAACCGAATAAATAAGGTTCCACAATAAATGTAGGTAATCAATCAATGATTCCTAGTGAAGCAAATGCAGGTGATTCTCAATGAATCCCTGTGCAAAAGGGCAGAGCCTTCGGCCTTCAAATGGGTTGAGTAAAGATTGGCTATGTGGTTGAGAAGCCGTCTTTTATAATATGATTTAGTGCTGCGCTTGCAGAAATCATGACGTCATGAATTCTGCTGGTGTTGCAAGAACAGGGTCTATAACTTATATATATATATTTAAATTATTTAATATTTTTTTAATGTATGTGTATGCGTAATTGAAATTAATTAAATTTTTCCAATAATTAATGAATCGTGAATTAATTTTTTTTTTTTTTAAATACTTAATATACTGTTAAGATTATGTAAGTTATTTTTAAAATGTTAAAGAGAAGGATAGACATTTAAAAGATATGTAAAAATTACAGAATAAATATTTAATTTATTTTGGAAGCAAACATAATTGCTTGTAAAATTAGCTGGAGTGTCTCCACTCGACTATCTCGCAATTTGAATTGGATTAAATAACATAATATATTATATTTAAATTAAATTTAATTAATTATAAATTATAAATAATAAATAATAAATATTAAACCAGCGCATGTTTGGCTTTTTGTTGATGGCATCACGTCACGTGTTGGCGCGTGAGATTTGCAGTGTTAAAAAATTAATTCTGGTCATTTAAGCGAATCAATCAAGTTGAAATTCTATATATAGCAGTTTTATACAATTATTAATCATGTGAAAAATTATCAAACATATATCTTTATTTTTACGGTCACTTTAGAGGAAAAAAAATCAAAACGTTGTAGGTAATGACCCTCTTCCGGTTGAGCTACATTTCTCAAAAGTTGATAGAAAACTATGAATTTGCAATAATGCCCATGTACCAAATTTCATCATTCTAGCTCAAACCGTTTTTGCGTAATCTTGCCTACATACACACACACACACACACACAGACACACACACACACACACACACACACACAGACATTTTTCTCAACCTTAGTGAAAATGATTCAGGAACCTTCAAAACGTATAAAAACATCAAAATCTCAACATCGAAAATTTTCGTGATCGCAATACTATCTCTGGCGAGATAGTAAAAAACGAGTCTACATTATACTCGAATGTTATTTAAATAACAAATTTATTAAAATCTAATAGTTATTTTTATTCTATTATGTATTCAAATATTTTGAATAAATAAGAATGATTTCACAGTCATAATTTATTTAAACTAATGTTCCAATGGAAAGATATAGTATAGAATTCCAAGTTAATTTATTACTAAAAAAAAACAAGATTCAAATTCGATATTTTTAGAAAATTCAATTCAAAAGATATTCAATTTTATAATACCTACAATATACATATACATATATTCTTATCAAATATTTCACATTTATTTCTATGTATAGCATATTAATTTATTTTAACATGTTAAGATAAAATTATTTATTGAAATCCTACAACTGTCATGAGCAAGAGAAAAAGTAAAAGAAAATAAAAATTCGTATCAGGGAAGTTTGTCCACAATTATTTGTTGTATTATTACTTATTGAAAATTTTTTTTATAAAATAACGTTTTTCTCGTAGACTAAAAAGAATAAAATTAATTTTTCTAGAAGCCTGACAAAGTTTATAGATGAATTGCTTCATATTCAACTAAAAACGTTGGGCGCTTTTAGTTTTCATTTGATTTCTATGCAATTAACTTCCTTTATAGAGCTATAATTCATATATGAATATTATATATTATATACATACATACCACACTAAAACACTTCATTAACAAGTAACACTATTTAATCAACCATTTTGGATTTGATTGATAATATGTAAATTTAATAAAAATTCTTTTAAATTTTGATACATACTTTGATGTAAGTATATTACAGTGAAAAATAATAAAAGATTAATTTCTTAGCTCTTAAACTATCAATTTTATTGCATGATAAAAAAATTTGTCAGTTTATGTGTTTAATAAAGTTTTGATTATTACAAAAATTTGACTTGATTGTTCATATAAATAAATTAAACTAAATGCGTCCAACGATTTTCGTAAACTCTAATTTCTAACACCCATAATCTATTCTTGTTTTAAACTAATCTTTTGAATTCTGTAATTCCTCAGAAATATATCTATTGAAGAGGTATATAATTAAGAAATCAATGATTGTCTCAAGGTAATTTATTTCTATTTAATATTAGGAGAATAGAGATTATAATATAAGAATTGTCTACTTACATTTTTAGAGATTCCCCGAAATCCTGCCGCATTGGTGAAGTTGAAGGGTGGTTTTTCCATATACTGGTTGACCTGATTTGCAAAGGAGGTGAACCCTTTTGGTGGAGTTGCAGACACCCCCAAGTAATTACGGAAAGCTCTGCCAGCAGATGGCTCTGCTTTCTCTTGCAAAAGTCCTTTTAGGTACTTTTCCGGTGCACTGGAGTCATATTGTTCCATATCTACTCCCACCACCCAATATTCACCTGTCATCACAATGCATATATATCATGAATCATCAGATTGATCATCAGATTAATAAAGAAATAAAAAAAAATTTATTACCTCTATCGAACAAATGAAGTTCTTCCATTGCAAGCATCAAACCAAGGTGTTCGTAATGATAACCAAGAATTACATAAACTAAAAATGAATAAAAAAAATGTTATTGTTAGATAAACTTTAATCTAATTGTTCTATTAATTTGTTCTATAATGTTGTGTTGTGTTGTGTTGAAAAAAACAATGAGCAAAACCTTCACATTTGATCGAACTTGTATATATATTAAAAGTTATATATCTGGGACACCGAGCTCTCGCTCGACCCTTTAAAAAATATTGATATACAATTCTTTAATTGTTTATTACAATTATTAAATGTTACATCATTGCATCACTCTGATTAAAATGAGTGGAACATAAATATTTTTAATTTTATTTTATTTATAAAATAAGATAAGATTAAAGGAGGTTCTGGCTGTGACGTTATGATGGGTTGTGACGTTATATACATTTAAATTAAGAAAAAACTAAGGAAGATGATTTTTCCCAGAGATGTGTGATCAATAAAACTCGATTTTTCTTTATAAATACTATCTATGATGTGAATTTCAAAAAAATCGATCGAGCGGTTTCTGAGAACCCATTTACAAATATATATATACAATTTTAGCTAGCATAATAAGATGAGATTTATAAATATAATAGGTTTCACTAGATTTTACATTATTTTCACAAAAATTCACACAATCATGAACAAATGTAAATTATCCTTATTTTGAAATATTATTAGAATAATTTACATATATATATACCATATATAATGAGAATTTCTAAAGATAAATTATACTTTAGGACTCTAGTAAAATATATATATATGTAGTTTTCATTGATTTTTTGGAAATTATCTTGTATTTAATTTCTCACATAATGATGGTCTATCATCGCAAAATGGAATTCATTTGTTATGGATCATAAAATTCGCTAACAAACTTGGCACATTAGATTTTAGCAACGGTCAGAACAGATGTTCTTTTATTGCGAATATGTTTGTTGTCGTTTTGTCGCGTGATTTAAACATATCATTTATTAACTTTTACTATGTTATCATGAAACGTCAAATCAATAAACTTGAGTTTAATTTAAAAAAAAAATAGTAATTATTTTTTCATTTACATAAGTTATAAGCGATTTGATTTATTTGTAAGTGAATTCATTTATTTATAATATAGCGATAATTAATAATGATAATAAATATTATAGATTTTTTTGGCCAAGAGAAATTCAACCCATTTTAGGGATATTTTTCAATTTTTGTTTTCATACTTTTTAATTCAAAAAATTTTAAAGAATAAAGGACATCATTTCCGGTATGAGTTTTTTCATATATCTCCACGTTTCAAGTCATTCTGATATCAAAAAGTGATTTACCCGTTGACGAATATATCTATCTATCTGTCTATATATATTTATATAAATATATATATATATATATAAATATATGGAAGAAAATTAACCTCTGGCTGGCTCGCTTCGTCGGATATGGTCCGATGTTAGCAGTCAACGTGTTAAAATATAATATTTTTTTTTACAATTTAGTCAATTTTAAATATATATATATATATATATATTAGTGAATTTTTTAAAATTTAAATAATATTAATTTTATTTTCAATATACTTTTTTAAAATATTATAGTAATTTACTAGCCAATCATTGACAGTGATTTCCAACCTTCTGTACCGGCGCCCCCCTTTTTTTAAAAACAATTCTTGCGCCTTCCTTAATTCTTGTAATAATCTAATTTCATAAATACTCACATAATATAGTAATTTATTTAATGGACTACAAAATCACACATACACCTTACACACCCAGTGCCGCCCTAACCCCAGGGCGCAAGCCTTTTAAGGCGGCAATTTTTTATTTGCGATATAGTAAAAATTTATTTTTCATTTTATTAGTTTTTACTTATTTTTAAATTAAAACACTTCTTAAAATATTGAACTGATTTTTATTTCTTTCAAATATGCTGAAAAACGATAGATAGAGAAGGGCAACGCGAAATAGGTGTCCCGACACCCTACCGATCGTACTTTTGTTTCAGTCGCATTTGAACTGTCGGAGCCAGTCGGAGCTGTACCACCAATCATATAATAGTTCCGATCAAGTTCTAAGGATTAGACTAAAAACTGATAACTTTTCCGACTCCCATTTGCCATTCTGTGTATTTTCTTAGGAAGAAGGGCGCATTATTTTTAGTAGCCCATGGGCGCCGAATTCCTTAAGACGGCCCTGTACACACCCGCACACACTAAATTAAGCAAAACCATATTATAGATTATTATAGAATTTAGAAAAAAAAATTGGTTCTAATACATTTGTGGCCCCCTACAACAGTCTCGCGCCCCCCAGGGGGGCGCCCCACTGGTTGGAAAACACTGAGCCAATGGATACACATTATTTAAACTACTCTGTATATATATTAATATTTAAATAGTTTTGTTAGCTTCAAAGGTTCTTTTATTTATTTATTTTAAAATTCTTTTAATATTTGTATATTATCAAATACAAAATATACGCATATTTTTTCTTACTAAATTATTATAGTAACGTTGATTTGAAAAAAAAAATAATAAAACTAATACTATTGAAAAAACACCAATCATTTTATTTTTTTTTAATTTCATTAATAATAATGGTGAAACATAAAATAAATCAGAGCAAAGAATTGGTTTATGACTGTGTTTTGAAAGAATTCCAATGTTATTTCATCTTATCTACTATTTGGATGATCACCTTTTTTTCCAACTTTAAATAACATTTTCTTTTTTTTTTTCTTTTACTTTTCGTCTATCAAAATATGTAAGTAATATGAATTGAAGGTAAGTAAATTTAAAAGTTATTTTAAAAAAGTAATATTTTTTTTTTATTTTTTTTAAAAAATATGATAAATTTTAGAGGATACAAAATAACCTCTGATTTTGTACGTCCTACGCAAGAACAACGTTTATCAAGCCGGTTCTATCAATGATGGGTCCTCTCAAACTTTTCCAATCAACTTTTTGATTTTCTTGATCGGAGGCGCTATGAAGTAGCTTTTTCCCAATGTTGTTCCTGGAGGCTGGGTTGACTCCGTCCCATAGACTCAAGCTAGGGGAATTCCCTTGCCAGGCCCGGGACTTGAATCCGGGACCATGTGAATGTGAGGCAGGTTCGCTACCCACACACTCAATGGCGCATTAATTTTAGAAGATACAATCCTACGTTATTATATTAAAAGGACAATCTCATTTCAAAATTTATTTATAAATCCTATTTATTCTTCTTCTTCTTCTTCTTCTTCTTCCTTTTAGGCTTCAGCCTGTTTGTTTCCAAGAGAAGGCATTCTTATCGGTCTTTCCACCTTTTCTTTGGTCGACCTCTACTACGTGTTCCATGGGGCCGATTTTCTTTTACTATTTTTGCAAGGCGATCATCCATCATTCTTTCCACATGCTCACTCCATCCTCTCTTTCTCACTTCGATCCATTCATTTATTTCTTGTATTCCACTTAGTTCCCTAAGGGTTTCGCTACGGGTTTTATCTCTTAAGGTTTTTCCGTGTATCGTCCTTATTACTTTCATCTCCGTTGTTCTGAGAAGCTGCTGTGTTGCAGTTGTTGATGCCCTGGTTTCTGCTGCATATGTCAACACTGGGCGAACGCAGGTCTTGTAAATTTTTACTTTGCTCTCTGTTGACATATATTTGTTTTTCCATACCAGTCCATACAGGCAGCCAGCTATTCGTGCTCCTTTTGTTACTTGAGTTCTAACCTCATGCGCTAGGTCTCCATCGGACGATATCTCTGCACCCAAGTAATTGAATTTTTGGACTTGTTCCAATGAGACATTTTTTATTTTAACATCGCATTGGAGCTGTTGCTTAGATATCACAAGGCATTTCGATTTTTCCAGAGATATTTCCATATTTAATTTTTTCGCGATTAGATCGAATTGTGATAGGAGAGTTTGTAAATTTCTTTCGCTGTTTGCTATTAAAACCACGTCATCCGCGTAACACACGGTGTGCACAAGTTTATTTCCCATTTTATAGCCAAGTTCCGGTGACAGGTATGCTATTATTTTGTCCATAATAAGATTAAAAAGCATAGGGCTTAAGGAGTCGCCCTGTCTTATCCCACTTGATAGTGGAATGAGTTCCGATATTTGGTTATTCACTTTTATCTTAGCTGTAGTGTTAGTGTTCACCTCTATTATCATCCTAACTAACTTTTCAGGAACTTCTCTCTCTCTTAGACAATCCACTATATCTTCTAGCCTTACCCGGTCGAAAGCTTTTTTAAGGTCTATGAAGCAAAGGAATGCCGGGTTGTTGAATTCGATTGACTTTTCAACTAATTGTCGTATAATGAATATGGCGTCCGTTGTTGAGCGATTCTTTCTAAAACCTTGCTGTTCCTCTCTCTGCTTAATGTAGTTGAGCAGTTTATTTAGAATGATTTTAGTAAATAATTTTAAGGTACTATTTAGTAGTGTTATGCCACGATAGTTGTTAAGGTCGTCTTTGCTTCCTTTTTTAAATATCGGTATTATCGTGCTTTCTTTCCAGGACTCAGGGATTTTGCATTGCTCCAAGATGTTCTGGAACAATTGAGTAAGTTTCAAGGCTAGCATGTTCCCACCATACTTCAACATCTCATTTGAAATATCGTCAGGGCCTGGGGATTTTCTATTTTTTAGATTTTTAACTTCATTTGTTATCTCTTCCTTGGATAAGGGTACGTCGTTTATGTTAAAATCTATAGGTTCAGCATTAGAGTAAATATTGTTTGAATAGAGGTTACGGAAGAAACTCTCCCATTTCTCCACTGGAATTTTGTTATTAAGGACCAATTCATTCATTTCTCTTCTATTTTTCTTTATCACTTTCCATATTTTCTTCTGAGCTCCATAAATATCATGTTCCATATCTGCCGTGAAGCTTTCCCAATATCCTTCTTTTATTTTTCTAATGCTAGAGTTTGTTTTATTTCGCACCTCAACATATAATCTTCTCTTTTCTTGAGATGGGTTGGAAAGATAGTCCAAATATGCTTTTCTCTTCGTTTTCGCGAGCTCCTTTATTTCTGGTGTGAACCATGGTGTTGATTTTCTATGCGTATTTATATTCACGCAGCGTTTCCCAAGAGCTTCCTCTGCCGTTTTAGTGATGCATAGTTGTATCCCTCCCCAGAAATCATCCAAAGTGCTATTTGACTCTATTGGCAATTCTTTGAGTCTTTCACATAATCTTTTCTCATAGAGATATTTTGTACTCTCGTTTTGGAATGCTTCTGTATTGAATTTCGAAACGAAAACTGGTTTTGTTCTTTTCGTGATTTGAGCTGAGGCACGAATTTTGGCTACCAATAGTTTATGATCGCTTCCGATATCAGCGGTATTATACGTTCTTATATCAAGTATCTGGGTTGGATGAATGTTTCGATTGGTAACAATATAGTCTATTATAGATTTCTGACCTCTACTATTACTCCATGTTATCTTATGGCCAAATTTATGTTTAAAAAAGGTGTTATTTATTCGTAAAGAGTTAAATGAACAGAAATCTGTTAGGAGATCTCCATTATTATTTGATACACTCTCGTTGAATCGTTGTTTCACTCCTGGGACTGGTGTGTCACCGACTCTTGCATTCATATCTCCCATCATGAACAAAAGCGCATCTTTCGGTATTTTATATAATACGTTTTGGAGATCTTCATAAAATTCCTCCCTTTGCTCTTTAGGTTTCGAGATATCGGGGGCATAAACACTTAATATGTACCATATTGCCTTGGGAAATTTTAGCGATAATAGAATGATCCTTTCATTAATATACTCTATATTGTCGATGTTGTTTAAATACTTTTTATTTACAAGAATCCCCACTCCCGCGTGAGCTCTTTCCTCTTTTTGCTTGCCAGAGTATGCCAAAATATAATTGTCCACACATAGTGTTCCTTTGCCTTTTTTTTTGGTTTCGGAGATAGCACAAAAGTCAATTTTAGAGTTATTCAACTCAGCGATAATCTCATGCTCTCTGCCATTCCACGATGTGATGTTCCATGTGGCGAATTTGGTTAGGCTTTTCCTCCATATCTGTTTTTTTTTTTGTCTCGCAGTGGTCATCATCAGTGTAGATCCGTCCGGCCTTTTCTTAATGGTTCTATGAGCTTCAGTTTTTTTTACTGGTGCGGGCTGCTAACCCAACGCCCAAACCCCCAACCTGGAGGACCAGGGTTTCTTAAAAATACCGAAGTGGTTTACCATTGCCTTCTTCGGTTTGATTCTCAGCCGCCCCTAACCTGGAGTACAGACGCTGTTCGTAGCCGCCCCTAACCTGGAGAACAGACGCTACTGGGTTTCGCCATAGCTGGCTTAAGAGAAGAGAAAGTAAATAGTAAGAAATGAAAGACCCCTAGCCCTCGGAACCTAATAGCGTCGGGGTCGGAAGAAACAAGAGTTGGCCAAGAGAGGCCAGATAGGAAAGATAACAGTAAGATATCTAGTACAAGTAAGTGGAAGCAATACTAGATATGGCTTGGGACCTCATGGATGCCAATCCATATGCTCATAAGCTATGAGCCCCTCAAGGGAATATGTAAGATCACCCGGCGCGCAATACAAACCGCCCGCCACAAGCCACTGATAGGAAAAAGGAAATTGTTATTTATTTATTTTATAATATTAGTAAATATTAATCGGATTAGTTATTAATAGAAATAAATAAATAAAGGATTTAAAAACAGGAGTGGTAGAGGGGGGAGAAGGAGTGGAGTACTTGCTTGGTAGAACGTTGAACCCTGAATTGAACTCGGAATTAGATGACAAAAATAAAATTAAAATAATTATCATTATCATCATCACTAATTATACTTATTAATGGGTTCATATACCCATCAGTCTCAGTACCGAGAATTACCAATTAAGGATCCACCGCGCCCACCTTGGTAGCAATTGATCGCAGATGTGCCCCATTGTAAAGAGCACCTCAAGATCAGTAAAATGATGTAAAACTTACCACCAGTTTTAACAAATACCCCAAGGAAAAACGGATGGGAATCAGGAGCGATGTGCCGCACGTCCGACCAGCGCCGAGTTCACTCACACATTTATTTTTACCTATTTATTCATTAGATAATAATATAATAGAATTATGCTAAACTAATTATGAAATAACATAATCAAAAAATGCATAACATAATGCGCAATATTCTATTTTAATTCATTAAACCTGAGAAAATAAATTTTCTCAGCTCCAAGAATGAATATTCAATTTCCACTTAAGTATACGATCGTATATAAGAATGATTGAATTATTTGCTGTTGTGTCATTTGAGTTGGATCAATATAATATTTCATTTATTTTTTAGTGTTTTATTAGAAATTTAATAGAGTTGGTCTCTGTTTTTAAGTTTATAGATGTTCTTCTTCTATAAAACCTTAATTGAATAAGGTTTATTATTTTAATTAAATTTCCGTTTTTATTAAAATAAAATGTAAAAATGATGATGATTTGTCGCATTGGTATTCCACAAGGGGATGCTGTTAGCGAGGGTCGTTTACAGGGGTATTTATTCTTGACAAACTTAATTACATCTTGAAGGAACACGTGCTTTTGAAAATGAATGAAAAGAGGGGATACGAGATATCGTATCCTTGTTATATATAATATTATATATACAAACAAAAAACAAAATGCACAACCATAGGAATAGAAACAAAAAATATCTTTTCTCTTTTAGATTTCATTCATTCTACATATAATATGTAATTTTCGTTGTATCGAGAAAAAAAAATAAGCTGGATTGTCTCCACTCGACTATCTCGCAATTTGAATTGGATTAAATAACAAAATATATTATATTTAAATTAAATTTAATTCATTATAAATTATAAATTAAAATTAATAAATCATATTTATTAAACCAGGGCGGGTTTGGCTCTTTGTTGATGGCACCAGGTCACGTGTTGGCGCGTGAGATTTGCAGTGTTAAAAAATTAATTCTGGTACTTTCAAGCTGAAATTCTATATATAGCAGTTTTATACAATTTTTAATCATGTGAAAAATTATCAAGCCTATATCTTTTATTTTAAGGTCACTTTAGAGGAAAAAAAATCAAAACGTTGTAGGTAATGACTAATGACCCTCTTTCGGTTGAGCTAAATTACTCAAAAGTTAATAGAAAACTACGAATTTTGAATAATGCCCATGTTCCAAATTTCATTATTCTAGGTCAAACTGTTTTTGCGTAATCTTGTCTATATACATACACACACATATACATATACAAACATTTTTCTCAACCTTATTGAAAATGATTCAGGAACCTTCAAAACGTATAAAAACATCAAAATCTCGACACCGAAAATTTTCGTGATCGCAATACTATCTCTGGCGGGATAGTAAAAAGAAAGAGAAATTTGTCAATTAATATTTTTTTCCATGAAATTTTCAAAAAATAGGGGAGACCGGGAAGAGTCTGGACAAGGGGAGACAATGTACAGCTCCATTTTTCTGACCATTCTTTGCATTTTCGAACTAAAATAATTGTTGTCATGTTGGCATTACGATGAACATTTGCTTTAATTGATGGAGGTGAATAGTGATTGGTAACTACAATACTAGTTCTTACATTTATTTCATTATATTGCTATTTTCGAATAAGATTTTACTTTTTTTTGTTTGACAACATTAAAAGTAGTTAAGAAAAATAAGGTGGTTTATTACAGAGAAATTGAAAGATGTTATTCAAACTAACGGAGTAAAAATGGCAAAGATTCTCTTAAAAACTTTCAAACAAAATTAAAAAAAAACTGTTATTTGCCCCTTTTCTGCTTTTCAATACAAAAAATTTTAGTTTTTCAATAATAAAGAATCTATATTCATCATCCATTTCATTTCCAGGATGCCTTTTTTCACAGATCTCCACGTTTCATATCATTCTGATTCCAAAAAAGTGGGTTTCTCATTCAATTAAAAAAATTGGCCTTAGAAATACTTACTAATATCTTATTATTATTAATTTTTTTTAGAATAAATCTTTTTTTTTTCAAAAACAATAAAAACACGTCACATTTTAAATAATTTCTTGAAAAACGAATTAGTTGATTTTAGATGTAAAAGAATGGAGTTTAATCGTTTTGGATGATAATTGGAAAGAAATTTATATGGGATTAAAATCTATGTAGATTATAGTATATAAATCTCATTAGAAAATATTAAATATTAAAAATAGAATTGTTTTAGAAATTAAAAAGTTAAAGCGATTGTTAAAGTTGAACAGCATTTGGATGCGAAATAAAAAAATAAATTGAAAAGGTCGATGGCTTTAGAAAAGAAACCATAACCCACTGGTCTAAAAATATAAATCAAAGCCACTACTACAAAAAAAAAAAAAAATCCATTCCAATCGACACTTCAATTTATTTAAAGAGAATTTTTTTGGTATATTGCAATCCTTCTGGAGGATTTTATATTTAATTGAACAATATAATTATTTTTACTATCTCGCCAGACATAGTATTGCGATCACCAAAATTTTCGATGTTGAGATTTTGATGTTTTTATACGTTTTGAAGGTTCCTGAATCATTTTCACTAAGGCTGAGAAAAATGTTTGTGTGTGTGTATGTGTGTATGTATGTAACCAAGATTAAGCAAAAACGGTTTGAGCTAGAATGATGAAATTTGGTACATGGGCATTATTGCAAATTCATAGTTTTCTATCCACTTTTGAGAAATTTAGCTCAATCGCAAGAGGGTCATTACCTACAACGTTTTGATTTTTTTCTTCTAAAGTGACCGTAAAAGTAAAGATATAAATTTGATAGTTTTTACACATGATTAAAAATTGTGTAAAACTGCTATATATAGAAATTGAGCTTGATTGAATTGCTGAAAGTACCAGAATTAATTTTTTAACACTACAAATATCACGCGCCAACACGTGACGTGGTGCCATCAACAAAGAGCCAAACATGCTCTGGTTTAATAAATATTATTTATTAATTTATAATTTATAATTAATTAAATTTAATTTAAATATAATATATTATGTTAATTAATCCAATTCAAATTTAGATAGTCGAGTGGAGACACTCCAGATTTTCGTTTTTTTTTTGGGGGGGGTGGGGGTTTCTATTTATTATAAACAATCAATTGTCCTTAAGACTTTTCAATTTATATTTTTTTTAACATATTTTCTTTGATCAATTTCAAAATTATATTTTACCCCATAATTGTGCAACTTTATCAAGGGAAAGAATTTATAATATTATTATTATTTTTTAAGAATAATAATAAAAAACAAAAAAAACCTCTGACTTCGTACGTCCTACGCAAGGACAACGCCTATCAAGCCGGTTATATCAATGAGGTGTCCTATGATCAGTAGAACGGGTGCTCTCAACCTTTATTTTGATTTTCTTGATCGGAGGCGCTATCAAGTAGCTTTTCCCCAAGGTTGTTCCCGGAGGCTGGGTTGACTCCGTCACATAGACTCCAGCTATGAAAATTCCCTTGCCAGGCCCGGGACTTGAACCCAGGACCATTTGAATATGAGGCAGGTTCGCTACCCGCACACCCAATGGCGTCTTCAATAATAATAATAATAATAATTTAATTAATAATTACTTATACTTAAATACTTAAGTTGACATAAATATCAATGGGGAATGAAAAGTGATATTATATTTTATTTCATTTTAATTTTTGAAAATTAATTTTCAAAAGAAACGCTCATCCATTAATACTATTATTTTTTTAAATTAAAAAAAAAAATTAAGAAAAAGAGCAAATCATTTTTTTTTCTTTTCATTTTAAATTGCTCTCAAATTGAATGGCTTTTAAATTGCTTCATCTTTTCATATTTTTCTGGTGATTTAAAAAGCTCTATATATTCTTATTCTTCTCAGACAAAACCACTCACTAACCGTTGCTTTGTGTTACCCTGAAGCCATTCGCAACAGAACAAAGTTAATCTGATTTTTATCGGGGTGTTATTTCCCTATAGCGTGCAGTCAACGGGTAAAAAAAAACAAAAAAAATAATAATATCACAAATCTATTTATAACATCGAACACATTAAACATTTCGGTTAAGAATTGAACATATTATATTATATAATTATTATTAAATTATTAATTATTAATTATTAAAATAAAGATGTATTTTTATAATTACAAGATTTAGATTTTAGTTTGAAATTAAATCAATTATCGTATTTTTTTTTCTAAAAAAACTATAAAATTATTTCAAAATGATTCGAAATTTAAAGAAGAAAAAAAAGAAGAAAGTAATTGATTTTTTTATATGTATATAAGTTAAGTATACTTATTACATGGTCTAAGCTTTAGAACATTTCGTACTTTTTTTAAAAATTTTTTCAATTTATCTCTAAAAAAAAAAAATCTGGAGTGTCTCCACACGACTATCTCGCAAATTTGAATTGGATTAAATAACATACATTAATTTAAATTAAATTAAATTAATTAAATTATAAATTAAAATTAATAAATAATATTTATTAAACCAGCGCATGTTTGACTCTTTGTTGATGGTACCACGTCACGTGTTGGCGCGTGATTGGCAGTCAACGTATAAAAAATGAATTCCGGTACTTTCAGCGATTTAATCAAGTTGAAATTCTATATATAGCAGTTTTATACAATTATTAATAACCCCTGTGCTAGAATTGGCTTTTAAAGATGATATCTCCATCAATATCCAATAAAATTTTGAGATTTTATATTATATGACTAGAAAATTTTTGAATTATTATAATTATATCAAATATTTAAAAAAATTTCATACATGTTTAAAAACAATTTATCTTATTAAAAAATGTTTATTGTAATTTAATCGTAATATATTTTAGTTATATTAAATTATATTTTAGTTATACCGCTACCTGCACACCCAATGGCGCCTTTTTAAATATTAAATAAAAATTTATTTAACATACATATACGTATAATTCATATAAGTATCAACACATACTTAATATCTTTCTTTTTTTACTATACATATTTATACATTATGTATTGTATGATGTACTTGAAATGTTAATTAATTATGCACTAAAATATTCATCAATACTATAAAATAATAATAATTCTTGTGATGATAATTTTTATCATTAATCTTTCTATTGAAATAAAAACTACAACCAGTTGTTGCCTTTTTATAATAAATAAATTTTATATTTTCTTATTATATATGTAGGAGAGGAATTTAAAGCCCCACCCGTCTGCCCCGTTACTAAGCAGTGCCAATCAGAGCAGTCAGGAGAATCACGTGGTGTCGAGCGACGCCATTTCGTGCTAGAGACAACCGCCATTTTGCCTTGCAGTCAGTCGGCTTTTAGTGCTCAGCGAATGCTAACTTGAACCTTTTTCTTACATTTTTTTGAAATAAACTTATAATTAGATACACTCTGTTTTTTATTTAATAAAAAAAACCTATATATATAAAAAAATCCTGATTTTATTTGAGAACTAACATAAATTGTATGTTAATTTTTAATTAACTCTAAACTATAAAATTGTGTGTATTATTTAAATTGCAAGTCTTGAGATAATTCAATGAAAACAGAGAGATACCTTTTGAAATTTTGGAAAATATAATTATGTATACTAAATACCAATTATTTGTGTTTAAATTAATCATTTATAGAACGTGCATACGATATATACAGGGTCCGCCATGTAACATTTTTTTTTAAATGCAATAAAACAAAAACGGTTGGATGAATTTTCAAATTTATTTTTTCATAGTGAAGTATACACCTTCCGATTATTTATGAAATACTATTTCATTCCAATGGATGCCTCGGCTGGCCTTGAAGTACGATATTGAAGGAGACGCCGATTTTGGCCAAAAAAATCATCTTTTCGGATGAGGCGCATTTCCATATTGGCGGATACGTCAACAAACAAAATTGCCGCATTTGGGGGATGGTAAATCCACACGTTATCATGGAGAAGACAATGCATCCTCAGAGAGTGACGGTTTGGTGCGGATTTTGGTCTGGCGGCATCATTGGGCCATTTTTCTTTGAAAATGAGGCAGGAGCCGCCGTTACGGTTAATGGCGACCGCAATCTGATTGGTTCTTCCCGAAACTTGAAGACGAAGACTTGCACACCATTTGGTTGCAACAAGACGGCGCTCCGTGTCACACATCTAAACTTACAATCGATCTTTGGCGCACTGTCTTCGGAGACCGAATTATCAGCAGAAATTCTGATGTCGTTTGGCCGCCTCGGAGCTGCGATTGGACACCGTTAGACTATTATTTTTAGGGAGCCGTCAAAGACAAATGTTATGCAGACAAACCAGAGACAATTCAAGCTTTAATGGACAATAATCGTGCTAAAATAGAGCCGTATACTATGACAAATGTACTCAAAAATTGGACCGACCGTATGACGTACTGCAAGGCCAGCCGAGGCAGCCATTGGAATGAAATAGTATTTCATAAATAATCAGAAGGTGTATACTTCAGTATGAAAAAATAAATTTGAAAATTCATCCAACCGTTTTTGTTTTATTGCATTTAAAAAAAAATGTTACATGCCGGACCCTGTATTTGTATAGTAAATCATAGTTTTCTAGTATAATATATAAATAAAGAAAAATAAATAGTAAATATTAGATACAGTGGTTGTGATTTATTTAAGGAAATTAAAAAAAAAAAAATTAAATTAAAAATAATTTATACTTACTGCGAATGTCAAGATAGGTATCAAGTACAAGTTGATGAAAAGGATTTTCGCCAAAACCATAATAATATGGGACGTGCCAAAATCGTGTAACGGGTACTCGAATTCCTGCCGATTTCAATGCCAGAAATACTGTTTCAGCAATTTCATCAAAGTCGGTGTCTTCCGAGTTTAAATAAAACAGGGCTACCTAAAAAAAAAAATAAATGAAATACAAACAAGTTTTTTCCTATTTATCATTAATTTACCTGTGTCCAGTTAAAAGCAAGAAGAAGTGCTGCAACACTTTTAGAAATTTGTGAATCAGGTGGCCTGGTCCTTGCAAATGTATGGAATATGTTTTTATCTGAAGGATCACGGTGAGTACAATACTGAAGAAAATTTAATAAAAAAGAATTTGAATTGGATTAATTAACATAGATTATATTTAAATTAAATTTAATTAAATATAAATTAAAATTAATAAATAATATTTATTAAGTAATCGAATGTTTGGTTGTTTTGTTGATAGCACCACGTTACGTGTTGGCGCGTGAGATCTGGAGTGTTAAAAAATTAATTCCGGTACTTTCAGCGATTGAATCAAGCTGAAATTCTATATATAGCAGTTTTATACAATTATTAATCATGTGAAAAACTATCAAACATATATCTTTATTTTTACGGTCACTTTAGAGGAAAAAAAATCAAAACGTTGTAGGTAATGACCCTCTTCCGGTTGAGATACATTTCTCAAAAGTTGATAGAAAACTACGAATTTTGAATAATTTCCGTATACCAAATTTCATGATTCTAGCTGAAACCGTTTTTGCGTAATCTTGTCTACATACATACACACAGACATTTTTTTTAATCTTAGTGAAAATGATTCAGGAACCTTCAAAACTTATAAAAACATCAAAATCTCGAAATCGAAAATTTTCGTGATCGCAATACTATCTCTGGCCAGATAGTAAAAAACAAAAAAAAATATTTATTGTATATATATTTAAAATATCATTTTGAAAAAAAAAATATAAAAAATAATTAAAATTACTAAGTATAAAACAATTTAATTTTTGAATCTTACAAAAAAATTTATTTATAATACATATAATATAATATAATAGCGTCTATTTAGTATAACTAAAATATAATTTAATATAACTAAAATATATTACGATTAAATTACAATATTCATATTTTTTAATAAGATAAATTGTTTTTAAACATGTATGAAAATTTTTAAAATATTTGATATAATTATAATATATCAAAAATTTTCTAGTCATATAATATAAAATCTCAAAATTTTATTGGATATTGATTGAGCTATCAACTTTAAAAGCCAATTCCACTCTTATCTTATGTCATTTCTAAGATAGGATTATCCAATAAATACATTTTTACTTGATTTACAACACAGATTAGAAATATAAAATATTTTATATAAATTTCAAAAGAGTAGTAGTATTCAATATTTATTTACTTACTCAACATTAAAGTGTTTTTTTTTTTATTTTACACATTTTTAATAATTTATTAATAATAAAAAAAATTATCCTTGAAATAAAATTGCACCCATTAAATCTTGTTAAATATTAAAAATAAATTAAAAATAAATACTATTATTATATACCTAGTAGGGGAATATATTCTAAATAGAAAAAATTGTGTTATTCAAGTTTTTATTTAGAAACAAACAAGGCGCCATTGGGTGTGTGGGTAGCGAACCTGCCTCACATTTACATGTTCCGGTGTTCAAGACCCGGGCCTGGCAAGGGAATTTCTCTAGCTGAGGTGTATGGGACGGAGTCAACCCAGCCTCCGGGAACAAAATAGGGGAAAAGCTACTTGATAGCGCCTCCGATCAAGAAAATCAAGGTAAAGGTTGAGAGGACACGTTTTACTGATCATAGAACACCTCATTGATATAACCGGCTTGATAAGTGTTGTCCTTGCGTAGGACGTTTTTTTTTTTTTAGAAACAAAAACAAAAACAAAACTTAAATATAGAAAAGCGTATTTCGATACATTACAGACAGAGTATAGTATAGTATGTTTTCAAATTCCTAAATCAACCCCCTTTTAATGATCTACGAAAAGAAAATTTAATTAAACGTGTAACGAAACCTCAGTTCATTACGGGCAAGTAATGGGATTGTGAATTTCATTTGGGAACATTCCGATCACGGTTGTCTTGATAGGGGATGGTAATTTAATAAGAATAAAAGAAATAATAGTTTGCTTTTTTTTCAATTTACAAGTAATTATTTATAATAAGAATATTTCAATTAATTTTTTAGTGTAATTGTAATTATTATTTTAATTTAATTTTCTTTATCAATTAAATAGAAATTATGTGTAATAATATTTTTGAAATTGATTCTAATTTTTTTTTTCTTTTCTTTAAATTATAAAAATTGTTTTTAAATGAATAAATAAAAAATGTTTGTATATTTTAATATTGTGGTTGTATAATTAAAATTGTTAATATTAATTTTTAAATATATTTATAATATGTACATTTTTATTTTTTATTTTTATTATTATTATTATTTAATTTATTTTTGAACTTTTTATTTATTAGATAATTAATTTTAAATTTTGTGTAAAAAAATTATAATTATAATCTTTATATAATTATAAATGAGTAAATTTTTACTTTTACTATTGTTATTTTGTGTTCGATTTATATATTTATGGATCATACGATATAAAACATAGAATTGATGATTAAAATCAGGGCTTCGAACCGTTATTTTTTTCGTTTCGGTTTTCGTTCCGGTTCAATAAAAAAAAAAATATCAGTTCGGTTCCGGTTTTCGTTCCGGCAAAAATAACGGTTTTTTTCGGTTTTCGGTTTTCGGTTCAGTTCCGATTAATTAATTTTAAAGACCTTTTATTTGTATTAGAAAGTTAGGTCGGGGTATGCCGAGTCTGCCATAAATATATAAAAATATTTCTTGCTACCACCCTAAATCATACTACATGAATTGATACAATATAATATAAATAATAATAATTAATTAAAGGTATAATAATTAGAAGTATATAATATAAGATGTTAATATAATTTATTAAACGAAACAAATAAGTATGAATATTTTTTTACATCCTTCTACTTTCAAACACTCAACAAACGAAACAAATTCGTATATTTAATGTTAAAGTATACAGGATTCTTGGATATATTTACTTACAAATATAACTATAATTATAAAAGATGAAAATTACCTCTAATTATTAAAATATCTTCCAATATATTTTTATTTAAACTATTTCTATTGTCTCGTAAAATAAACTTTAAACCAGAGAAAGCTCTTTCAACACTAACTTGTGTTGCAGTATCTCCTAAAACCACCATTGCAATTTTGTTAAAATGAGGATATGTATTTTTATTTTCCTCCCAAAATTCTAAAATAAGTTTTTTACTGTCTAATCTTCGTACTTGGTCAAAGGTATTCAATATTTGTTTAAATTTATTTAATAATTTTATTTATATTTATGAATCATTTTCTTTATATCAATACATAACCCTGTAACAAATGGAATAAATAATTTAAAAAATTAATACTATTATTAAATCAAAATATCAGTATTAAACAAACGATGAAAACATTAAATTCTGTATTGCGACTACGAGACGCTGCCAACACAGCCGAAGGGAGAGTATGACTAGGACACTAATTTTTGAAACAAAGTTTTTAGCGACACCATGCAGTGCGAGGCATAACTAATTGAAAATAAGTTGACCTGTGGCCAGGTCCGAACCGACCGACGGTTTGAAATAAATTAATTTCCAGCTACAGAAACAATTTCAAATAATTTTCATATATCTATTAATGTAATAAAAAACAGATATGGATACATAAATAATAAATATAAACATTTTTAATTTTATTTTATTTATAATATATATGCAAGACCAGGCTGTGACGTCATGAATGGCTGGATGACGTCATATAATTTTAAATCAAGAAAAAACTAATAAATATGATTTTTCTCGAGGATAAAACCAATACAAAATGCATGATTCGTGGTGATATATAAAAAAATCTCCTTTGGTGTGAAAATAACCCTTTCCTTCCTATCGTCGATCGCTAATACTACCACTTCCGGTTTCCGGAATTGCACCAAAAGTTGATCAATTCATCCCACTGATGCATTAAGTAAATATACCAAATTTCATCAAAATCGGTTTAGCCGTTCAGGCTGTACACATCTATACGGACGGACGGACAGACGGACGGACAGACATCATGGTAAAAATACTTTTTTCTGTTTAGAAAATGCATGATTCGTGGAGATATGTAAAAATCTACACATGTGAAATTTGGTGTGAAAACAATACCTCCCTTACTATCGTCGGTCGGTAAAAATTCGGGCTTGGGTGTTGCCAAAACACCTCTTGTGGCAACTCTGGATTGAACACGTACTGAACCGAAATAAACCGATATTATTTGTTTCGGTTCAGCTCCGGTTTTCGTTCCGACAAAAATAACGGTTTTTTTCGGTTTTCGGTTTTCGGTTCAGTTCCGGTTCGAAGCCCTGATTAAAATATTGGTGAACAAATTATTTTATGCCATTGTAGTTTTATATTTCTGTTTAATTTTAAATTGCTACATGGAAAAGGGTGGACTTTGAATCGGCGTGAACTGACCTGGCGATCTGGACTACAAAAAAAAAAAAGAAAAAAATATTAAATTTATTATTAAGAATAAAATTTATAATAAGATTTATTATATTTTTGATATTTAAATATAAATTTTTAAAACTTTTAGATTTAAAGATTTTGAATTATAAAATTATATACAGTAATTTTTTTATATTTTTTTTATAAAAAAAAGACATTTTATAAAAATTATAAATAAACCAATATTTGTTGGGAAACAATTTTTTTAATTTTTTGATTAAAAAAATAAAAAAAAATCCTTCTTGTAAAACAATATTTTTTGTTAATAATGTAGCCGGTCCTTTTGTAAGCGATAGTCCGTGGACGACCGAGTGTAATGGTGGTCCTTATTTTTCTTCCAATAAAGTCTGTCCGCTCTCGACGGTAGCTTACGAACGACTGCCATTGTCTCTTTTCAACAACTAGTCTCTTCTGGGGAAAAGTATTACAATAATAATCCTTTCCAAAAATAAATTTATTTTTAAATATTTTTTTTTTTTTTTTTTTTTCTTTTTTTTAAGGATTAATGATATTTTTAAAATATCATTACAATATATATATATACTCGTAGTTGCCTTCCGAATGTGGTCAGAAGCAGACGTGTGCCAAAGACTCTTCGGAGCTTCGGAACACAGTAAGACTAATTTTCCCACCTGTACCAAATACCAACATTGACTATGGATCACACTACGGCCCAAAATGCTAGAATTTTTAATAAAAAAATATAGAAAGACGTTTTATAAAAATTATAAATAAACCAATATTTGTTGGTAAACAATTTTTATAATTCTTGGATTATAAATATACAAAAAACAATCCTTCTTGTAAAACAATATTTTTTGTTAATAATGTAGCCGGTCCTTTCGTAAGAGACCGAGTGTAGTGGTGGTGGTCCTTTTTCTCTTCCAGAAAAGTCCATCTGCTCTCGACGGTAGCCCACGAACGAATGCTCTTGTCTGACTTTTCAACTACTCTTTTCTTTCAGGGGAAACGTATTACAATAATAATCCTTTCCAAAAATAAATTTATTTTTAAATAAAATAAATTTTATTTTTAACGGATTAATGATATTTTTGGAATATCATTACAATATATAAAACAATTATTTTCCCGGTTGTATTATATGGGAGTGAGGCATGGTCTATGACCTTAGGTGACGAGAATAGGATTCTTCACAGCATTTATGGGACAAAGAAAGACGAGGTCACCGGGGAATGTGGCGAAGATTGCATAACAAGAAATTGCATGATTTCTATGCATCTCCAGATATAGTTAGAATTATAAAATCGAGAAGGTTGAGATGGGCAGGATTATATTATATATTTGAAATTAAAAGAAAAATTTAAATATTATAATCATTCTTTGTATCTTTAAATTGCTAGAATTAGTTTTTGTATTCATTGCCATCAGGTTCAATGAACCGGTGGCGAATTTGAAAGAAAAACACGAAGTATTATATCAATTGTTAAAAATTAATTTATGCAGTTATTGATAATTATTACCATAGTTTAAATTATCATCAAACACTTGATAATGAAAAAATACAATATATATATAATAAATAGATAAGAAATAAAATAAAAAAAAATTTAAATAAAAATATTTTTATCATAATTTATTAAAATAATAATCTTATATGGTTAATTTATTTAATATTAATATAAATAAGATAACAATTTATTTACGAGCATATGAATATGATTGCACTGAATAGATAAGATTATTATTTCAATTTTAATTCAACAAAAAGGCCATTAACTAAGGAGGACATTTGAAGTTTTCGCTGTTTTAAACAAAAGGAGAGCGCACATTTAATTCTTAAAAAGATATTCCTTTTCTGATATTGTTATTTGCCCATAAACATGATTCTATTTGAATCCCTCTCTCTCTCTTCTTAATGAAAAAAAAACAAACAAGTACTCTATTAAGAATAATTTGCAAGTAATTAGGTTAAATGACTCAATTCATATAAAAAATTATTTTAGTATAACAATAGTATAGATTAAGTTTATTATAAGTATTATTTAAACGTTAACTAAGTTTATTTTAATTGATTTGAAAAAAAAAATAATCAAATAATATTGTCAAATATTATCGATAATAAACGATAGCCGCCATTAATTAATTAAGACATTAGAAAAATATTGAAATTTTGAAATTTTATTATTAAAAATTATATAAATAGCTAATTCACCGAGCACTAGTTGGATACTTTAAAAATTATATACTTTATCTATTTATTGTATAGTAATGGAAAAAATTAAACGACAGGGAGGCGTTTCAGTCGACTGCAATTGAGCAATGCGCCATAAATTATGCAACCCACATATCACACCTGCTATTTTGTTACCTATCTGCAATTTTAAAGGGGTGTAAGTATATTTATGGATATTTTATTAATCAAATCGAATGGAAATGATAAATTTTTAAATAAAATCTATGTGATTAAATTACAAAAATTCTTTAAAATTTAAAAATATTTCGAAAAATAATTCTAACATTTTGAAGATGATGTTTAAATAATTTTAATTTTTAATAAAATTTAATTCTAACTTACCACAACTCATTGATGTTCAAGTGTTATAAAAAGTTTGAAGGTAACAAATTTTTATTCCAAATTTCTCGTAAGAAATTTAAAAATAATAATAACAATAATAACAAATTAAATTAAATAATATAGATTTGATTTATTTCTTGATAATGATATTAGAAATAATACATAGAATATTTAAAATTATATATATAATTTTACTTTTCAATTAAAAAAATTTCAAAAAAGTTTTTTTCATATTAATTTTCAAAATAAACAGCATAGACTAATTTTTTACTTAATTTCAAAGAAAATTAATAATTTATCTAAAAATATAAACATCTTAAAGATGATTTTAATTTAAAAAATTATATTTGAAGAAAATTAAATCTATTAGATGATTTTTTTTATGTTTAAGTAAATAATTTTGATTTAATTTTTAATAAAATTAAATTAATGAGATTTTAAATCGAATCGATAGAAAATATTTAAATTTAATTATTTTCAAAGATTTTAATGAAAAATTATAAAAATTCATCAGGAAAAAAATTATAAAAATGGTATTTTATAAAATTTAATGTTTATTGAAATATTTTATTTTTTTAAGTTCCTCATTGAATTATATAAATGACAAATTCACTTTTGGAAGAATTTATTTACCCAAATTCTTTTAGATAAAATCTAAAGATATAATTTTCTCTAAATGATCTTATCAATACGAACAAAACATATCAATATCTCCCACTCCAAACAATTGTTTTATGTTTTTTTTTTCAAAATGGCAGGTCATGTAACTAATTAACAGGCCTGATATGCGGGCTGCATATCAAATGGCGCATTGTTCGACTGCAGTCGGGTGAAGCCGATTGCAGTCAAGCAATCATGTATTTTTGTGAAAATTGTTTTCTCGACGTTTAGGCACACATGTTGGCGCCATTTTCAAAAGATTATTTAGGTGGGAATATTTTTGGGATTCTGGGTTTTAGTCTGTGTGACCAAGGCTTAATATCGGGATTTTGGGTTGATACGTTGGGTGTTTTTGTACTCACTGCGTTGCTGTAGAGCTCCCAAGAAGCCTGTGACTGGCACACGTCCGCACTGGACAACAGCCCGAGACCGACTCTTTGTCTACCCTTGGTCACACAGACTAAGACCCAGAATCCCAAAAATATTCCCACTTAAATAATCTCTTGAAAATGGCGCCAAAAGGTGTGCCGAAACGTCGAGAAAACAATTTTCACAATAATACTTTATATAAAAAAAAAACTTTTTTAAAAAACCACGTTTTTAACGCACTAAAAAGAAGAAAATAATTTTTCTGAAACCCCATAGGTACTGACATTACAAACAAGAGATATGATTTGAAGAAAATTTTCTATAACGTAAAACGTGGGGCGCAACTATGGCTAAAATATTCTGTATCGTATAAAAATTTATAAATAAATGTTATTAGGTACAAATTAATAGGATAAATGAATTCATATTTTAATTAGCTTCAAAAAGTAAAGCTTATAACTTATCGAAATTTTTAAAAGAGGTAAATTTAATTTATGAAAAGATTACCTTTAGATTACTAATAATATTCACTTTTAAAAAATTCTGATAAAAAATGACATCCTAACAATATTCTGGTAAATAATATAAGAAATTTAACTTGAAGAAATCTAAAACTAAATTTTGCTACTGCAAAACTTCTAGCAAATATTTAATATTTATGTTAATAAAATTTCTAAAGTGTAAATTGAAGATGTTTATTTAATATTAAGGAATTAATTTTCCAAAAAAAATTTACATTAATAAAAGTATTCTGTTGGATTACTAATAATATTCCCTTTTACAAAAAGTCTGGTAAAAAATATAAAACTTAAAATATAAATCCATGGATATTGAAATAAATTAATCAAAGAAATTATATTGCATTTAAAAAATTTATTATTATTTGCGCCCCACGTTTTACGTTATAGAAAATTTTCTTCAAATCATATCTCTTGTTTGTAATGTCAGTACCTATGGGGTTTCAGAAAAATTATTTTCTTCTTTTTAGTGCGTTAAAAACGTGGTTTTTTAAAAAAGTTTTTTTTTTATATAAAGTATTATTTTCTACTTTTTAGTCTTCATATATTGCAATCGATTTCACTTGACCTATACTACTTTTAAGTTTTTTGATTGACTTTAATAGTCATGAAATACTATTATCCTGAAAGTAATAAATTTAAATTGAATTATAAAGAGAAATTTTTAAATTTGTCATATTTTAATTCTTTATTGCCTAAAACTCATCATAAATTTAAATTTTGTTTTCTAAATTACAGTACAAAACATTAATATACCTTCTTTCAAATTTATTTACATTTTAAATATTATACATATTATATTATTCTTTTAACGGGTTTTTAACGGTTTTTTTCAAATTTAAATATTTACACTTTTTGTTTTGATTTTCCCATACAAAATTATATTCATTAATTATGCTCTAATTAAACACTTGCAAGCTACGAATTATTATTGTATTATTGTATTGTCATCCAGAATACATTACTCTGAAAAGTTTCAGAGCGATTGGATGACTGGAAGTGGTCGAAATTTCGATTGCAAGATTTGACCCGAACAGATAAATAAACAAACAAACAAACAAGAAAGCAAGCTAAGAAAAACGTGGTAAAATACACTCAGTTAGCAAGAGTGCTAATGATGACTTGGTGAGATGCAGAGAGCAAATGATAGCTGAAAGAAATTGAGGGTGGCGTTTAAGTCGAAAAAAGGTGTGTCGAAACAGGCAACCAATCAGAAGACCCGTTAAGTAAAAATAAGAAGAGGGGAGTTTGAACCTTTTTTCTACCTCCCTATTATATTTTTTCAATATTTTGATTTTATTAATTTTTTATCTCTCTTTGTAAAGACGAAATTATAACTTTAAAATGATTTTAAATGTAATCAATCAAAAGTCAGAAATTATAATTTAAAAAAATCAAAATTCTTCATAAAAAAAAAATGGCTTTTTATTTTTTCTAATACATTTACCGTGTATATAATATATAGAGATTCTTTATTTCATTAGATTGAATATTATTTATTAGTAATTCATTTAATAAATATCTAATCGTTATTTGAAATTTATTTAATTATTATTTTAGAATTTATGATGCTTAATCCAAATTTAATTCGCAGCATGGAACATACGATCAGGACTGTCATTTAGTTGGAGGGGAGCGACCTGAACATTTTTTCAAACTTCTTATTTAAACGGATTTTAATATTTTGATTATTATTATTAATTAATGTATTATATTTGCATCCCGTCTCGTTTTTGTATTAGATATTGTATCAATATTTTTTATATTTAAAATATTTTAAAATTTTTTAATTAATTTCGAAAGAAAATTAAAAATATATTTATACAATTTTTGCTAGTATAATAAAATAAGATCTAATGAAATATATTTATTTTTATCGTCAATTCACAATGTGTCATTTATTATATTATTAATTTGTGAAATGATTACAAATTTTATGTAAAATCCATTCTCTATTCGTTTAGATCAAAAATAATATATTTAATATTTAATATATTGAATATATTTAATACATACTAGAATCAACTCTTGAATATTTTTTTAAACAAGCGGACTATGGACATCTGTATTATTTATTTTTAATGTTTTGACAAAGTCCCTTTTGTTGTTTTCTTCTTTTGTATTATGTATTGAGAAAGGTAAGTTTTGGAAAGGGCCTTTTGTTGTATTATTATTGTTTCTCCTTTTTAAGTTAACAAAATACAAATATTCATTAATTATGCTCTAATTAAACACTTGCAAGCTACGAATGTGTTATTTTATTGTATTGTCATCCAGAATACATAACTCTGAAAAGTTTCAGAGCGATTGGATGACTGGAAGTGGTCGAAATTTCGATTGCAAGATTTGACGCGAACAGATAAACAAGAAAGCAAGCTAAGAAAAACGTGGTAAAAATACGTGATTATATATATATATATATAGCGTTTAAATAAATGTCATTAATAAAATAAAATATTTTTTTAGTTGAATATTGGATTACAATTCTAAAAAAATAAATCTTTTTTTTTATTAATAATTTGATTTTTTCTTATTTTAAAAGAATATTTATTTCAATTTTTAATATTTCTCAAAAAATCGATTTATATTTAAAAGATGATAAACTATTGATAAATACGTATAAATAATTAAACGTAAATTGAAACAATATATAATAAATTTTAAATAAAGTTTAAAATTCATAAATACATATAAATATAATAATATTACAACATTATGCAAAAAAAAAAAAAAAAAATATAACAAGAGAGATCAATGAATACAAATTGCGGTTGGCAAGTTTTCATACACGACAGGACTAGAAATATTCTAGAAACACATGAAGTAGTGGTTTTTGGATTTAATTTCCAGGACACGAAGTGCTTACGTAAGAGATCATTGGCAGGTTGAGGGCAGCAGCCAGTCGCCCTTCGTGAACGCAGGTCTCCTGAGGTCCTATGTATGCAGACACATTCATCGACCAGAGTCTTGCCGTTTGATGAATGCTCACTTCCTGTAATGGAGAATTTGAATATGCAAACAAACAACAGCACAATCCTTTCTTTTCTTTTCTTTTTCTTTTTTTTATCCCATACCTATAAAAGATTTGTTTTTTTTCTTGTATTATAAATAATAAATAAAGTCAAATTTATCAAGCGTAAAATATGTATCTTAACTATAATAAATAAAGATTTATTGAATTGTGTTAATTAGGTATATGAAATGAGTATTAAAACAATTACAATGATAAAAGGACATCTCGATTGCAGGTCTTAAATATTCAATTCGAAATCAGAATCCAACTCGGCACGCTCGATATTAGTTCTAGCGGTAAAACTCTCATCTTTTGAATAAATAATTAAAATAATACAAAGATTATATATTATACGCATATATTTATAAAAAGTTATTCTATTAAAATTAATTTATAAATTTTATTTATAATCATTAATTAATTCTTAACATTATAACCTGAAATCATAAACCAGGCGAAATTTCTGTCAAGACACAAAATCAGGAAATAAAAAAAAATATAAAAAAAAACTTTTTAAAAACACGCTTTTATTTAAATGCACTAAAAAGGAGAAAATAATCTCTTCACACACACACCACGATTCCTTTACAATTCATCATATCTAAAAAATAAAAGCGTGGGCGCCAAACATGCAGGGAAAGGAAAAGGATACAAAGGACATTTCATTGTATATGCACAATCCTTTCTGTTTATTTTCCTTTTCTACTATAATTGACAAATATGTCTATTTGAAGTAGAATTTGTGTTTTTCCCTGCATGTTTACAATTAATCATATCTAAAAAATGAAAGCGTGGACGCCAAATATGATTTCAGGTTATAGTGTGAATGTTGAAAGAATATAATTCAGGTCGATTCTTCACCTCAAAATATTATAAGTATATCAAATCGGTGGTAAAGGGGACTGATTATTATTATTATTATTATTATTATTATTATATTGGTTTATATATACATATATCTTTTTAAAAACAATATCGCCATTACTGTATTTGATATTCATTTAAAAAGTTTTTTTTTTTTATATTTTTTTTTATTTATTTTTGAACGAATAGTAACGTAGCTAATCAATGCTAATATTATTAATATTCCACATACCATCAGCTAGATAAACTGAACTATTTAATTATAAAATAATAGGCCAAAAAATAAAAAATTGCAGAATTAATTTCGAGATAATAATTTTAATATAAAATTCTTAAATAAATATGTTATTAAAATTAAAATAAATTAATCTTTAAGATAAAACGTGGTTGACTGGTTCAACCAACCAATTATGTAAGATGGAATTATTATTTAAAATGCGAAAAATTTGAAAATCACTTGAAAATATACGAGCTATAATAATAATATTTCTAAGTTTTAATCCGATTCGAAAGATTTTATTCCAGGCACGTAGTTGGTAAAATAATAATAATAATAATAATAATTTCTAGGAAGGAAATTTTAAAAAAAAGATGTTAATCAGTGAAGAAGGTATGTAAAATTTTTCTAAAAACATGACCTCTTCGCCGTAAGTTTCAGCGACACGAAAGGAGAGGCGATGTCCTCGCGCAGCCAGCAATTCCCGATTGACTTCTTCAACGGCAAGTGAGATCGCTCCACTGATGGTCCGTCCAGGTCGCGGATAGGTAAGGTCGCCTTCTTTCCTTTGGGAGCCTGTCAGGTAGCCGAGGACGAATTCCTCGGCGGCTGTGACCGCGAGAAAAGGTGCCAGACTCGACCACAGCAGGAGAGGTCCTGCGAGTCCTTTCACGCGGCCTGCTGCACCCGATCCCATCGGCCCAAGCCGCTTTGCATTCCCACCGCAAACTTCACATCGTTCACATGAAAGATCAACTTTGCTCTCTTATCTAGAAACACAATCATACACACAAGTCAAGTCAAGGATACACAACTCAATCTATTCTACTTCTACTTCTTCTTCTTCTTCTTCTTCTTCTTAATATTATTATTATTTATTATCATTATTTTATTTTTAGTTTTCTTTGTTTGTTTGTTTTTTTTTTATAATAAAATTTCTTTTTGAGTCACTTCGTTTGATAAACTAATAAAAAAGGGGTAGTTTTTTAAGATATATATATATATATATATAGAAAAAAAAATGAAAGAAAGAATCACCGATTAAAATCAACAGTAAATTTGATAATTTACAAGACATTTTTAAAATTGATAATATAAGATCAAATTTCTTTAGAATAAAATAAAATATCTCGGAAAGGTATCACTAAATTGTCAACTTTCAACTGATCAATGGAAATTCTTATTCTCTCTTCCAATTTTTCTTCATATCAAGTTTAATTTTAGTTTAATATTTTTCTTTGTTTTTTACTATCTCGCCGGAGATAGTATTGCGATCACGAAAATTTTCGATGTCGAGATTTTAATGTTTTTATACGTTTTGAAGGTTCCTGAATCATTTTTACTAAGGTTGAGAAAAATGTTTGTCTGTGTGTGTGTGTATGTAGACAAGATTACGCAAAAACGGTTTGAGCTAGAACCATGAAATTTGGTACATGGGCATTATTGAAAATTCATAGTTTTCTATCAACTTTTGAGAAATATAGCTCAACCAGAAGAGGGTCATTACCTACGTTTTGATTTTTTTTTCCTCTAAAGTACCCGTAAAAATAAAGATATCTGTTTGATAATTTTTCACATGATTAAAAATTGTATAAAACTGCTATATATAGATTTTCAGCTTGATTGATTCGCTGAAAGTACCGGAATTAATTTTTTAACACTGCAAATCTCACGCGCCAACACGTGACTTGGTTCCATCAACAAAGAGCTAAACATGCGCTGATCTAATAAATATTCTTTATTAATTTATAATTTATAATTAATTAAATTTAATTTAAATATAATATATTATGTTATTGAATCCAATTCAAATTGCGAGATAGTCGAATGGAGACACTCCAGCTAATTTGAAATTCAATTTATTTTTTATTAATCAATAATTTATCTGCTCTCTCTAATAATTTTAAATATTTGTTAATTTATTTAATCTAATTTCATATGTGAATGGCACACTTATTTTAATCCATTTTATCTTTTAATATGTTAAAAGATATACGTTTATATATATATGTAACAGCGCTTCTGTTGGCGAAACATTGAACTAAGAAAATATATTAATTATGACTTATCTAAGATTATTAAAGTATTAAAATAATTTAAAAAAATATGAAATTAGTTTGTATTGACTTTAAAGTCCTTATTCGATGCATACCAATTTCATAGTTTTTCTAATTAATTTATTTTAATACTGAAGGTAATCAAAGTTCTGCAAAGTCAAAATTAATATATTTTCTTAGTTCTATGTTTCGCCATCAGAAGCGCTGTTACATATATTTATATATACATCTATATATTTAATACGCTAGTGTCCGTCTGTACGCAAAAAACTCCAGAGCCTAAACTACAAGGAGTAAGGTAACCAAATTTTTCTGAGGTGAAGGGTACCTCAAATGATGAAAAATAAAAAAGAAATTAGAATCTTAGGTAACTCCTGAGCTGAGCTGCGGGTGTTCCATTTTCCAGAAATATATATAAAGGAGAGTGCTTGTATCTTTATAATTTGTTTATTTTTTTGCTGTCATAGAAACAGATATATATATATATATAATTAGAACCTCTCTCTCTCTCCCTCTCTATTTAAAATTTTAAAAAATGGAGTGTTCTAGCCAAATTAAGAAATTTAAATTCCTTATGCAACATTGATAGGTAAATGAATTGGACTGGGAGAGGAGACATGTGATTAGAGAAATTGGGGAAAAATCAACCGAAATGTAATTAAACAAAAAAATTCAAGAATTATGATACGGATACGACTTACATACAAAATGTAGAATTTGAAAAAGTATAAATATTTAAATACTTAAGATCTCTAATCACCAAAGATAATAATATTCGAGAAGAATTTAAATCGACGTTGTAATTGAGTAACGCCTGTTATTATGCAGTAAAGGGGCTTATCTCATCAAAGAGGATCAAAATTAAAATATATAAAACAATTATTTTTCATGTTGATCGATGACTAGGGTGACCATATTTCGAAAACACCAAACCGGGACAAACGGTATTTTTTAGAACTAAATTGAAAAAATTTTGAAAAAAAAATTACGAAATGTCCTAAATATTAAAAAAACGGGACAGTAGGGTGTCCCGAAGACATTTTTGGGACAAAGCACCTAAAGACGGGACGTTTGGTCACCCTATCGATGACTCTGGGAGACGAGAGTAGATTTGGAGTATTTGTGAGATTAATATTGTTCGCAGCATTTATAGGCCAAAAGAAGATGAGGTCACAGGGGGATGGCGGAGATAGCATAACGAGAAATAATGTCCAGATATAGTTAAGGTTATAAAATCAAGAAGGCTGGGATGGGAAGGGGACGTGGTTGGAATTGGAGAAACTAGAAATTGGGAGAAACCGATTGGGAAACATCCGGTGGAAGACCAAGGACCAAGGTGGGTGGACAATGAAGGAAGGGACATGGGAGAGATGGGACAGGGTAGGATTTGGTTGTAGCTCAGGATAGGGACGCTTAGAGAAATGTGGATGCTGCGGCTAAGAACTTTCGAAAACTGTAGAGACACAGAGTTAGATAAATATAACATATACAATAATAATATATAATTAATTTACTGATTAAATTAAAATATATTTTACAAGAAAACAAATACATGTCTTATCTACTTATACTGATTGAAACAAAATGGATGAAAACCTTTTACATACAGACTTTCAACCAAATACTATGTATCACTCGGGGGTACAGGGGGCGGAGCCCCCGTCTAGGTGTGAAGAGCGCCGAAGGCACTCGGAGCAGCTAGTATGTATTAATATAATGTGTAACTTTCTAATTTTAATTTTACATACTTATAATATAATAAACTTTTTAAATATTATAAATGTACTTTCATATATTAATCTTAAATTAATTCTATTTACCTTAATTATTATATGTAAATAATAATAATAATAATAATAATAAAAGTCAACATTTTAATTATATATAAAATATTATTAATTAATTAATTTTAAAAGTTATTTTTTTAAATAAATATTTAAGTATATAGGATATACATATTTAAAAATTGATTATATTTAAATTATATAATTCTTTTTTATTTTTTTAAATATAGTTATAGAGAGTAAACTCAATTAATTTGGAAATTAAATCGATTGGATATTTTGGTCAAAATGTTAATGAGAGAGAGAAAACAATCAAATAACAAAATTATGAAATTAAACAAACAAACATATAAAATATATCATAATCATAACGTAAAATTATCATAAAATATTTAAAAAAAAAATAATAATAAAATTGAATATTTAATTTTTAAAGAATTTTTTATATTAATTTAGCATTTTTTTATTCATAAATATAATAATATTATACTTAAGTAACAGATAATAAATTATTTTTATTTTAAATTATTATAAAATCATTGTTTAACTTGTAAATATGAAAAAGCTTGAAGAAAAAATAAAACAATTTCCCATGATAGCAATAAATGAAGGGTGTTTGCTCCACAGGCTTTTAAGAGTATACGTCGTGCTGAGAAATCCCTTATGGCGAGCTCCCCTGCGTGCTCAACAAGACAAGACCAACTAAGCTCGAAATCTTCAAAAGATTTTCATATTTTTCAATTTCAATGAAACTTTTTATTATTATTATTATTATTATTATTTAGTTGGTTATTAAATCTATTATTATTTTTAATTAGTCATCTTTGTCTACTTGAACACAACCATGAATATTGAATCTAGCAATTTTAGTCTTGGTAGGTGGAAGGTACATGTTCATAGTTTTTTTCTCTCACACATATACCACTAAAAATATTCAAAAAATTCAAGAGATTTATAAGAGGTAATTTGTTTTGTTTACAAAACGGGAAATTTCAGGGATTTGGAATCAAACTTTGCCAATGGATTCCTTTTTTAATTCCAAAGAAATTTTCCTTATGCGATATTTTTCCGGAATCTTAAGAATTATTCATCTAAATCCATTGAATATAAAATAAAGAAATGAAAATTAAAAAAATTAATTGCTTTATTAATTCCAAAGAAACTACATATACATAGTTAAATATAAAGTATCAATGCATTAAGTAAATATACTAAATTTTATCAAAATCCGTTGAGCCGCCTTCAAGCTATAAAAATCTATTCGGACACACAGATGGGTCGGTTTGAAATAAATTAATTTCCAGCTACAGAAACAATTTCAAATAATTTTCATATATCTATTAATGTAATAAAAAACAGATATAACGGGTATAACATAAATATTTTTAATTTTATTTTATTTATAATATATATGTAAGACCAGGCTGTGGCGTCATGAATGGCTGGATGACGTCATATAATTTTAAATTAAGAAAAACATAATGAAGATGATATTTCCCGAGGATAAAACCAATACATTCGTGGTGATATATAAAAAAATCTCCTTTGGTGTAAAAATAACCCTTCCCTTCCTATCGTCGATCGCTAATACTACCACTTCCGGTTTCCGGATTTGCACCAAAAGTTGATCAATTCATCCCAGTGATGCATTAAGTAAATATACCAAATTTCATCAAAATCGGTTGAGCCGTTCAGGCTGTACACATCTATACGGACGGACGGACGGACAGACATCATGGTAAAAATACTTTTTTCTGTTTAGAAAATGCATGATTCGTGGAGATATGTAAAAATCTACACATGTGAAATTTGGTGTGAAAACAATACCTCCCTTACTATCGTCGGTCGGTAAAAATAATAAATAATTGCCCTTTAACATGGGAAGTGTAATCTAAAAGAACTAATAATTATGTGCCACTGATTGAAGTCTGGTGACTACTCGAATTAACCTTCCCTGAATCTTTTTGGTGATTTAACATAAGCTTTTTTCCTATAAATGGAAAGTGAAGAACTTTGAAAGGCACAGGGTGGATGGGATTGTATTATATTAAATATAGAGTAGCTTCTATTGTATTATTGCACAGGATATTCAAGAGGTCTCTAGGGCTCCTCTCTCTCTCTCTCTCTCTCTTTCTATATAATATAGCATTTCTATTGTCTTAAAGATGATACCTTGCAAAGGATTATAAAAATAATTTTAATTTTAAAATACTTCGGCATTCAATTAATTTAAATATAAAAAATAAATAATATATCTCTACTATTTTATACAAGTGGCCATATACAAATTTAAATGATATTATCAAAAAATGTTATTATAAGGAGGATGATTTATAATTGAATGTTTAACATATTATGTATATCGATCTTTAGGGATATATCTTTTTTTTACTAATTTATAGTTACTCGTCTCTTCAGGAGAAATAATAATCATTTCCAAAAATAAATTTATTTTTAAATAAAATAAATTTTATTTTTAACGGATTAATGATATTTTTGGAATTATCATTACAATATTATATCAGGGTTTTCCAACCTGTGGGGTGCGAGACTGTTGTAAAGGGGGCGCAAAGGTGGTATTAGAACCAATTTCAAGTGCCGCAAACTTTTGAAAATTTTCGATTTTTTTTCAAATTTTTTCAATGTGATTCTAAAAAAAAGGCCAGATGATCTTGCTAATGCTTTGAAACTGTTGTTATATTATTTCAGAAATGTGCGCGACTATTGAAAAAGGAAATTAGTTTATTACAAAAATTAAGGTTGCGCAAGAATTGTTTTTAAAATTAGCTGGAGTGTCTCCACTCGACTATCTCGCAATTTGAATTGGATTAAATAACATATATTAATTATATTTAAATTAAATTTAATTAATTATAAATTATAAATTAAAATTAATTAATAATATTTATTAAACCAGTGAATGTTTGGGTCTTGTGTTGATGGCATCACGTTAAGTGTTGGCGCGTGAGATTTGCAGTGTTAAAAAATTAATTCTGGTACTTTCAGCGATTCAATCTAGCTGAAATTCTATATATTGAAGATTTATACAATTTTTAATCATGTGAAAAATTATCAAACATATATCTTTATTTTTACGGGCACTTTAGAGGAAAAAAAAATCAAAACGTTGTAGGTATAATGACCCTCTTCCGGTTGAGCTACATTTCTCAAAAGTGGATAGAAAACTATGAATTTTAAATAATGCCCATGTACCAAATTTCATCATTCTAGCTTACACCGTTTTTGCGTAATCTTGGTAACATACATACACACATACACACACACAGACATTTTTCTGAACCTTAGTGAAAATGATTCAGGAACCTTCAAAACGTATCAAAACATCAAAATCTCAACATTGAAAATTTTCGTGATCGCAATACTATCTCTGGCGAGATAGTAAAAAAGTGTGGCGCAGGTACAATATATAAGTCATTAATTATTCTATCCAAAATATAATAATTTTTAAAACGAAATAAATAGTTAATTAAGTATGTTTCCATATTATTGACTTTAACATTTTTGTATTAAGATTTTGAGATTTTTGTATAATTCCCAATCATTTGGTCTTAAGATTCCCCTCTTCAAAAATGTATTTGGATATATTTCAATGAATATCAATAATATCCGATTGGTTAAAATTTTGTAAATGTTTATAAAAATTTTCCCATTCAAATATAATTTCCAATTTTAATCCATAATCAAATTTAGTTAAATATTTAATAGATAAACAAATAAACGATAAATAAGTCTTATCATTATCTATCCATTTAATTAAAATTCATCTCATTTTCTTTGTCTAGAATATATGTCAAATTTATTTTATTTAATAATATGCATAGAATTATCATCAAAAGGATATGAAGGAAGTATATTAATTAAATGACAATATGAATAGTTTTTAATTTAATATGGCAATAAATTTTGTTGTTACTTTCGCTTTGAGCGTAAACGAATGAATTGAAATGGTGGAATCTTGACAAAATTCATTAAAAAATTAGCTGGAGTGTCTCCACTCGACTATCTCGCAATTTGAATTGGATTAAATAACATAATATATTATATTTAAATTAAATTTAATTAATTATAAATTATAAATAATAAATATTAAACCAGCGCATGTTTGGTTTTTTTTGATGGCACCATGGCACGTGTTGGCGCGTGAGATTTGCAGTGTTAAAAAATTAATTCTGGTACTTTCAGCGATTCAATCAAGCTGAAATTCTATATATAGCAGTTTTATACAATTATTAATCATGTGAAAAATTATCAAACATATATCTTTATTTTTACGGTCACTTTAGAGGAAAAAAAATCAAAACGTTGTAGGTAATGACCCTCTTCCGGTTGAGCTACATTTCTCAAAAGTTGATAGAAAACTATGAATTTCGAATAATGCTCATGTACCAAATTGCATCATTCTAGCTCAAACCGTTTTTGCGTAATCTTGCCTACATACATACACACACACACACACACAGACATTTTTCTCAACCTTAGTGAAAATGATTCAGGAACCTTCAAAACGTATAAAAACATCAAAATCTCAACATCGAAAATTTTCGTGATCGCAATACTATCTCTGGCGAGATAGTAAAAAATCGAATTTAAATTTCTTTTACAGTTTATAAAATATATAAAATTTAAAAAATATTCATTCATATTGTCATTTAATTAATATACTTCCTTATTATTATTTACTATTATTATTATTATTATTTACTGAATGAATTGTTATTAAATATAGGAAATTATAAATAAAGGAGACTGTTAGATAGATAGATAATATATAAAATTAAGAAAGGATATTATTTTAACTTTAGGTGCCTATAAATTCACAGTATAATAACATAGGTATCTATGGTATCGTATATACCAGGGCTTCTTAAACTTTTTTATATAGCGACCCCCTTCAAGCTTAGGAAATTTTAAACGACCCCCTCCTCCATATAATGAAATATATATTAACCGTAGATGTAGATGTAATATCGCACTATTTTACAATGTAAATAAAATAAGGATTAAAGAATACATACCCATTCATTTCACATATATATAATTTAATAATTTTAAAATTTTATTTATAATGATTCAAAGGTATCAGATCTTTGCGACCCCCCTGGGGGTCGCGACCCACAGTTTAAGAACCCCTGGTATATACAATGGATTAATCAGTGAGGATATTACAACAATTAGGGGCAGCATGGCTGAGTGGGTAGAGTACTAGATTTCTACACAGGAAGCCTGAGTTCGAATCCCAGCATAGAACTCAAGATTATATATTTATAATTATTAAGAGAATTTTTATTAAAAGACCACATTATTTGTATAAAATTATTTATTAAATTAAAATAATTGTACAACGTTTCAACTGCTTATTCTGCAGTCGTTTTCAAGTAACTGTACGCTTGCTCCGATTCAAGCGGACTGATGCATGTCGGGACACGTCACCTCTTATATAGGCAGTGATATTGGCGCCAATTTTTGGCTCCAATTTTTACCGCCAATTCTTAATCTCAACATGAAGTCAGCAGCAATTGTCAAAGCAAGCGTTTACAATCAAGAAGTATGATAGTGCATTATGTCTCTAAAATGAAGATACTAAATTATTTCCATAATCAAGATATATACACAAATACACATTAGATTAATTATATTTAATTTAATCTGACAAATTTTACTCATCCAACACTATGTTCCACATCTTATTAAGTCTATATCCATCCTCTTTGTTAATATTATTGGGATGATTATCAATTTCTATAGATTCTTTTATTTTTCTTTTCCACCAATTATTTTCAATATGAAGTGTTTCTACATTATCTAAATTTATTTTATGTCCTGTTGTTAAGGCATGTTCTGCAATTGCTGATTGATTTGGATGTTTCAATCTAATGGCTCTCTCATGTTCAGACAGTCTTGTAGAAATCTTTCTACTTGTTTCACCAATGTATACTTTTTTGCATTCACAAGTTACCTTATAAACTCCATTATTTTCGTTTTTAATTTTGTCTTTTATATTTGAGGTGAGAGAAGACATTTGTTTATGAGGTTTATATGTTACTCTGATGTTGTGTTTCCTCAATTTTGACGCTATTTTTTCTGTTGTTCCTTTTATATAAGGTAATGTTATTTGTGATCTGTATATTGGTTTTTCATTTTCATTTTTGATTTCTGTCTTTTTTGTTTTACTGAATTTCCTAATTTCATATTCCGAGAAGCCATTGTTTATGAAAGCTTCCTTCAATCGTTGTTTTTCTTTTTTAATGTTTTCATTTGAGCATATCTCTTCGGCTCTTTTGTGCAGTGTTTTTATCACTCCATATTTTTGTGATGGATGGTGGTGGGAATCTGCGTGGATATATCTGTTGGTGTGAGTTGTTTTCCTGAAAATATCAAACCTTAATCTATTCTGTTTCTTTTTAATTAATACATCAAGAAACGGTAACTCTTCATTTATTTCCCATTCAACGCTTAGTTTTATATTTTTATGTAAATTATTTGCTGCTTCTACAAATTTAACTAAAGAATCCTTACCATGAGGCCAAATCATCAAAATATCATCCACATATCTAAGAAACAGTTTTGGTTTCTTTATTGCATTATTGACCAATTTTGATTCAAATTCTTCCATGAATATGTTAGCGAATACTGGGCTTAGTGGACTACCCATAGCACATCCTTCTTTTTGCTTATAAATCTTTTTATCATAAATAAAGTATGTAGATTTTTGGCAAAATTCTATTAATTCGAGAGTATTTTTATCTAATGTAATGTTTGATTTTATAATCTCAATGGTCTCGTCAATAGGAACATTTGTGTACAAGGAGTCCACATCCAGACTCACCAATATATCATTTTTTGTAATTTCTACTTTTGATAACATTTCTACTAAGTGGGTGGAATTTTTAACGTATGAAAAATTAGTACCTGTAAATGGTTTTAACAAATGTGCTAGATATTTTGATGAGTTGTAAGTCACTGAATTGATTTGACTAACTATTGGTCTTAAAGGTTTGTTGGTTTTATGGATTTTGGGATTACCGTATATTTTTGGTATTTGTGGATCTTTCGGTTTTAATTTATCTTTATCTTTTTCCTCAATAGGTAGATTCTTTATTATTGATTTTAGTTTTCTACAGAATTTATCCGTTGGATCTTTTTTCTGTATTTCGTAGGTAGAAGAATTCAAAATATTTTCCATTTTTTGTTTATAATCCACTGTATTCATTACAACAGTGGCGTTACCTTTGTCGGCAGGGATAATCTTTAGAGAGTCATCGTTTCTAATTTCCTTCAGAGCACGCATCTCAGATTTTGTCAAATTTGGTTTGGGTGGTTTAGCATTTTTCAGTATGTTAATCGTATCAAATCTAATTTCCTCTGCAATGTTGTTTGGTAAGTTATATAAGGATGATTCAATTGAACTAACTATCTCAATTTTTGGAATTTTATTCGGTGCTATGGAGAACTTTGGTCCTTTTGCTAACACTGAGATGGTATTTTTGTCAAGACTTTTATTTGATAGATTGACTACTAATTTGTTATTATCAAAATTCTGAATAGATGTTTTAGTCTTATTGAATGAAAGTTTATCAAATTTTGATTTTTGAATATCGGTTTGTTTTTTATGTGTAAATTTAAAGTGTGTCTGGGATACGTGCTGCAAATAAGAAATTTCTTCCTGGGTTAAAACAGATTTTAGATTATTATATATATTGAATAAATCAGTGTCTAATGTAAATAAAACTTGCCTGATATTTGTGATGCGTTCTCGTAACAGAGCCAAACTAGCATTATTATATATGCTAGTCGCTCTTTTTGTGTATACAACTCGCTTAATATAAAAGCCTTTTGGTATAATATCTTGATCACGACATCTTTTTAAGAAATTCAAAGAACTTAATAATTTTGCTTTTTTAACAATTAATCCATCATAACTCCTTACCTGCTTTTGAATTTTTAGGTTATATTTCTCATAAATGTATTTATTAAAGCTTTTGTGGTTATTTTGATAATTATTAAGAGAATTTTTATTAAAAGACCACATTATTTGTATAAAATTATTTATTAAATTAAAATAATTGTACAACGTTTCAACTGCTTATTCTGCAGTCGTTTTCAAGTAACCGTACGCTTGCTCCGATTCAAGCGGACTGATGCATGTCGGGACACGTCACCTCTTATATAGGCAGTGATATTGGCGCCAATTTTTGGCTCCAATTTTTACCGCCAATTCTTAATCTCAACATGAAGTCAGCAGCAATTGTCAAAGCAAGCGTTTACAATCAAGAAGTATGATAGTGCATTATGTCTCTAAAATGAAGATACTAAATTATTTCCATAATCAAGATATATACACAAATACACATTAGATTAATTATATTTAATTTAATCTGACAAATTTTACTCATCCAACACTATGTTCCACATCTTATTAAGTCTATATCCATCCTCTTTGTTAATATTATTGGGATGATTATCAATTTCTATAGATTCTTTTATTTTTCTTTTCCACCAATTATTTTCAATATGAAGTGTTTCTACATTATCTAAATTTATTTTATGTCCTGTTGTTAAGGCATGTTCTGCAATTGCTGATTGATTTGGATGTTTCAATCTAATGGCTCTCTCATGTTCAGACAGTCTTGTAGAAATCTTTCTACTTGTTTCACCAATGTATACTTTTTTGCATTCACAAGTTACCTTATAAACTCCATTATTTTCGTTTTTAATTTTGTCTTTTATATTTGAGGTGAGAGAAGACATTTGTTTATGAGGTTTATATGTTACTCTGATGTTGTGTTTCCTCAATTTTGACGCTATTTTTTCTGTTGTTCCTTTTATATAAGGTAATGTTATTTGTGATCTGTATATTGGTTTTTCATTTTCATTTTTGATTTCTGTCTTTTTTGTTTTACTGAATTTCCTAATTTCATATTCCGAGAAGCCATTGTTTATGAAAGCTTCCTTCAATCGTTGTTTTTCTTTTTTAATGTTTTCATTTGAGCATATCTCTTCGGCTCTTTTGTGCAGTGTTTTTATCACTCCATATTTTTGTGATGGATGGTGGTGGGAATCTGCGTGGATATATCTGTTGGTGTGAGTTGTTTTCCTGAAAATATCAAACCTTAATCTATTCTGTTTCTTTTTAATTAATACATCAAGAAACGGTAACTCTTCATTTATTTCCCATTCAACGCTTAGTTTTATATTTTTATGTAAATTATTTGCTGCTTCTACAAATTTAACTAAAGAATCCTTACCATGAGGCCAAATCATCAAAATATCATCCACATATCTAAGAAACAGTTTTGGTTTCTTTATTGCATTATTGACCAATTTTGATTCAAATTCTTCCATGAATATGTTAGCGAATACTGGGCTTAGTGGACTACCCATAGCACATCCTTCTTTTTGCTTATAAATCTTTTTATCATAAATAAAGTATGTAGATTTTTGGCAAAATTCTATTAATTCGAGAGTATTTTTATCTAATGTAATGTTTGATTTTATAATCTCAATGGTCTCGTCAATAGGAACATTTGTGTACAAGGAGTCCACATCCAGACTCACCAATATATCATTTTTTGTAATTTCTACTTTTGATAACATTTCTACTAAGTGGGTGGAATTTTTAACGTATGAAAAATTAGTACCTGTAAATGGTTTTAACAAATGTGCTAGATATTTTGATGAGTTGTAAGTCACTGAATTGATTTGACTAACTATTGGTCTTAAAGGTTTGTTGGTTTTATGGATTTTGGGATTACCGTATATTTTTGGTATTTGTGGATCTTTCGGTTTTAATTTATCTTTATCTTTTTCCTCAATAGGTAGATTCTTTATTATTGATTTTAGTTTTCTACAGAATTTATCCGTTGGATCTTTTTTCTGTATTTCGTAGGTAGAAGAATTCAAAATATTTTCCATTTTTTGTTTATAATCCACTGTATTCATTACAACAGTGGCGTTACCTTTGTCGGCAGGGATAATCTTTAGAGAGTCATCGTTTCTAATTTCCTTCAGAGCACGCATCTCAGATTTTGTCAAATTTGGTTTGGGTGGTTTAGCATTTTTCAGTATGTTAATCGTATCAAATCTAATTTCCTCTGCAATGTTGTTTGGTAAGTTATATAAGGATGATTCAATTGAACTAACTATCTCAATTTTTGGAATTTTATTCGGTGCTATGGAGAACTTTGGTCCTTTTGCTAACACTGAGATGGTATTTTTGTCAAGACTTTTATTTGATAGATTGACTACTAATTTGTTATTATCAAAATTCTGAATAGATGTTTTAGTCTTATTGAATGAAAGTTTATCAAATTTTGATTTTTGAATATCGGTTTGTTTTTTATGTGTAAATTTAAAGTGTGTCTGGGATACGTGCTGCAAATAAGAAATTTCTTCCTGGGTTAAAACAGATTTTAGATTATTATATATATTGAATAAATCAGTGTCTAATGTAAATAAAACTTGCCTGATATTTGTGATGCGTTCTCGTAACAGAGCCAAACTAGCATTATTATATATGCTAGTCGCTCTTTTTGTGTATACAACTCGCTTAATATAAAAGCCTTTTGGTATAATATCTTGATCACGACATCTTTTTAAGAAATTCAAAGAACTTAATAATTTTGCTTTTTTAACAATTAATCCATCATAACTCCTTACCTGCTTTTGAATTTTTAGGTTATATTTCTCATAAATGTATTTATTAAAGCTTTTGTGGTTATTTTGATAATTATTAAGAGAATTTTTATTAAAAGACCACATTATTTGTATAAAATTATTTATTAAATTAAAATAATTGTACAACGTTTCAACTGCTTATTCTGCAGTCGTTTTCAAGTAACCGTACGCTTGCTCCGATTCAAGCGGACTGATGCATGTCGGGACACGTCACCTCTTATATAGGCAGTGATATTGGCGCCAATTTTTGGCTCCAATTTTTACCGCCAATTCTTAATCTCAACATGAAGTCAGCAGCAATTGTCAAAGCAAGCGTTTACAATCAAGAAGTATGATAGTGCATTATGTCTCTAAAATGAAGATACTAAATTATTTCCATAATCAAGATATATACACAAATACACATTAGATTAATTATATTTAATTTAATCTGACAAATTTTACTCATCCAACACTATGTTCCACATCTTATTAAGTCTATATCCATCCTCTTTGTTAATATTATTGGGATGATTATCAATTTCTATAGATTCTTTTATTTTTCTTTTCCACCAATTATTTTCAATATGAAGTGTTTCTACATTATCTAAATTTATTTTATGTCCTGTTGTTAAGGCATGTTCTGCAATTGCTGATTGATTTGGATGTTTCAATCTAATGGCTCTCTCATGTTCAGACAGTCTTGTAGAAATCTTTCTACTTGTTTCACCAATGTATACTTTTTTGCATTCACAAGTTACCTTATAAACTCCATTATTTTCGTTTTTAATTTTGTCTTTTATATTTGAGGTGAGAGAAGACATTTGTTTATGAGGTTTATATGTTACTCTGATGTTGTGTTTCCTCAATTTTGACGCTATTTTTTCTGTTGTTCCTTTTATATAAGGTAATGTTATTTGTGATCTGTATATTGGTTTTTCATTTTCATTTTTGATTTCTGTCTTTTTTGTTTTACTGAATTTCCTAATTTCATATTCCGAGAAGCCATTGGGATTCTTTAGTTAAATTTGTAGAAGCAGCAAATAATTTACATAAAAATATAAAACTAAGCGTTGAATGGGAAATAAATGAAGAGTTACCGTTTCTTGATGTATTAATTAAAAAGAAACAGAATAGATTAAGGTTTGATATTTTCAGGAAAACAACTCACACCAACAGATATATCCACGCAGATTCCCACCACCATCCATCACAAAAATATGGAGTGATAAAAACACTGCACAAAAGAGCCGAAGAGATATGCTCAAATGAAAACATTAAAAAAGAAAAACAACGATTGAAGGAAGCTTTCATAAACAATGGCTTCTCGGAATATGAAATTAGGAAATTCAGTAAAACAAAAAAGACAGAAATCAAAAATGAAAATGAAAAACCAATATACAGATCACAAATAACATTACCTTATATAAAAGGAACAACAGAAAAAATAGCGTCAAAATTGAGGAAACACAACATCAGAGTAACATATAAACCTCATAAACAAATGTCTTCTCTCACCTCAAATATAAAAGACAAAATTAAAAACGAAAATAATGGAGTTTATAAGGTAACTTGTGAATGCAAAAAAGTATACATTGGTGAAACAAGTAGAAAGATTTCTACAAGACTGTCTGAACATGAGAGAGCCATTAGATTGAAACATCCAAATCAATCAGCAATTGCAGAACATGCCTTAACAACAGGACATAAAATAAATTTAGATAATGTAGAAACACTTCATATTGAAAATAATTGGTGGAAAAGAAAAATAAAAGAATCTATAGAAATTGATAATCATCCCAATAATATTAACAAAGAGGATGGATATAGACTTAATAAGATGTGGAACATAGTGTTGGATGAGTAAAATTTGTCAGATTAAATTAAATATAATTAATCTAATGTGTATTTGTGTATATATCTTGATTATGGAAATAATTTAGTATCTTCATTTTAGAGACATAATGCACTATCATACTTCTTGATTGTAAACGCTTGCTTTGACAATTGCTGCTGACTTCATGTTGAGATTAAGAATTGGCGGTAAAAATTGGAGCCAAAAATTGGCGCCAATATCACTGCCTATATAAGAGGTGACGTGTCCCGACATGCATCAGTCCGCTTGAATCGGAGCAAGCGTACGGTTACTTGAAAACGACTGCAGAATAAGCAGTTGAAACGTTGTACAATTATTTTAATTTAATAAATAATTTTATACAAATAATGTGGTCTTTTAATAAAAATTCTCTTAATAATTATCAAAATAACCACAAAAGCTTTAATAAATACATTTATGAGAAATATAACCTAAAAATTCAAAAGCAGGTAAGGAGTTATGATGGATTAATTGTTAAAAAAGCAAAATTATTAAGTTCTTTGAATTTCTTAAAAAGATGTCGTGATCAAGATATTATACCAAAAGGCTTTTATATTAAGCGAGTTGTATACACAAAAAGAGCGACTAGCATATATAATAATGCTAGTTTGGCTCTGTTACGAGAACGCATCACAAATATCAGGCAAGTTTTATTTACATTAGACACTGATTTATTCAATATATATAATAATCTAAAATCTGTTTTAACCCAGGAAGAAATTTCTTATTTGCAGCACGTATCCCAGACACACTTTAAATTTACACATAAAAAACAAACCGATATTCAAAAATCAAAATTTGATAAACTTTCATTCAATAAGACTAAAACATCTATTCAGAATTTTGATAATAACAAATTAGTAGTCAATCTATCAAATAAAAGTCTTGACAAAAATACCATCTCAGTGTTAGCAAAAGGACCAAAGTTCTCCATAGCACCGAATAAAATTCCAAAAATTGAGATAGTTAGTTCAATTGAATCATCCTTATATAACTTACCAAACAACATTGCAGAGGAAATTAGATTTGATACGATTAACATACTGAAAAATGCTAAACCACCCAAACCAAATTTGACAAAATCTGAGATGCGTGCTCTGAAGGAAATTAGAAACGATGACTCTCTAAAGATTATCCCTGCCGACAAAGGTAACGCCACTGTTGTAATGAATACAGTGGATTATAAACAAAAAATGGAAAATATTTTGAATTCTTCTACCTACGAAATACAGAAAAAAGATCCAACGGATAAATTCTGTAGAAAACTAAAATCAATAATAAAGAATCTACCTATTGAGGAAAAAGATAAAGATAAATTAAAACCGAAAGATCCACAAATACCAAAAATATACGGTAATCCCAAAATCCATAAAACCAACAAACCTTTAAGACCAATAGTTAGTCAAATCAATTCAGTGACTTACAACTCATCAAAATATCTAGCACATTTGTTAAAACCATTTACAGGTACTAATTTTTCATACGTTAAAAATTCCACCCACTTAGTAGAAATGTTATCAAAAGTAGAAATTACAAAAAATGATATATTGGTGAGTCTGGATGTGGACTCCTTGTACACAAATGTTCCTATTGACGAGACCATTGAGATTATAAAATCAAACATTACATTAGATAAAAATACTCTCGAATTAATAGAATTTTGCCAAAAATCTACATACTTTATTTATGATAAAAAGATTTATAAGCAAAAAGAAGGATGTGCTATGGGTAGTCCACTAAGCCCAGTATTCGCTAACATATTCATGGAAGAATTTGAATCAAAATTGGTCAATAATGCAATAAAGAAACCAAAACTGTTTCTTAGATATGTGGATGATATTTTGATGATTTGGCCTCATGGTAAGGATTCTTTAGTTAAATTTGTAGAAGCAGCAAATAATTTACATAAAAATATAAAACTAAGCGTTGAATGGGAAATAAATGAAGAGTTACCGTTTCTTGATGTATTAATTAAAAAGAAACAGAATAGATTAAGGTTTGATATTTTCAGGAAAACAACTCACACCAACAGATATATCCACGCAGATTCCCACCACCATCCATCACAAAAATATGGAGTGATAAAAACACTGCACAAAAGAGCCGAAGAGATATGCTCAAATGAAAACATTAAAAAAGAAAAACAACGATTGAAGGAAGCTTTCATAAACAATGGCTTCTCGGAATATGAAATTAGGAAATTCAGTAAAACAAAAAAGACAGAAATCAAAAATGAAAATGAAAAACCAATATACAGATCACAAATAACATTACCTTATATAAAAGGAACAACAGAAAAAATAGCGTCAAAATTGAGGAAACACAACATCAGAGTAACATATAAACCTCATAAACAAATGTCTTCTCTCACCTCAAATATAAAAGACAAAATTAAAAACGAAAATAATGGAGTTTATAAGGTAACTTGTGAATGCAAAAAAGTATACATTGGTGAAACAAGTAGAAAGATTTCTACAAGACTGTCTGAACATGAGAGAGCCATTAGATTGAAACATCCAAATCAATCAGCAATTGCAGAACATGCCTTAACAACAGGACATAAAATAAATTTAGATAATGTAGAAACACTTCATATTGAAAATAATTGGTGGAAAAGAAAAATAAAAGAATCTATAGAAATTGATAATCATCCCAATAATATTAACAAAGAGGATGGATATAGACTTAATAAGATGTGGAACATAGTGTTGGATGAGTAAAATTTGTCAGATTAAATTAAATATAATTAATCTAATGTGTATTTGTGTATATATCTTGATTATGGAAATAATTTAGTATCTTCATTTTAGAGACATAATGCACTATCATACTTCTTGATTGTAAACGCTTGCTTTGACAATTGCTGCTGACTTCATGTTGAGATTAAGAATTGGCGGTAAAAATTGGAGCCAAAAATTGGCGCCAATATCACTGCCTATATAAGAGGTGACGTGTCCCGACATGCATCAGTCCGCTTGAATCGGAGCAAGCGTACGGTTACTTGAAAACGACTGCAGAATAAGCAGTTGAAACGTTGTACAATTATTTTAATTTAATAAATAATTTTATACAAATAATGTGGTCTTTTAATAAAAATTCTCTTAATAATTATCAAAATAACCACAAAAGCTTTAATAAATACATTTATGAGAAATATAACCTAAAAATTCAAAAGCAGGTAAGGAGTTATGATGGATTAATTGTTAAAAAAGCAAAATTATTAAGTTCTTTGAATTTCTTAAAAAGATGTCGTGATCAAGATATTATACCAAAAGGCTTTTATATTAAGCGAGTTGTATACACAAAAAGAGCGACTAGCATATATAATAATGCTAGTTTGGCTCTGTTACGAGAACGCATCACAAATATCAGGCAAGTTTTATTTACATTAGACACTGATTTATTCAATATATATAATAATCTAAAATCTGTTTTAACCCAGGAAGAAATTTCTTATTTGCAGCACGTATCCCAGACACACTTTAAATTTACACATAAAAAACAAACCGATATTCAAAAATCAAAATTTGATAAACTTTCATTCAATAAGACTAAAACATCTATTCAGAATTTTGATAATAACAAATTAGTAGTCAATCTATCAAATAAAAGTCTTGACAAAAATACCATCTCAGTGTTAGCAAAAGGACCAAAGTTCTCCATAGCACCGAATAAAATTCCAAAAATTGAGATAGTTAGTTCAATTGAATCATCCTTATATAACTTACCAAACAACATTGCAGAGGAAATTAGATTTGATACGATTAACATACTGAAAAATGCTAAACCACCCAAACCAAATTTGACAAAATCTGAGATGCGTGCTCTGAAGGAAATTAGAAACGATGACTCTCTAAAGATTATCCCTGCCGACAAAGGTAACGCCACTGTTGTAATGAATACAGTGGATTATAAACAAAAAATGGAAAATATTTTGAATTCTTCTACCTACGAAATACAGAAAAAAGATCCAACGGATAAATTCTGTAGAAAACTAAAATCAATAATAAAGAATCTACCTATTGAGGAAAAAGATAAAGATAAATTAAAACCGAAAGATCCACAAATACCAAAAATATACGGTAATCCCAAAATCCATAAAACCAACAAACCTTTAAGACCAATAGTTAGTCAAATCAATTCAGTGACTTACAACTCATCAAAATATCTAGCACATTTGTTAAAACCATTTACAGGTACTAATTTTTCATACGTTAAAAATTCCACCCACTTAGTAGAAATGTTATCAAAAGTAGAAATTACAAAAAATGATATATTGGTGAGTCTGGATGTGGACTCCTTGTACACAAATGTTCCTATTGACGAGACCATTGAGATTATAAAATCAAACATTACATTAGATAAAAATACTCTCGAATTAATAGAATTTTGCCAAAAATCTACATACTTTATTTATGATAAAAAGATTTATAAGCAAAAAGAAGGATGTGCTATGGGTAGTCCACTAAGCCCAGTATTCGCTAACATATTCATGGAAGAATTTGAATCAAAATTGGTCAATAATGCAATAAAGAAACCAAAACTGTTTCTTAGATATGTGGATGATATTTTGATGATTTGGCCTCATGGTAAGGATTCTTTAGTTAAATTTGTAGAAGCAGCAAATAATTTACATAAAAATATAAAACTAAGCGTTGAATGGGAAATAAATGAAGAGTTACCGTTTCTTGATGTATTAATTAAAAAGAAACAGAATAGATTAAGGTTTGATATTTTCAGGAAAACAACTCACACCAACAGATATATCCACGCAGATTCCCACCACCATCCATCACAAAAATATGGAGTGATAAAAACACTGCACAAAAGAGCCGAAGAGATATGCTCAAATGAAAACATTAAAAAAGAAAAACAACGATTGAAGGAAGCTTTCATAAACAATGGCTTCTCGGAATATGAAATTAGGAAATTCAGTAAAACAAAAAAGACAGAAATCAAAAATGAAAATGAAAAACCAATATACAGATCACAAATAACATTACCTTATATAAAAGGAACAACAGAAAAAATAGCGTCAAAATTGAGGAAACACAACATCAGAGTAACATATAAACCTCATAAACAAATGTCTTCTCTCACCTCAAATATAAAAGACAAAATTAAAAACGAAAATAATGGAGTTTATAAGGTAACTTGTGAATGCAAAAAAGTATACATTGGTGAAACAAGTAGAAAGATTTCTACAAGACTGTCTGAACATGAGAGAGCCATTAGATTGAAACATCCAAATCAATCAGCAATTGCAGAACATGCCTTAACAACAGGACATAAAATAAATTTAGATAATGTAGAAACACTTCATATTGAAAATAATTGGTGGAAAAGAAAAATAAAAGAATCTATAGAAATTGATAATCATCCCAATAATATTAACAAAGAGGATGGATATAGACTTAATAAGATGTGGAACATAGTGTTGGATGAGTAAAATTTGTCAGATTAAATTAAATATAATTAATCTAATGTGTATTTGTGTATATATCTTGATTATGGAAATAATTTAGTATCTTCATTTTAGAGACATAATGCACTATCATACTTCTTGATTGTAAACGCTTGCTTTGACAATTGCTGCTGACTTCATGTTGAGATTAAGAATTGGCGGTAAAAATTGGAGCCAAAAATTGGCGCCAATATCACTGCCTATATAAGAGGTGACGTGTCCCGACATGCATCAGTCCGCTTGAATCGGAGCAAGCGTACGGTTACTTGAAAACGACTGCAGAATAAGCAGTTGAAACGTTGTACAATTATTTTAATTTAATAAATAATTTTATACAAATAATGTGGTCTTTTAATAAAAATTCTCTTAATAATTATCAAAATAACCACAAAAGCTTTAATAAATACATTATATATTTATTTTAATTTAATTTTAATTTAATTATAATTAATAAATAAATATAAAAATTTAATTCAATTTAACATCGGCTGCCCCACCGAAGAAGGCAAGGGGAAACCACTTCGGTCAAATTTTCCCATGAACACCCAATGACTCCTGTGGAGTTATTAGGGCCACGACACTTCCGCTAGGAAGTTATCGACAACGAAGAAGAATTACAACAATATAAATTAACAAATTTAAATTTCATTTGATGTAGGTAATAATTTTTATTTTTTAATTGCTGGCGCGTGATTTACAGTGTTAAAAGATTAATTCAGCGATTCAATCAAGCTGAAATTCTATATATAGCAGTTTTATACAATTATTAATCATGTGAAAAATTATCAAATATATATCTTTATTTTTACGGTCACTTTAGAGACAAAAAAATCAAAACGTTGTAGGTAATGACCCTCTTCTGGTTAAGCTACATTTCTCAAAAGTTGATAGAAAATTACTAATTTTGAATAATGCCAAATTTCATTATTCTAGCTCAAACCGTTTTTGCGTAATCTTGTCTATACACACACACACAGAGAGAGACAGACAGATTTTTCTCAGCCTTAGTGAAAATGATTCAGGAACCTTCAAAACGTATAAAAACATCGAAAATTTTCTCTGGCGAGATAGAAATAAAATTGAACCTGTTTAATCTAATGGAACTATTCTAATATATAAATGCTTTTATAAAATTTTATCTCATTAAAAATAAACATAAGTTAAAACTGATTATATTTGCTTTGAAAAGTAAATGACTTGTTGAAATGACCAATTGAATTTCTTACTTAGCTCTTTAGCTAGCTAGCTAACTCTGTTTATAGTGGATAGAAAATTTTCCATTAGAAAAATGTTTATATTGATGCTTTTAAAGTGTCTGTCTGGTCCATTCAACTTTTGTGGATTATGAAAAAGTCTCATTGGAAATAAAATAAGATACCTACTATTTATAACGATAGGAAATTATAAATACACATACTAATGCTACAGGTCTTGCGTTATCTTTTTTTTATTATTATTATTATTATTATTATTATGTATAAACTACAATAATGTGGATTGTAATCTTGAAACATTTGGTATAATGTTTGACGTTAGAAGAAAACTTGTTAGATAAATAAGATGTTAACATAAAAATGAATGAGGGGTGCCGATCGATGCATAACTCTTCTATTGATATGGCGGAAATTTTTGGCTTTGGATGTTGTTTTGGCATTTGGGATCCCCCATCAATTCAAAGGCACAAAACAGCGACTCTTGTCAAGAATATTTGAGAACAAGGCGCCGACGCCAATGGATTGAATGAAAGATTAACTACTCAATTCGAGAATCCACCAGACGATCTCTTCTTATATTAGACAAAAAAAAAATTTATAATTAACAAAAAATTATTATTTAAATATTAATCGGTCAAAAGAAAATTTTATAATACTACGTACATACGAGGGTGGGGTGAAAAGTTTTACGCCTGACCAAGAAAAACAATGTTTTTAATTTGTTTTTTATTTTTTGCTATATTTTTCAACATAATCTCCATCAACAGAGATACATTTCTCATAATGGTATTCTAATTAATTTAATTAATTAATTAATTTAATTTAATTTAAGTCTCATCAACAGTTATGAATTGACGCAAAAATTCGTTTGTATTATGCCTATACAGTGCTAAATTGTCGGTAGAAATGATTTTTCGAAGCAGTTTTTGGTCTAACGTTAGCAAACGCGGCACCCACGTTCCACACATCTTTCCATATTCAAAGACTTGTGCAAAATATTTCGCACACGTTCAGCTGACATCGTACAGGTCTCAGCTATCTTGAAAGTTGAAAAATAAAGCAAAAATCACTTACATCTATTTATTTATTTGTTTGTTTATATTCAAAACTTGAGATTTTACCATATTGCTATTATTATTATTATTATTATTATTATTTATAAGTCAATTCATAATTGATTCAATTTTAGAAAAGTCTAGAAGAATGCCAAATTATGAGTTGATTTATAAATTTTTTAGAATAATCATTTGAAAGTTAAATAATAAACTAATATTTATCAAAAACAATAAATAAAAATTAAATGGATTTCTCTATATATTATATTGTAAAATGATTATTATTTATTTGCAAGTGAAAGTGATTTTATTAAAAAAAATTATAATAAATTTCTACTATTGTACCTATTTATTATCTACCTATTAGGTTGATTTGGTAAGAATTTTAAATAAATATATATCTATGTCTATATATTATACAATTCTTGATTAAATAATAAATAATTAAATGATAAAATTGTTGGCTAAAATAATAATGATGTAAATAAGCTGGAGTGTCTCCACTCGACTATCTCGCAATTGAATTGGATTAAATAACATAATATATTATATTTAAATTTAATTTAATTTAATTATAAATTATAAATTAAAATTAATAGATAAAATTTATTAAACCAGCGCATGTTTGGCTCTTTTTTTATGGCACCACGTTACAAGTAGGCGCGTGATTTGTAGTGTTAAAAAATTAATTAATTCCGGTACTTTCAGCGATTCAATCAAGCGGAAATTTTATATATAGTAGTTTCATACAATTTTTAATCATGTGAAAAACTATCAAATATATATCTTTATTTTTACGGTCACTTTAGAGGAAAAAAAATCAAAACGTTGTAGGTAATGACCCTCTTCCGGTTGAGCTACATTTCTCAAAAATTGATAAAAAACTACGAATTTTGAATAATGCCCAAGTACCAATTTTCATGATTCTAGCTCAAACCTTGTCTACATACACACCCACACAGACATTTCTCTCATCCTTAGTGAAAATGATTCAAGAACCTTCAAAACGTATAAAAACATCAAAATCTAGACATCGAAATTTTTTGTGATCGCAATACTAGGCGAGATAGTAAAACTAAAAGAAAACTAAATATTCGTTTATATAGGTAAGGATAATAAAAATAACTATTTTGCGTAAATTATATATTATATTATATTTATTGTAAGTACATACATATAAAATAAAATATTGTTTTCTAACTTTTATCTTAAGTTTTTATGATATCTTTAGTTTTCATCAAGTTTCGGGACTTTTTAAATAAATTAACTATTTCAATTTTTTATTTATTTTTTTTTTTTTTGTTAGGTTGAAAATTCATAAATAATATATTTTTAAAAAATTATGTAATATGTAAATTAATATTAAACTATAATAAATTAAGAATATTTTTTTTTTAAATAAATATTCTGAGAAGTTTCAAATTGTACTAAAATCTCTTAAACTTTAATTAAATATTAATTTTCTATTTTTCCATTTTAAAATTTATAATATAGATAATACTTGTTTAACAACAATTTTATTATTGTTATTTATGTGATCATTTAAACCTCCCATTTGATATGTTTTTTTCTCAATAGACCAATCTAATTTTATCCCCCCAGGGTTTCTCTTCGAAAATTTAACAAAATTTACCTGAGAGACCACCTCTGAATAGCATATTTTCATCATTCATGGAGACCACCTGCCTGTTAAAATTGTAAAAACCTGAAGTGTCTCCACTATACTATCTCGCAAATTTGAATTGGACTAATTAACATATATTATATTTAAATTAAATTTAATTAATTATAAATTATAAATCACAAGTATAATTGTGAATTGAATTAATTAATTAATTAGAAAATTTAAATTTACAGTATATAGTATCGATATTCAATTAAATTAATTAATTAATTAACATATATTAAATTTAAATTTAAAATCTTTACCTTCATTTTTAAGTCAAAATTTAAATGTCTGTCCGTCTGTCCATCCGTCCGTATAGATGTGTACAGCTTGGACGGCTCAACGGATTTTGATAAAATTTGGTATATTTACTTAATGCATCAGTATGATGAATTGATCAACTTTTGGTGAAAATCCGGAAACCGGAAGTGGTAGTATTAGCGATCGAGGATAGGAAGGGAAGGGTTAATTTCACACCAAATTTCACATGAGGAGATTTTTTTACAACAGATATGGATATAACATAAATATTTTTAATTTTATTTTATTTATAATATATATGTAAGACCAGGCTGTGACGTCATGAATGGCTGGATGATGTCATATAATTTTAAATTAAGAAAAAACTAATAAAGATTATTTTTCTCGAGGATAAAACCAATACAAAGTGCATGATTCGTGGTGATATGTAAAAAATCTCATGTGAAATTTGGTGTGAAAATAATACCTCGGTAGGTAAAAAGGGGAGATATATATGTATTTAAATAAGTTATATTTGAAAGATTAATAAAAATATTTTTAAAATTAATAAAATATCAATTATTTTTAGGTCTGTAAGCATTTTTAATATAGTTAGTTTTTGTATAATAGGAAATTAATTAAAAATTTATTATATATTGAAGGGAAATTAAATTAAATATATGTATAATTTATTTAATAATAATTTTTGGATTTTTTTTAATTTTATTGAATTTATAAAATGTGAAATTTTGAAACAATCAAATTGATTGTATCTTGTATCAATAAGCATTTAATTATAAGTTATTAAAATTATTATCGAATCATTATAACTATTATATTTAATATCATTTAGGTATGATTTAATTTTTTTTCTTTTTCTAACGATCAATAATAATTTCTGGGTTCAATTAATAGGTAGTTAATAAAAAGAAATTAATTTTCAATATATTTTTTTATTATCGAGTGATTAAGAGTTGATTTTAGCCGAAATCAGCTCTGCGTATGAATGCACTGCGCTGTGAGTGTGTGTGAGTGCTCACAAGCCTACGGAGGCCGGACGAAGGAGTAGGAAAGCGAAGGAGGCTTGGGGTAGAGGAAGGGTGCGCGCGCATTCAAAAACAGAATTATTTGCAAATAGATGAAATAATTATAATTATTTATTAAATTGGATTTTAATCTTTTAATTGAATTTTAAGGTACGTTTTACACATATTAAAATTTTTTTTTTGCTCATTTTTAAAAACTATTTTGTTCCAAATATTTAAAAACTTTATCTTTATCCATTAACCATTAATAAATTGGATAGTATAACATCACACTGAAATATGATAATAAAAAAATCAATCTGATTTATTATATAAATTTTATATAATTAATTTTAATTTTAGAAAAAATATTTTTTATTCTAAATTAAAATTTAGTTATTCTTTATTAATTTTTTTTTTTATTTGGATTTTTCTAATCAGAATATTTACAAAATAGATGAAAACAGATAAATCATCCTTTAAGAATATTAATAACAATTAAAATTAAAAAAAAAATATAAAATAAACTTTTTAAAAACAGCTTTTATTTAAATGCACTAAAAAGGAGAAAATAATTTCTGTAATTCTGAATTTTGGTGTGAAAATAACCCTTCCCTTCCTATCGTCGATCGCTAATACTACCACTTTCGGTTTCCGGATTTGCACCAAAAGTTGATCCATTCATCCCACTGATGCATTAAGTAAATATACCAAATTTCATCAAAATCCGTTGAGCCGTTCAAGCTGTACACATCTATACGGACGGACGGACGGACAGACATGATGCTAAAAATACTTTTTTCTGTTAAGAAAATGCATGATTCGTGGAGATATGTAAAAATCTCCACATGGGAAATTTGGTGTGAAAACAATACCTCCCTTACTATCGTCGGTCGATAAAAAATAAAAATAAAAATGTAATAATAAAAAATAAAATTTCAATTATATTCATTTAATAAATTATTATTATTATTATTATTATTATTATTTTCACGTATTAAACGGTATATTATTATTATTATTATTATTTGTAATAATTTCAATAAAAATAAATAAAAATAAAAAACAAAAAAAAAGTCCAATAAAAACTAAAATTTCAATTATATTCATTTAATACATTATTATTATTATTATTATTATTAAGTGTTCAGTTATCACATACGTATATATGTATACAGACACACATGCAAAAGCGAAGCTTTGCCGGGTCTGCTAGTACATAATATATGTAACCTATCTACATTAAATGTGTATAAGCATTTGATTTTTATTAATATTAATAAAATAGATGGTGGTTCAATTTAAATGATTGTAAAATAAAGAAAAATTTAAAGAAGTATTTATTTTCAATAAGGCATGAAGAATCATAAAGAATGATAGACAAGCCTTCATAAATCATTCGATCCAGTTTAATCTCGGGACTGGTCTCTCCTAAAGATATCCTTTCTCAAATCTCTTGTTCATTTCTTTGCCAAAATAGTAGTTTCTGCTGGCTGTGGATGGATGGAGGTGGGAAATGGGGGAGTGGGTCTCTTTAAGTGTAAGCACTTTTTTGATGGATGGTCTTAAGATGTTGTTAGATATTACAAATAAAAAAAGTCAAAAAAAACAAAAACAGGAAAAAAATTAGCATTTCTTTTTGGTAATAAGCTGGAGTGTCTCTACTCGACTATCTTGCAAATTTGAATTAGATTAATTAACATATATTATATTTAAATTAAATTTAGTATAGTATATAAATAGTAATTTATATAAATTAAAATTAATAAAAAATATTTATTAAATCAGCGCATGTTTGGTTCTTTGTTGATGACAGACATCACATCACGTGTTGGCGCGTGATTTGCAATGTTAAAAAATTAATTCCCGTACTTTTAGCGATTGAATCAAGCTGAAATTCTATATATAGCAGTTTTATACAATTTTTAATCATGTGAAAAACTATCAAATCTATATCTTTATTTGTACGGTCACTTTAGAGGAAAAAAAATCAAAACGTTGTAGGTAATACCCTCTTCCGGTTGAACTACATTTCTTAAAAGTTGATAAAAAAACTACAAATTTTGAATAATGACCGTATACCAAATTTCATGATTCTAGCTCAAACCGTTTTTGAGTAATTTTCTCTACATACATACACACATACAAACACACACAGACATTTTTCTGAACCTTAGTGAAAATGATTCAGGAACCTTCAAAACGTATAAAAACATCAAAATCTCGACATCGAAAATTTTCGTGATCGCAATACTATCTCTGGCGAGATAGTAAAAATCATAAGTAATGGCTGATAGTTCAATTGGTTGTCTTTTATCTATTTATTTGAATTTAATTAATAGTGTGGATGGAGAAAGTAAGTAGTACGAGAGTTCAAGCGCCTTCTCAAAGTTTGAGTAGACTTTTGTAATCAATCGAGCCCACATGAAGTAATCCATCCATCATGGCCATAATCTATGAAGGCGCGGGACTCATTTCTCTCAACCCGTATGCAGGGCACGACTCCTGTTTAAGCCGTTGACGCCTTCCACTACCCCTTCTCACTCCCTTACCCTTTTGTCGAGTGAATATATACATACATTTAAAAAGAACAAATTTCCAATTATCATATGTCTACAAATATCATGTAATATACTTTTTAATTTTTTAATTTTTTTTTTTTTTTTTTCATATATATATATATATATTAATTTCTCAATTAATTTAAATAAAATCATCATGAAAAAATCATTCTGATTTAATTATTATTATTATATTATGATTATGATATGATTCCAACCTTTCTGTACCGGCGACCCTCTTTTTTTAAAAAAAAATGATTGCGCCCCCCTTAATTCTTGTAATTCTAATTTCATAAATACTCACATAATATAGTAATTTATTTAATGGACTACAAAATCACACATACACCTTACACACCCATACACACTTAATTAAGCAAAAACATATTATACATTATTATAGATTTTAGAAAAAAAATTGATTCAAATACATTCGCGCCCCCCTTTACAATAATCTCGCGCCCCCCACGGAGGGTGCGCCCCGCAGGTTGGAAAACACTGTATTATGCATATTAAATACATTAAGAATTTTTAAATGGAGTTTATTTTGTATTGTACTTTAGATAAACTAAATTAATGGAATTTATATAAGTATATATATTTTCATCAAAGTATTAATATTTTTTTTATATGTATATATTATATATTAGTATATTATAATAAAGTTGGACCAGGACTGCGGAATGATGATAATAATATAAGAGTATTTATTAATAGATATTTCATAAAAATAATAATAGATCAAAAAAAAATAAATAATGTTATGAGTACTTCTTGGTTGAACAATTGGTTTAAATTGATGAGGAACAGTTAAGGATAATATAAAATCAAATAATTGCCGGGAAAACCCTGAAAACAACCCTTTTCTTTTTCCCTTGCGTTAACATGGCAACCGATAACAACGAATTTCAAATTTGAATCTACATTTTATATTTATACAATATATTTTTTGAAAAATTGCTTTTAGATTATGGGAGAAATTTAAGATAAATTTCTATTATCGACTATTGATTAATATTTCTTAAACAAAGTAAGCAATATTATATATGTTTAAATTTATATTTTGAAAAATTGTTCAATTTGCAAATTAGAGTGAAAACGAAAATTCAAATGAAATAAAAAAATATACTGATTGAATTAAAATGAATTAAAACCTTTCACATACAGACTTTCAACAAATTACTATGTATTACATCGGGCGTACAGGGGGCAGAGTCTAGCTTATATATATATATATATATATAAGGAAGTCAATTGGGAAACCGAACATTTGATAGGAGTAGGAAAATTAAGATAATTGTTTACAAAACGGGAGGCTTCAGGGATTTGGATTAAACTTTGCCAGTGGATTTCTTTTTTAATTCCAAAGAAACTTTCCTTATGCAATATTTCTCGGCTTCTTCATGTTTACGAGATAAAAAATTTTTAAGTTTGACAGATTAGATTAGGTTATAAACACCGAAATTTGCAGTCATTAAGTAATGTTTTATTTACTAATACACTAATTACTCACTTATTTACTAATTTTCGATTTTTTTGGTTCGATTTTCCTATATCCATATAAGAAAATTATTTAATTAATTAATTTTTTAATTTTCATATATCTAAACCGAACTAAAAAAAACCTAAAAAAAAATAGTGGTACCCTCTTCTGGTCAAAGGAATAAACATCGTAGCTAAATAGAATATTTTAATAATTTTTATCTCGTAAACTAGAAGAGACCTAGAAATATTGCATAAGGAAAGTTTCTTTGGACTTAATAAACGAATTCACTGGCAAAGTTTTATCCAACTCCCTGTAACTTCCTGATTTGTAAACAATTAGCAAAAAAAAAAAAAATAATTATAAAAAGTTTTATAATTTCAAATAAAAAATTTTCTTAAAATGATACTTGTCATGAAATGAAATTACACTAAGAATAAGGTAATCAGGTTATCTGGCTATTTTGAACAACTTAACTAACTATTAAACAAGAAATGACTAATGTAATACAAAAGATACAAGTTATAGTTTACCTAACTATAAAAAATTTATAAAATTTATAAATATCCAAATTGATTAAAAATAATTGAAGATAAATTGAGGACTTTTCTTCAATTACTTTGGAGATAAAAATAAAATTGCAATTTAAATAGTTTATTTTTCTGTATAAAAGAATCCAATGGAATTATAGAATGCCATCCAAAATAGACTATTATTACTCTTGTAGTGGATAGTAAATTAAAAAAATATTTGATAATTATTTGATTAATATTAATATAATATATATATATATAGAATAAAATCAATTATTTTCCGGTTTAGTATGGAAATTGTTATGGTATAATATTTTTATTCAATTGATTTTGAATTTGAACATATAATCTATTTTTTCTTTCTTTTACAAATAGCAATGGAAGTTGTTCCCATTTGAATCAGATAAGATTTCAATAGTCTATCTATTTCCGCATTTAATCCAAATTGAATTGGTTATTGGTAACCATCCCAGATTTAAATGGAAAAGGACATTCTACCATATAATATATTTTAAGATTTTTTTTTTATTATTATGTAAATCGTAAAAAAATATACTTCTATTTTTTTAAATTTTTTAAATCTTTAAATTTAAAAAATAAATAAATAAATAAGTGTATTAAATTAAATTATGAGTATGAAAATAAGTATTGTCCCATTAGATCTTTTTAATAAGTTAATAAGGAGGCAGCTAGGCGAGAGTGTAGCTTAGCAATTTTCTAAACAAGAAGATGGCGTTCGATTCCAACTAAGAACAAATTTTTCTAATAAAATTAAATTTATATCAGCTACCTCCCGCTCCAGGAACTGTCAGTCCCTGAATCTATACATGCGGAAGGCAACGGGAAACCACCGCATTAACATTCTCAAGAAAAATTATCATGGCTAGGCAGCTTCTAAGGCTATCCTAGTCATGATGATAGCCAAAACTCCGAAAGGGAGACGGCACCTTAAGAAGAATAAGTTAATATAGTAATAAAATTTAATAAATAAGGAATAAATTATTTTCAAATTGAAAATTTAAAAAATGATTCATATTTTATTTTAACTTTTTAATACATACATAAAGTTATAACTAAAAGTAGGTAAATAAAAGAAGATAATTGTTTAGACTAACCGATGTACCATGAATTTGGATAAAACTTTACCAGAGGATTCCTTTTTTGATTCCAAACAAACTCTCCATAAGCAGTCGCTTCTAGTTAACGAGATAAAAATTATTAAAGTTTGCATATAAATTCTATTTAGCTACCATGTTTTATTATTTGACCAACAGAGGGCTCCAATAATTTTCTAATTTTTACTGACCGACGATAGGAAGGAACTTCGGTTTGGATATAAGAAAATTAAAAAATTAATTAATTAAATAAGGAACGAAGGAATGAAAGAGAGATTGTGACATCAAAATTTTGAATCCTTATTTTTTTGGATATAAGTAGTCTATTCAACAAAAATGCAAATTTATTTAGAATAATAGTTAAATAATAATTAAACATGATTAAATACTTTGTTAATTTTTCAAAATGAAAATATTTTTAGAAAATATTAATCTTTATCATTCTCCAATTTTTGTTTTTTATTTTTGTTTAATTTGTTAATAATTAAGAGTATCGGTTATTAATTAATTTTTAAAATATAATTGGGATATGAATAAAAATATTATCATTATTAATTTGAAAAAAAGAAAAGAATTAAATTTAAAACATCTTTTCTTTAAGTAATGGAGATTTTATCTATAAATTTGTTTGTGTGTTTTTTTAAAGATTCCTTTATATGTAGTATCATATAAGTACCACATATAAATAATAAATAAGTATGTATACGTAGTTGAAATGTTATTGTGTGTAATTTTATATTTGACAATTAGGTAGATATAATTAAGAGTTTAATATATTTAATATAAGTAAAAAGTGTATATAGCAATACACTTTTATAATCATAAATTTTAAAAAAAACAAAAAAAAAATAAATCTTATCTTATAAATTAAGATAATAAATTGAATTTTGAAAAAAAAGAAATAAGCTGGAGTGTCTCCACTCGACTATCTCGCAAATTTGAATTGGATTAAATAACATCATATATTATATTTAAATTAAATTAAATTAATTATAAATTAAAATTAATTAATTATTAATTATTAAATCAGCGGATGTTTGGCTCTTTGTTGATGGCAGACACCACGTGATTTGCAGCCGTGTTAAAAAATTAATGTGTTAAATAGGATTGAAGAATATAGTACAAGACAGAGAAAGATTAATAGATTTACTTTATAAAAAGTACAATTCATTTAGTAGATCATTTATAAACTCTTAAATAATGATTGAGAGTTTGAAGTTCACTATGTATAGGTACTTTCAATTGTTTTTAAATTAAAAAATCTGGAGTGTCTCCACTCGACTATCTCGCAAATTTGAGAATTGGATTAAATAACATAACATATATTATATTTAAATTAAATTTAATTCATTATAAATTATAAATTAATATTAATAAATAATATTTATTAAATCAACGCATGTTTGGCTCTTTGTTGATGGCACCACGTCACGTGCTGGCGCGTGATATGCAGCCATGTTAAAAAATTAAATTAATATTTCAAAAATACAAATATATATACCATTTTTGCTAGTATAATAAGAGAAGATATATATATGGAGAGTGTCCGAGGCCCTCATGACTTTATCACTTATAAATAATTAAATTTAATATATATAATTAAAAACATAGGCTATAAAAAATCATAATATATAATATATAACAACATAATATAAAATAAAAAATTGTTTTTAATCGAATAGTAAAAGAAAATATGTATACATTTATAAATTATATATATACGAGTATAAATCTATAGATTATCTTTTGCTAATGAAAAACATTCCTTCAATTATTTTATTTTTATAATTTTAATTATTAATCTATAAAAAATAAATGATTCTATTTATTTTATTAAATGCAGGAGACAAACGGGCACAGCCAGAAGAATTGGATTGTTTATAGGATTGCATGGAAAAGCGATAAGTGACTCGGCCAATTCTTTGAAAAATATTATTAAAATATTTAAATAAAATAAAATAAATTATAAATAAATAAAAGAATATGATTTTTAGTATACATTGAACTGTGAATAGAAATTTTAAAAAACAAAAAAAATAAATCTTATCTTATAAATTAAGATATATAAATTTGAATTTTGAAAAAAAGAAAAAAAATAAGCTGGAGTGTCTCCAATCGACTATTATCGCAAATTTGAATTGGATTAATTAACATATATTATATTTAAATTAAATTTAATTAATTATAAATTAAAATAAATAAATAATATTTATTAAATCAGCGCACGTTTGGGTCTTGTGTTGATGGCACCACATCTCACGTGTTGGTGCGTGAGATTTGCAGTGTTAAAAAATTAATTCCGGTACTTTCAGCGATTGAATCAAGCTGAAATTCTATATATAGCAGTTTTATACAATTATTAATCATGTGAAAAATTATCAAACCTATATCTTTATTTTTACGGTCACTTTAGAGGAAAAAAAAATCAAAACGTTGTAGGCAATGATCCTCTTCTGGTTGAGCTACATTTCTCAAAAGTGGATAGAAAACTACGAATTTTAAATAATACCCGTATACCAAATTTCATTATTCTAGCTCAAACCGTTTTTGCTTAATCTTGGTTACATACATACACACATACACACACACAGACAGACATTTTTCTCAACCCTAGTGAAAATGATTCAGGAACCTTCAAAACGTATAAAAACATCAAAATCTCAACATCGAAAATTTTCGTGATCGCAATACTATCTCTAACGCGAAGTACAAATTTGTAAAAATAATAATACTAATACTAATAGAATAGAATATTGTAAGTAATGTAAGTAATAAGTCGATTAATGATTTCGTGTCGTGATTTCTTAAACCGTGTGTTTTGTCACAGAGTAGATGGGTGGTAGACGGTAAGCGAGGGGTACACGGGGTTTGTCATGTTGATTGCTTGCCTTGTACTCCAGCTGCTGCTCCTGCTACCCCCGCCGATGTTGTTTTCGGTGTCGACGCGTGGCCGAAACTGCCGCGAATTGCGACGACCACCGCCGTCGTCGATTGGGACGCCGTCGGAATGACGTCACGGAGGGGAAGGCGCCTGCCTTAAGGTAAGACGATAGAAAATGTAAGGATATTACAGATTGATATCTTCACATTTCATCAATGGAAATATTCAAAGATGGATTCAAACTAAAACTGTTGTTCTTTCTTTCTCTTTCTTACTGTATTGTAAAACTACGATTGTAAAACTCAAAATTATTACACAGTTTTCCTCTGTACTTGTATTTAAACAATAGACTATAAATTTTATTCAATGGATCTCTTTTCAAAAAAAAAAATAAATAAAATAAAAAACTGATCAACTGTACCACCGGTGGCTCAAGCCGCCACATAAAATAAATAGACAAATTGTGGAGACGGTGCGAATGTGTTAAATGTAGTTTATGCTATTCTAGAATTCTTTTATGAATAAACCTTTTTTTTACTATCTTGTCAGAGATAGTATTGCGATCACGAAAATTTTCAGATGTTGAGATTTTGATGTTTTTATACGTTAAGGTTCCTGAATCATTTTCACTAAGGTTAAGAAAAATGTCTGTATGTGTGTCTATGTGGACAAGATTACGCCAAAATGGTTTGAGTTAGAATCATGGAATTTGGTACATGGGCCTTATTCAAAATTCGTAGTTTTCTATCATCTTTTGAGAAATGTAGTTCAACCGGAAGAGGGTCATTACCTACAACGTTTTGATTTTTTTTCCTCTAAAGTGACCGTAAAAAAAAGATATAGGCTTGATAATTTTTCACATGATTAATAATTGTATAAAACTGCTATATATATATAGAATTTCAGCTTGATTGAATCTCTGAAAGTACTAGAATTAATTTTTTAACACTGCAAATCTCACGCGCCAACACGTGACGTCGTACCATCAACACAAGACCCAAACATGCACTGGTTTAATAAATATTATTTATTAATCTTAATTTATAAAATTTAATTTAAATATAATAGATGTTACATTATTATGGACTAAAAAGAATAAAATAATTTTTCTATAAGCCTGACAAATATTATGGATGAATTTGAGAAATATGTGTGAGTGTGTGTGTGTATGTGTGTATGTATATAGACAAGATTATGCAAAAATGGTTTGATATACGGTCATTTTTCATTAAAATATAAATTAAAATATTAAAATAATTCTAATGTAAATATGAATATTAAAAGTGTAATGAGAACAAAAAATTGTATTTCGAATATAATATATTATAGTATATACAAGAATATTATATATAATAAAAAACCGATGATTAATATTAATTAAACTTACTTTAAGACGCTCCATCAGTCAGCTTGGCATTTTGTCTCATTCACTTTCAAAAGCAAACTAAATAAAATATTTTATTTTTTATTTAATCAATTTCAATGAATTGGCCGGCTGGCTTATCGTTGTTCGATGAAAAAAGAATTACCCGAATTGTACTTGCAATGGCCATTCCTTTTTTTTTATATTTATATATTTTGGATAGACACATGAAAATATTGGAAATATTTATAAATATTTTAATATATCTATTAAAATATACTTAAATATTAAATCAAAATTAATTTTATCTAAATAAATAAAATATTATAAATAACCAATCAATTATCAAGAATACTATATTGAAATAGTTTCAATTTTAAATAATAAGATACACGTCTTTTTAATATCACGAAAATTTTCGATGGTTGGAAGGCCCCTGAGTCATTTTCAATAAGGTTGAAAAAAATGTCTGCTTGTGTGTGTGAGTGTGTATGTAGACAAGATTACGCATAAACGGTTTGAGCTAGAATAATGAAATTTGGTATACGGGCATTATTCCAAATTCGTAGTTTTTTATCTACTTTTCAGAAATGTAGCTCATCCGGAAGTGGGTCATTATTAAAGTGACCATACGTCCCCTTTTGAACGAGGCAGTCCCGTTTTTAGGTAGCTTGTCCCTTATTTTAAATTTATTATTATATTGTTATACTAAGTTATTTTTATATTATTTATTATATTTTTCAGTTATTTTCATTATAATAAACAGAAATAAATAAAAATATACGTTTTCTCTTCATAGCCTTCCCAAACTATTACTGAAAATTAAAAAAAATGTCCCGTTTTTAGGAAAAAAATAAATTGTCACGTTAGTCATTACCTACAACATTTTCATTTTTTTCCCTCTAAACTCTAAACTGACAGTTTTGATGATGATTAAAAAGTGTATAGAACTGCTATATATATATAATTTCAGCTTGATTGAATCGCTGAAAGTACAGGAATTAATTTTTTTAAATTATTTAACACGTTGACTGCCAATCACGCGCCAGCACGTGACTTGGTGTCATCAACAAAGAGCTAAGCACGTGCTGGTTTAATAAAAATATTATTTATTAACTTAAATTTATATTTATTTAAATTTAATTTCAATATAATATATATTAATTAATCCAATTCATATTTGCGAGATAGTCGAGTCGAGAGCTTTTTACCGACCGACGATAGTAAGGGAGGTATTGTTTTCACACCAAATTTCACATGTGGAGATTTTTACATATTTCCACGAATCATGCATTTTCTTAAAAGAAAAAAGTATTTTTAGCATGATGTCTGTCCGTCCGTCCGTCCGTCCGTCTGTCCGTATAGATGTGTACAGCCTGAACGGCTGAACGGATTTTAATGAAATTTGGTATATTTACTTAATGCATCACTGGGATGAATTGATCAACTTTGATGCAAATCCGGAAACCGGAAGTGGTAGTATTAGTGATCGACGATAGGAAGGGAAGGGTTATTTTCGCACCAAATTTCACATATCACCACGTTTTATCTATCTTGCATATATATATTATAAATAAAATAAAATTAAAAATGTTTATATTTATTATTTATGTATCCATATCTGTTTTTTATTACATTAATAGATATATTAAAATTAGTTGAAATTGTTTCTGTAGCTGGAAATTAATTTACTTCAAACCGTCGGTCGGTTCGGACCTGGCCATAGGTCAACTTATTTATTTAATTGTGCATTTCTCACATGAACACCTAAATAAGAAATATTTAAAAAAATGATACATTTAAAACAAATTATATATGTATTGTAACGTATCATATATCTATGAAAAGTTTACAAAAAGTTAAGATCAGTGGCTTTAAGAGAACAGTATTTCTGAATTAATTAATATAATTATTACTTATTAACATATTTTAAAAAATGATTATTATTTTCCTAAGTACTTACTTACTTACTAAGTTTATTTAAAATCTATTATACATTTTAAAGTTGTAGGTGGTGGTATGTGGTTCTTGATGGATTAATAAATTAAATACTTAACTTGAAAGGTAAATTCATTTAAAAATTAATTTAAAAATTCTGATAGGATATATTCAAAATTATAATTTTTTTCAAAAATTTAAACAAAACTTGAAATGAAAAATTATAGTGGAGAAAGAATTTATTTATTAGTCTTTTAAATACTACGGAAGAAATAAAAATAATTTAGATGCTTTCAAATTAAATTGATCTTATAATACATAGGTTTAGAGACCTATTTTAATATTTGTATTTTCTTTTGGTAAAATGTTATAAAAAACATATTTAAGCTAAACTAAAACATTACAAATAACAGGTCACGTCTTTTAAATAGTTTTTCATTATTTAGTTTTTTTTTTTTTTAGGAAACTACATTTTTTCACGTTGAAACAATTATTTGTATCGTCTTCCTTTTTGGTACATACAAAATAAAGGAAAAAAATTCCATTGGTTAAAATATTATACTTATTATAATAAAATAGGTTCATTCACCTTTGCCAATATGAAAAAATGTCTAATTAATTTAAAGAAGTGGTTCTCAACCAGGGGGGCGTGAGCATATTCTAAGGGGGGCGCGAGCATATCAAGTGCCCGCAAACTTTTGAAAAGTTTGTTGTAAAAAAAAAAGGTAAGATGATTTTGTGGCCAAACTTTTCGAACATTTTCGATTTTTTTCAATTTTTTTCAAAATGGTCCTAGAAGATCAGATGATTTTGCGATACTCTGAAACAGGGGGGCGTGACCTCATATCAGTGTTGTAAGGGGGCACAGAGCCTGAAAGGTAAAAAAAACATTTTCGTATAAATACTTTTTAGTTGATTATAATTGTATATGTATAAATCAATCGAGATATTTAAAAAAAGAGTATTTATAATATTTGAAAAAATATCATCAAATATCTGATTAATTAGAAAAAATTAATTAATAGGGTTTTTTTATTTAGGAAAATAGGGAAAGGGACAACAAATTATAAATTTTAAGTGTGTATAAATATATATATAAAAATGTAGGTATAGTTATATTATAATCATATAACGAATAATTTCAACTTTTCTTTCTTGATTTCATTTTGGTTGAAGGTTTATATTATTTTTGGATAAAAACCAGTGGCGGACTAAGGTTAAAGTGGGCCATAGGCAACATTGTAATTCCAGGCCTATTTTTCAGTCAGGACACATACTTCGTGTTTGGCAGTTTGGTTTTAAAGCATATAATAGTATTATTACTATATTAACTTATTCTTCTTAAGGTGGCGTCTTCCTTTCGGAGTTTTGGCTAACATTATGACTAGGATAGCCTTAGAAGCTGCCCAGCCATGATAATTTTTCTTGGGAATGTTAATGCGGTGGTTTCCCCTTGCCTACCGCATGTATAGAACCAGTTAAATAACCACAACTGACAGTTCCTGGAGCCGGAGGCAGATGATATAAAAATGAATTTTATTAGAAAAATTTGTTCTTAGATGGAATCGAACGCCGACTTCTTGTGTAGAAAATTGTTATTCTACACTCTCGGCTAGCTGCCTCCTATATATAGTACTAGCTGCTCCGAGCGCCTTCCAGGCGCTCTTCACACCTAGACGGGGGCTCCGCCCCCTGTCCCCCCGAGTGATGGTATTTGGTTGAAAGTCTGTATGTAAAAGGTTTTCATCCATTTTGTTTCAATCAGTATAAGTAGATAAGACATATATTTGTTTTCTTGGAAAATATATTTTAATTTAATCAACAACAAATTTTCCTAGTATAATAAGTAAGATTTATTGACTATTTCATATTATTATTTATATATTTACTAATATATTTGTGGCTCTTTGCATTTATTTAAGTAGATTTTAATTAATTAAATAATTAATATTCTAAGTTTATGAACATTATTTTTTTTTTATAAATTATATTAATTAAAATTTATTTTCTTATTTCTGTTTGTTCTTTATTTTACATATATATGTACAAAACACAAAACAATAACACAGACAGACACACAGACATTGCCTTTTATATATATAGATAGATTAAAACCTTCCCTGGGATGCCCACAACAATCCCTGAAAGTTTCACCGTAATCGGACGGATAGTTTTTGAGTATTTGACAGACACACAGACACACAGACATTGCCTTTTATATATATATAGATGTAGACCGATTATTATCGGATTCAAAAAAAAGGGGAAAATAATATACATGTACAAAAATTTTCGGGGCCCAAAAATTACGGGCCCTAGGTTGCCTATGCCTTATTCCGCCCCTGATAATAACTCAATAGTTACTATTAAAAAAAGTTTTATAATTAACATTTTTTTTTCTAGTATCTAAAAATTTTGAAAAATTGAAAATGGAATGTTTGTATGAGTGAGAGTGGGCAGTAGAGATGAACAGAATCATTTTAAATTCATAAAAAAATCGCCATTCTGTTATTATTGCGTGATTGTGATTATAAGTCGTTAGGTAATCTGAAGTTGATGGAGTAAAGACCTCAAATTACATAAATTTAAAATATATCTTCAGTGGCGTACCTAGAACTTTTGCCGCCCGGGGCGATCTCCAGTTTGCCGCCCTTTTTATTATAAGTCAATCAAATAGTGGTATTTATAAATTAATGCACATAAATAAATTATTAAGTTATTTAATCAATATTAATTAATTCACAGAGTAAATTTTTTTACACATATTTGTATGCACTCGTAAACATATTAATATAATATTTACTCTTCTAGCTTTCATACTAGAAAAATCGTGTATAATGCTCTCAAAATTTATATTTATATTTTTTCCGCCGGCCCTGCTTTTCAAAAGAAAAATCGATGATTTAAAAAAATATTGGTATATCACTTCAAAGTAATCATATAAACTTTTCAAAAGAAATGACATTTATAAACTGGTATCAAAAAATTTTAGTTAGGAAAAATTGCTGAACAAAATCGTAAAGATGCGTTTACGAATTCAACGAATTTTAATGAATACAATAAAATAAAATTATTATCATGTTCTTGGAATTAGAATTCCAAATTTACACTAAAATGCATTTATATACACCGAGGAATAATATTCGAAATCATATAGTTAATCATAATTTATATAAATCAAATAGTAAACTTATAATAATCATAATAATCATTTATTATTCAAGAAAGAAAAAAATAAATATGAAATGAATAAGTTGCTTTTTACAACTATAACTAAATATAAAAAATGCCGCCCCAAGATAAGTGCCGCCCGGTGCGGACCGCACCCACCGCACCCCCCTAGGTACGCCACTGTATATCTTCAATCATTTTTTCTATCTCGCCAAAAAAAGAACGGTTTGAGCTAGAATAATGAAATTTGGTATACGGGAATTATTCAAAATTCGTAGTTTTCTATCAACTTTTAAGAAATGTAGCTCAACCGCAAAAGGGTCATTACCCACAACGTTTTGATTTTTTTTCTTCTAAAGTGACCAAAAAAATAAAGATATAGGTTTGATAATTTTTCACATGATTAAAAATTGTATAAATCTGCTATATATAGAATTTCAGCTTGATTGAATCGCTGAAAGTACCGGAATTAATTTTTTAACACTGCGAATCTCACGCGCCAACACGTGACGTGGTGCCATCAACAGAGCCAAACATGCGCTGATTTAATAAATATTATTTATTAATTTTAATTTATAATTAATTAAATTTAATTTAAATATAATATATGTTAATTAATCCAATTAAAATTTGTGAGATAGTCGAGTGGAGACACTCCAGCATATTTTAATATAAATTTGAGTATAATCTTAATTTGAATAAATAGGATTTAATGAATGTATATACTTGAAAGATGGACTTTAAATTAAATTTTTGAATAATCTATTAGAAAGCGCTACTATCTAGAATGTTAGTATAAGTCCCGCCCTCTCTTTGTATAATCATCAACTAATATAACTTTTAGCTTAAGCATGCAAAATTAGCCTATATAAAAAGGTTACCTTTTTTAAAAAAATAGCCATAGCACTACTTTTATTTACCTCAACTACTAAAATATCACAAAAAATAGTTAAAATTTGTTATATATATATATAAGTTTATGAGTAAAAATAGACTTTTGTCTTGTAAATAAATAATTCTCGATTTAAGTGTCTTTAAACCTATTTGCATTTTTTTCAAAATTATCTTTATCACTTTTTTTTAATATACATATTTCAAGTTGAATATATTTATTGGACTGTTAATTTTTTTTTTTAAATCTTAAATGATTCTATATTTTATGTTTGAATTTTTTATTTTATCTATTTTATCTATACCTACTAACCATTGGGTGTTGGGGGAGGACATTTTCTGATATTCAATTACAGTGTTTCTCAAACAACCTCAAGCTACACTTGTGTTGTGAATCACAGAAAAATATTTTAATAATTGTCACCATAAAAATTTGTATTTCAGTCACTTTGCAGCAAAAATTTTTTTCATATTTTCAATTAAAGAATAATAATATTGGTATATTTTGGATAGATCTATACTATAAGTATTCTGTTACCACCTCTTGTGTAGGATTTTCAGAATTCAGAACAAAACAAAAGAAAAGAGAACAACCCCAAAATCATTAAAAGATCGATTTCTTCTCATCAATCCCACCCATCATAAATTTTTTTTTTTTAATTTTATTTAATTTTTGGAATATATAGCCATTTTCGCATTTTCACATAATTTAAAAGAACATAAATTTAAAAAAAAATAGTCATAAAACATACACCCCTTGTGTACGTATTAATGCATGGAAAGACAGAAAAGTATGGCCTGTGGATATATAATAATATATATTTCATAATTTGATTTTATTTATATTTATAATATTTTGTATTTAAGGAAGCACTGTCTGACGTAGTTGCTGACGTCATTTAAATTTCCTATTTTAAATTTTAAGAAAAAACTAATAAAAATGATTTTTCCTGAAGCTGAAACCAATACAGATCGAATTTTCTTTATAAAAATTATCTATGGTGTGAATTTCAAAAAAATGCTTAGAGTGGTTTAATATTTCAAAAATTCAAATATTTGCTAGTATTTTTTTTACAATTTTTGCTAGTATAATAAGATAAGATTTATAAACTATTGAATTAACATATATTAAACAATAGTATTTGTAAATTTTCTGAATTTCGAAATAGAAAAGTTATTAAACTAAAAGTGTGTCGCTGCTATAAATAATTTGAGAAACTCTGATCTATTCTTTTGAAATTAACACTGAAGATTATCAGAATATTAAGATTATAATTTTTATTGTAGTTATTTAGTTTAATATTGAAATTTGTATTAATAATAGTTATTATTATTTCCTAATTTAATCAATTTTTCCAAAAATGTATATTCTCAACATGTTTTATATATATTTTTCTTTTCTTTCTTTATATATTCATAGCCAACAAATCAATTGTGTTTAAAAATCCCACCAATATTTTTTTTGAAAGGAAAAAAATACAAAAAAATTGTTGTTTGTTTTTTGTTTTTTTTTTTTGTTTTAACTTATCTTTATATATATTACGTTTATGTTTTAATTTTTTTATTTATATATTTAAATTTATTTTAATTATAATAGAATCTTAAATAGAATTCAGAATTGAATACCTACTCTATAATCTATATTATAATTACTTTTATAAAATCAATTTCAATTCAAAAATTCCCGCTTTTTTTTCCCTAAATAGACCAGAAATTGAAATCTTACTTTTCTTTATTCTCTCACAGTCCATCATTATTTGGGTTATTTTCATTTGAAATATAAATCAATAGTCAAATAAGTATATCCTTCTAATTATAGATCATGCTTTTATTTCTAAATAATATTTCATGAATAAAACTATTTACTAAATATTCTATAAATTTTTATTGTTTTTTTTTTTTAAACCGATTGGTTAATAATAATTGATAACATTAATAATGAATTCGAGTGTCGATGAAGCTACTCAAAAACAATATGATTTACAACATTCATGGACTTTAATTGAAAGTGGTAAATTTAATTTATTATTTTCATTATTTATTTATTTTTTCAATTTTATTAATTCAAATATTATACTTTTATTTTATTAATTTTGTTGACAGATGATTCGAATAACAGCGATAGTATTTCTATTGTATCCGATGCTTCTAGTCATACATTTAATTCAAGTTCAGATACAACCTCATTTAATTCAAGTTTAGATACAACCTCATTATTAATCAACCATCAAATAAATCAAAAAAATTATGTTCATCATCGTAATTTAAATTTAAACAATCGACTTAATATTATATTTTGGATAACTTGTGTCTTGACTTTTGGTCTTGCCTTTGGCCATTATTTGGGTAAATCATTATTTGTTAAAATATTTTTACATATTTTTTTTTTTAAGTCATGTAATGTAATCTTTGAAATGCATGTTAGTTTTAAAATAAAAATTAAATCATTTATTATTTATTAATTTATGCTTATACAAATGCTAGAAAGAGAAAAATAATTTTTTTTTTATATATATATATAATATATATATTTATATTAGATTAAACTGCTCATGTTTGCATGTTTTTAAAATCATTAACTTTATATATTTTTTTTAAATAAATATCACTTATTTAGTTCAGATTTATAACTAGATTGTGATATGTAAAAATAAAGAAAAAATATATATTTTCTATGCACCACTCATTAAACTAAAATGTTTAATATATATTTATTTATTTTTAATGAAAGACGATACTAAGATAAGATTGAAATAATTATGATCATAATTTAAAGCTAAACGTGATTTTTAGGATATCAACAAAATCAAAACCAGTTACTGCAAACAATCACCGAATTAAAAGATGCTAATCAAAATTTATCTCTAGAAATGGAAAATCTAATAAGGAACAATGAAAATACTCGGCTCATTAAGGAAAGTTATTTGACAGATATTAGAAACAAGAAACCAGAACAAATAAAGATTAAAAAAAGTATTCCACATTTATTTAAAGATCTCATCAATAGTTGTCTAGAAGTAATAATTGATATACTTTATAATTTTACAACTTTTCATTTTTACATTGAGATTATATCATTTTTGAAATATTTACCTTTTAACGAGTATTTTTATATTGGAATCTTAATATTGTTCATGTTACTATTTTCATTTTTTGATCCAAATTATTTTATTATACTAATTCGAAGGAATAAAACCAATTCAACTACCGTTAAAAGTGAGGGTGGATCTACTAGTGACAGTGACTCTACCAGTGACAGTGACAGTGACTCTACCAGTGACAGTGACAATGACGCTACCAGTGATAGTGACTCTAGTGAAATATAGATAAAACCCGGATTCCATTTTTATTCTACTTAAGAAGTTTACATTCAAATTATTCTATATTATTTTTGTCTAAATATTGGAAATCTATTTAAAATCCGATCATTAGCCTATAATTATTTTTAAAAGTTCAATATTTTCGAATATTCAAGGATATAATTAATCAAATAAATTTTATAGTTTCTCATTGGATTGTTTTTTTTTTAAAATTCATTATAATAATAATATTTATTATTATATATTATTATTTTTCGAATTTGCTATGTATCCGTTCTCTTTTTGATTAGAACTACATACAATTTAAGACTGATATAGTTAGGATCTATACTATTTTTAAAGACTGATATTTCTTTATCTAAGATCTTTTTTTCATTTTAAATTTTTAATTTTATATAGCTTATTTTTTTTATCCTTTTTTTTAATATTCTTAATATTGAATGTTTCTCTGTTTCAAATTAAACAAACCTTAAAATTTTAATGATTAAAACTAAAATAATAAACTCTCGAATTTTTTTCAAATTAAATAAAAACCCAGAAATTTTTCTTTTGTAAAAATTATGATTAAGCTAACGGGACCACCAGAATGGGGAAATTACAATCTGGTCCATATTATCGTTTGTTGTGATCCTGAAAATATACGGGCAGAAAATACAAACATATATTTTTAATGTAGATTTTAAATTAGATTTAAAATTAATAAATAAATAAATAATATACTCGTTCAATTTAAATTTAAAATTAAAATAAAACTTAAAATTATACTTGAATCATTTATATAAGTAGTTTATAATTTTTATTCATTTATTTATTTTTATTTTTATATTTATATTTTTTTTTTAATTTTATTTTTAATTGTAATATGATTAAGTCTTTTTCGACCTCTCGGGCAATTGAAGAAACAGTTCTTAATTTTTTTCTACTTTCAAAATATACAAATCTACAGTTAATCTCCGATTTTTTTGTACAATGGCGCACATTCTATTTTTTTTTTCATCAAAATGACACTTACATACATTCAACTTTTTCCCATTACTAAATAATTATTATATGATCTACATCGCGTAATAATCTTCTAAAAAGTAGGTATTTCATAATTATTTGGATTATAAAAGGGGAACTATAAAGGACAGCGCATATCAAATTGGTTTCCGCCTATTCGGAGAAAATGTGTTCTATGATCAATTTAATATTCTATTTTTCGTTATCATGGGTAATTCCTCATTATGCAATCTCCAACATTTCATCATTTTCTGTTCATATTTTTTACATATCATCATACTAACTATTTTCATATGTATCTCTCCTCACATTCATATACAGTGATGCCTCGCATAACGAACGCCTCGCACAGCGAACGCTGCACACAACGAACCATAATGAACGAAATTTCATGATTCATACAACGAACTCACCCGAGCATCCCCTTGCGTTTCACATAACGAACTTGCTCCTGGAACGAATTAAGTTCGTTGTGTGAGGCACCACTGTAATAGGACTGACAAAATGTTTTTATCAATAAAATCTTCGACCGATAATAATTTGAAGTTCCATTGCCGCATAATAACATGCAATGACAAATAATTTCTTTACTTTTTATTTGGACAGATTCTATATATCACAGGAATCCAATTCAGTTAAAATTGCGAACTCTTCCTTTTTTTTGCTTTTTGGAAGAAAAATTTTAATAACACTGGGCAACAAAAAAGAAACATTTTTTTGTCTCAGAAAGAAAAATATGTGATTCTGGTAGCATTTCTTATCCTGAATTCAAATATGATATTGATTTTTTTCCATCACGCAAGGTTTTCAAGAGACAGGCATTTATAATTTCAAACACATTAATATTTTCTACATTCATAAGTACACAATATTCAAACATTTGGACTCACTTACAAATTAAGAAATGACTATTTTCGGCTATATTTCGCCTGTGGAGCATCCCTCTTGATGGTCCAACAATAATCAGACAGCATATTAGGATTCCATTTGCCTTGATATCTCTTTTCTATTGCTGAAATCTCCTGATGAAAGCGTTCCCCATGCTCATCGCTCACTGCACCAAGATTTTCTGGGAAAAAATCTAGGTGCGAGTGCAGGAAGTGTATTTTTAAGGACATATTACAGCCCAAATTTTTATAAGCTATGGTAAGATCATTGACAATATCACAGTAATTTTCTGCCTTTATATTTCCCAAAAAACTCTCTGTTACGTTTTTGAATGCTTGCCATGCTGCTTTCTCCAGTGGATTCAATAGTTCCTCAAACTTCTCATCATGCATTAGTGATCGTATTTATGGACCCACAAATATCCCTTCTTTACACCCAAAATAAAGTTCATAACACTTTTTTACTAATGGAGTAAGGCTTCGCCTTTGGGATTTGAGCGTCACTTCACCACATATATAACAAAAGTTGTTAGGATGATTTATACAACCTCTAGACATTTTGTAACTAACAACAAATTAAAAGAAATGGATTTGTAAAATATGTAACATACAATAATCCAGACACGAAGCACTCACAATTACGTGTTTACTGGTTCACTGCTATCTCACAACTGACATCATTCTAATGAATGCATGCTACCCTAGATTTTGTTTGTGCCTGTCTGTACATGTCTGAACTTGCACAACAGTAGTAATGATACCATTTGAGATAGCTCATTTTGTTCCATCACATTTACAATGCTCTAGGAGTTTTTATTTTACAATGGACTAATGGTCGTTTATTTAAAAAATATTTTAAATCCATTAATTGAAATTAAAATTACAAAAAAACTGTGGGTGATGGAGAAATTTTGAATACATATTTGAAAACACAATAAAAAACTGCATTAAGTACAAATATTGGTACTCATGAGACAAAAATCATGTTGACCAGTGTAATCAATCTATTAGTTTGAGAAATATTTAAAAATAAAGATAAAATGAATTGATAAAAAACGTGTTTAAGGTCCTAAATGTATCGAAATGATTTAAAAAAAACGAATTTTAGGAATATTAATTGTTAATTATTTTTTTCAGAATTCACAAAATGCTTTTAATAATATTTCCACATTAATCAAATATGGATTAAATAAATCCTCGAAAAATATTCTAAAACTATATCAATATATAAAACGTTTTAAAAGTTGTGACCAAGATTCCGTTGAAATATTAAATAATCTTAGTGAATTTATTCTTCAATTAAACTTAAATCAACAAAACGTGAAGCAAAAAGAAAAGTCCAGGGCGAATAATAATAATTACGATTACAGAGAAAATTATAACGACGGGGATAAAAATGAGAATACATTTAAATATAAAAAGGAACAATTTAAAAAAAATAAGAAATATTCTAATACAGAACGAATTAGAAAAAAGGAAGATGATAATGAAATTAATTGGTATATAAAAAAATATGAGGAAAAAGAAAAAGTTTTCCGATCTAAAACAAAAAAATATAAAAATGATGATCTAAATTGGTTTATTAAAAAATATGAATATGAAGAAAGGCAAAGATCAAATTCATATTGAATTTTGTGTAATTATATTATTATTATTATTTATTTTTTTTCAAACTTATTTCACTAATTTTAATTGTGATTTAATTTTGTTGGATTTATTTAATTTATTGCCTGAGAGAACGAATTGCATTTGTTTTTATATATATATTTATATATTATTTTTCCTTATATTGACTCATTTTGATTGAATCTCAAAGCTGTAAGTTAACTAATATAGTATGTTTTTATTTTATTTTTTTAATCAAGGATATTTAGATAACAACAAATACATTTTGGTTTTATTTATTATAACAAATTGATAAACCTTTTTGTATAAAAATATTATTTTATATACACTATATACAGATATTTTCTTTTTGAAAATATAAAAATCTCTTAATACAATATCACACATTATTCTTTATTATAGAATTTTTATCAATTAAAACTGACTGACAATATTATATTGTGAATTAATTTTGTTAAAAATTTCTATCATGACAATTTTGAACTAGATTAATAAAAAAATAGTTCCTTTGTTTTTTTTAAATTTATTATTATAAGTTTTATATTTTATTTTCTTGTCATTTAATTTTGTACGTTATTTAATATGATATAATAGTTATCTTTATATAAATATAAGTGATTCTTTTAAATAATATTTTTCAAATAGAAATCTTTTGTAATAATCATTAAATTCATTTTATAGAATAATAATAATAATAAATTAAAATTAAGTATAATTTTTAAAATACTATTTTTTCTATTATTATTTATAATAATCTATAAGTATAAAAATATTTTTATTAAATGATACATATAAAATGTTTGGTTTAATCTTTAGGAAAATAAAAAAATATAAATTATTGTACAACAGAATTGCAACACATTTACATTTTAAAATTTTACTGTATATTAATATATTATGTATTACAAATATAGTTTTTGCAAAATTTGAATGTATATTTTTTGTATAATAGTAAATAAATTTTTTTAATAATTATATAAAAATACGTTTTAATTGATATATGTATAAAATAGTATAAAATAGATTTTCATTTTTATTTTAAATAAATAAAATTTTATTTTATATTTTACATAATATCCTTTATACAAAACACTTTCTTTTTTTTTCTTTTTGTTTTAAACAATATATTAAATTTTTATGAAATAAAGAAATTATAATTTTATTTTATAAATGAAAGATTATATAATATATATATATATTATATGAAAATAATTTTATATATATATATATATATGATTCACACAGTGAATGTTCACAGCCATTGATATAGATAGATCATTGATTTCTTTTCTATTTTTTTTTAACATCTTACTTAGGACAAAAGTTGAAATATGAAAATAGAAAACAATGAATTGATAAAAATCTGAAAAAAAAAAAATAAAATTATTTTTATTCAAAAGGTTTGTTTAAGGAAAAAAGGGTGGCAATATAACAAAGGACGCTGCACGGATTTGGATGTAGGATTATCATAGGCACATTATCACAGCATGACGAATCTATCAATAAACTATTCTTTATTAAAATTTAATAACATTGAAATATTATGTCAATGTATATACTATGTATGATATTTATGAATTTAAAATATCGGTACTATAATCATAGATGATGACAATATTTAACTTGTAATATCGGTTGTAAGCAAAAAGAAAATTAATTTTCAGAATATTAAAAGATGTCAGTATTCAGTAATGTAAACACCAAATCAGGACATTTTACCTTTTTTTTTTAAGAACCAAATTGAAAAAAAATTGGAAAAAATTCGGAAATGTTCAAAAGCTTAGTCCAGAAAGCGTTTGACCTTTTCCAAAAGAAAACGGTTGAGCGTTTTTTTTTAGAGACAAATTGAAAAAATTTTGAAAAAAGTACGAAATGTCCGAAATATTTCAAAAAAAGGGACAGATATAAAAGAGGTGGACAGTTAGGAGGACACTTACAAAAGGAGGACCTTAGAAGTATATATAGATTAAATTTTAAAACACTTAGTCATGATTTAAAATATAATTTTTTTGATAAATTACCTTGTGGGATCTAATCGACGATCAAATCCATCTATTTTAACAACATTCATTTCGTGGCGACTATAACGTGAATAGCTAAAAGTTATCTGTAATAAATGAAATAGATATTTATTAAATATTAAGAGATAAATATGGGTAAATTAAAAAAAAAATAAATAATAATAATAATAAAATTCTTGTTAACGTACTTGATCATGAAATGTTTCCTGGCGAATAAACTTCATTGGTTCAAGATGGGAATGGAATTGATCAATCACAGTTAATGGTTTCCCAAGCATATGTTCTATAAACAAAAAGGAGAAAAAAAAAATAATGTGATCAGATTTTATTATCAGAGGTCAGGGGTTTTTAATTAAAAATTAAATTTATGTGGAATAACAAATAACATTTTTCAAATCTTGATCTTAATGGGAATTCCAAAAAAAAAAAACTAGTACGTATGATTCAAATTTGTCTTGTGGGTACTAAAGGAAGAGTAAGATGCGGGAATCAATTGTCAGAAACTTTGGAAATTCGGAATGGGTTAAAACAAGGAGACGCATTATCACCAATTTTATTTAATTTAGTTCTGGAATATGTAATTAGACAAATACGGGTAAAAAACAAACGGAATCGAATTAAACAAAAAAAATTCAAGTATTAGGTTACGCAGACGACTTAAAAATAATAGGAGATTCGGCAATTGCAATTATAAATAGCGTAGAAAAATTAATCGAAGCAGGAAAAGAGGTGGGACTGGAAATTAATATGCTAAGACAAAGTATTTAGTATTAACACAGAAATTACACATTATTTTAATAATCATCGAATCTTAGTGGAAGTTTACAGCGAGTATGCTCTATCTGAACAATCGTGTCGGAGATGGTTTGGCCGCTTTAAAAGTGGTGATTTTGAGCTCAAAGACAAGGAACGGCCGGGTCAACCCAAAAAGTTTGAAGACGAAGAATTGGAATCACTATTCAATGTAGATCAATGCCAAACGCTTCAGGAGTGCGTTTAAGCCGCGCACGGAAGCAAAAACGGCCGGATTTGGAAGAAAGGCACGACAAAGTGATTTTGCAACATGACAACGCACGACCACAAAACCGGTGAAAACCTACCTAGAAACACTGAAATTGGAAGTCCTACCACACCCTCCGTTTTTTCCAGATATTGCTCCTTTGGACTATTACTTGTTCCGGTCGATGACACATGGCCTGTCCCAGCAGAAATTCACTTCATATGAACAATGCAAAAAATAGGTCGATGATTGGATTGTCTCAAAAGACGAGTCGTTTTTTCGAGCAGGCATCCGAAAATTGCCAGAAAGATGGGAAAAAGTAGTTCCCAGCGATGGACAATACTTTGATTAATATATTTGTAACTATTATTTGAAAATAAATCCGTAAATTTCGAAAAAAAACGCTCATTATTAATTCAAGTACCCTATAGTTTTTTTTACACTTTATGGAAATAAAATAGGTCATTGTTTTGTCTTTACTCGAATTAAAATTGTGATTCTTCTAATAATATTATATAATTATATTATTATTACTTATTATATGACTAAATCACTTTAAATAAATTATTATTCTGATTTTGCTTAATAGAGAAATTATTCTTTATCTTATTTTTGTGCAAATCAAGTTCTTTAAATAAAAAAAAAGTAGTAAAAATATCATTAAATGTGGAAAAAAAATACAGAGAAATTTTAATTACGAAGTAAGAGGTAATCAAAGAAACCGGATTGTAAGAGAGCTGGCTCAATTAACAAGAGCAAAATTTGTTTATATTTTTTTATATTATATATATATATTAAATCAAAAACCTTGAAAAAGCTTCTTCTAAAAATAAAGATTATGTTTATTTAATGATAGGGATGCAAATGTCTTGTTATAATAGTTGTAGATGAACATTAGCATTTATGTATGGGGGAAAATATTCCTGAATTTTATAACAACATTCAAGAATAGTATTTTAAGTTTAATCTCTAATATCTCCAGATTTGTAAAGGTTAATGATTATGGGTGGAGGCATAAATATTTACATTCAAATTAAAAGCTAGTTTCATAAAACAGAGTAACTTATAATAAAATAAATATAATAATAATAATAGTGAAGGCGCCATTGGGTGTGTGGGGAGCGAACCTGCCTCACATTCACATGGTCCCGGGTTCAAGTCCCGGGCCTGGTAAGGGAATTTCCCTAGCTGGGGTCTATGGGATGGAGTCAACCCAGCCTCCGGGAACAACATTGGGGTAAAGCTACTTGATCAAGAAAATAAAGGTAAAGGTTGTGAAGACTCGTTTTACTGATCATAGGACACCTCATTGATATAACCGGCTTGATAGGTGTTGTCCTTGCGTAGGACGTACAAAGTCGGAGGTTTTTTTTGTTTTTTTTTAAATAATAATAATAGTATGTATGTGTTTCATAATTACCAATAATAAATCCCATCGTAACATCATCTGGAAGCCGGATCTTTTCACCAATACTAATGAATTTTCCACCACTAAAAATTAAAAAAAAAAAAGAATTATTATCGTGTGACTTTTAATAAATTAAAATGTACCTAAAACTTTTTAAGTTTTTTTTTTTTATTTTTACATTGTAATGTATATTCGAGATTTGTTCAAAAGAAAAGGTGAATTTTGAATTATTTCGAAAAGTATTTATTTATTCATCAATGTCCATTTTGTCCCCTTCAAAGTAATTCCCCTCAGATATAATGCACTTGTGTCAGCGCTTTTTCCAATCGTCGAATCACTTTTGTAATGCGCTTTTCGGTATGATTATCAGCTCGTTCTTCGATTCCGACTTTATTTCATCAATTGTGGCAAAGCGCTTTCCTTTCCTTTCCTTTGGGAATAGGAAAAAGTTGCAGGGAGCCAAATCTGGTGAATACGGTAGTTGAGGCATTATTACGGTGTTGTTTTTAGCTAAAAAAAATCATGAACAAGCAATGATGTGTGAGCATGTGCATTATCGTGATGCAGAATCCATGATTTATTTTTCCATAATTCCGATCGTTTGAGCCTTATTGCTTCACCCAAACGTTGCACAACTTCCTTGTAGTATTTCTTATTAAAAGTACGACCTGTTGGAAAGAACTCATGATGCACCACGCCATTGTAATCGAAGTCATCAACTCTTCTGTAAAGCGCTTGTACCAGTTATACAACATGATTAACTTTTACAGTTGTGAAAAAGAAACTACTAATCCAAAATGGCTGATAATGACAACATATGAGAAATATATGAGTACCAACATAACAAAAAAAGTCAATAATCAAATGTACCTTGAATATCTAAAAATAAATATACTAAATACAATCAATTGAACAGAAAACATTTTTTTGAGACAAAGTAGACTCGCCGAATGCCACAGTCAACATTTTAAGTGCGTTGGAGTTCTTTATTCCATTTTTAACATAAAATTTAATTCAGATTCTTTGATCTATTTATTTTTTTATGAAGTAAAAAATTAAAGAACACACAAAAACATGATTAACTTTTACAGTGGTCAAAAAGAAACTACTAATCCAAAATGGTTGATAATGTGAGAAACATATGTGTACCAACATAACAAAAAAAATTTCGATAATCGAATGTACACAACCCGGGAAAATTCAAAATTCACCTTTTCTTTTGAACATGTATGTATAATATATAAAGTATAAATATTTATGTTAAACGTTAAAAATTAATTCAATTGAAATCATTCTCTGTTAAGACAATTCAATGTAAAATAGTCCTATTATGATTATCATTATTTAAATATGAAAATGATTGTTTTGTTATGTTTTGTTATTTTTTTTCCTTATTTAAATGATATTCTTCCCTAATGATACTCACCTGGCCAAAGGCATCATCTTGAGAGCCAACGACCTGCTTAGACAGAAACCTGCACCTCCGGTAGCAAACCAAAATGATACCTTTCGCTAGAACAGAAAATATAATCAACGTTCAAAATAACATATTATTATATAAATAATAAAAAAAAGAAAATTTTTAAATTTCTAAAAACGATCGATATGTAAATATACAAAAATTGAAATTAAATGATTTGATTATATTAGATTTTTTAAATAAGCAATAAATATTTTAAGACATGATTTACTTATTTTCAGATATATATTTAAATTTTTATCTATTTATCTATCTACCTTGATCCTTCATCCATTCGCTCCATCCATATCCTGATCCACTTTCAATCAAATTCTTTTATATCTGATTTTACATTACATAGGAATTTTATAAATAAATGCAAATTTCTATATATTTTATCACTTTTCTTTTTAATACATATTCACATATAAAATTTTAATTATATTTAAATAAAATTATTATATGTAATAAAAATAATATTCAGATTAAATTAAAAAATAGAGGAGAATTCAATAAATTAATTGATTATGATTTAATAGATATGTAAAAGAATGAATAAATGAAACTTTTCTTAATAAGTATCTATCAATTAATTTAATTAATATTAAGGCGCCCACATGGTGGGAGGTAGAGAAGCTGCCTCACATTCCCGTGGCCCCAGGTTCAAGTCCCGGGCCTGGCAAGGCAATTTAGAAAAAAAGTCGGAAATGTTTAGTCCCAAAAACGTTATACCTATTTTTTTTAGAACCAAATTGAAAAAATTTAGAAAAAAAACAACCTCGTAATCTCGCGGCACACTTTTGGAAATCTTGCGCCACACTAAAGTGCCATTTTGAGGAAAAAGTGGTCCCAATAACGGTTTATTTTTTATTTTTTTTTTTTATATTTAGAACCATATTAAAAAAAAATTAGAAAAAAAAGTCGGAAATGTTTAAGAACCTAGTCCCAAAAACGTTATACCTTTTTTTTAGAACCAAATTGAAAAAATTAAAAAAAAACAGCCTCATAATCTCGCGGCACAGTGGTTGCGAATCACTGTATTATTGGATTATTCCATTTTTTCTTTCATTTTCACACTCGAAGGGCTCTTTTAAACAAACTATTCTATTCTATTGGTAAATCGGTTTTGTTTTTTGTTTTGTGTTAATTGGTTCTTTAATCTCTATCCATCTGAGAATGAAAACGTGAATGAACTTGAAGAGATAATGATCCAAGAAGGAATAAATTTTACTAAATAAATACTTTCTTGATCTTTTGACGACTACCAGTGATAAAGATGGCACGCGCAGGGTCCACCGGTGGCACGCGGAACCGGCCCCCGGGACCACGCCCTGCCTCACCCCCCCCTCCCGGGGGGTCACTTCTAGTCACGTCTTGACCCCGTCGCAGACTCTCTCCCCCTCCACCACATAAGTACCTGGCCACACGACTCGGGAGTTTATCTGATGCCATCAGACCGGTTGTCGCTACTCACTTATTACATACCCGACTCCGATTAATTCTTCCCATAAACCGATCCCTGTCCACAATCACTTGGACTCTTCGACTTGAACATTTTTTAATCAAGTTAAAGCTATTAAAGTTAATTGTAGGCCCAACAACTTTTTCAATCCTGTAATTTATTAATACAACATCTCGGTATGATTTGAATCTAATAAATAAGAGTTTCTTTTTAATTAAGAAAAGAAATTGCATTGGAGCATTGAAACATAACATTAATTTTATTTACGTTGCTGTCTAAAGAAACGAATCAAGGGAAACTTATGTAAATATATTATATCATTTTATTAAAAATAAACTTCTCAAATATAGATATATTAGTGAATATATAAATAACATTCCGAGTATTTAACAAATATTTAAAAAAAAATCTAATAAAAATCAACACAATGATAAAATAAAAATATTCTATTTAAGCCTATCTTTAACCCATTTGAGCCTAGTGATCCGATTTCGGAACACTCGACTCGAGTCACTATTTTATTTTTTTATTTATTAATGTCGACACCAAAGTGCGTTCTGATCACCTAGTCGGTGATAGTGATAGTGTTGCTTGCTTGTATTAATTATTTAAATGTGCATAGACCTGTAACACTGTCGCTATGAGGTTAAAAAGATTGAAGTAAAAAATAGGACGGTTTTTGCAACGTTTCTTTCAACTCATGTTAGTATTACTTTTACTTTTTTGGTTCTATAAATATATTTTTTTGTTATTACTTATCTTCTGGATATACACTAACGTGTTGTAGACACACTACACAGAAATTTTTGTTATTGTCGTAATTATGGGTTCATAAAGTCAGGTGTTCCGATTTCGGAACACTAGGCACATACACTACTATCACATGATAGTGAAGATTGTTCTAATAATTTCTAATTATTTCTGATTATTTCTTGATTTATTTTAGTAACAATTATAATATTTTGTTTCAAAAAACTTTACTTTTATAATAAAAAAAAAATAAATAAATATATATTTATTATAATTGTAATTTCATACAATAAAAGAAAAAATTTTCTATAAATTAAATTTAAAACATTCATAAGTCAATGAATTCTATTTTGTTGCCCTTCCCCAAGATGCCCAAGATTTTATCCGTAAATGAAATCATAGAAAATCTAGAAGTAGAACATAATTTTGAAGCAACCGGTATAATCATCGAGCCGCCTGAAAAAGCATTCGGATGAAGATTCTGGAGATGAAGAAGGCGGAACTATAAATAATTTACCAGGTTCTTTAGTCTACGATGGTACTTTTATTTCCAACTAGGATGAAGAAGATGTTTTTACTTCTACTGTGCAGGAACTTTCACGAACGAAGAAAATAATTTCAAGAATATGGCGTCGGTGCATCGGTGGTACTTCAATTTGTTAAGACACTAACAAAGAAACATCCTAGAGAATATTATTTCATATTTGATAATTTTTTTACAAGCATTTCTTTACTCGATAAATTCACATCAATGGGCCATCATGCGACAGGAACCGTAAGGAAAGATCGGACTGATAAGCCTTCACTTCAATCAGACAAAATTATGAAGAAAAAAGAAAGAGGTGCATTTGACTACAGAAGTGATAGTAGACAATATTGTTTGCAAATGGCATGACAACAGTGTTGTCACTGTTGCTTCATCAGGAGCTGGAATCAATCCTATTGGTCTAGTGCATAGGTTCCCAAACTTTTTTGTGTCGTAGACCCCCTAAATTGATTTTGATTTTTTATAACAAAATTTTACTCTTTTTTTAGAGCCTTATTGAAAAATCAAATATGTTTTAAAAGCCATCTCTGAAAAACAATTTACCTTTTTTTTAGAAACATATTGAAAAAATCAAAAAATGTTTTAAAAAGTCATGTCGGAAAAACAATTTACCTTTTTTTTAGAAACATATTGAAAAAATCAAAAAGTGTTAGAGCCATGTCGGGAAAACACGTAGACCCCCATATTCATTTCATAGACACCCAAATTTGTTATTCGCTGCCGTAGACCCCTTGAAGGTTGCCATAGACCCCTAGGGGTCGATATAGACCACTTTGGGAACCTCCGGCCTAGTTAATCGTTTTTCCCAAAAAGAAAAAAGGAGAATACAGATTCAACAACCAAACATGTTAAAATTTTTGTCGACAGAGCTGATGAAAATATTGCGAAATATCGAGCATCCATACGTGGAAAAAAATAGTACTCAAGCCCTCTATTTTGTTTCGAAGTAATTTTACAAAATGCTTGGCAATTACAAAGGACAATAGAAAAAAAGCTTAGATTTTAGATCTTCTGGAGTTTCGTCGACGTATAGCATCCAATTTTCTGGAGACCTACGGTCAACCTGCAGAGACTGGAAGAAAGGGAAGACCATCACAGAAGTGCAGCATTGATTCAAGATAGGATGGTCTGAATCATAATATAGTGAATCAAAATAAACAAATACGTTGTCGACATTGCCATAAAAACACAACATTCAAATGTGAAAAGTGTGATGCTGCTTTATATGTTAAATGTTCGACGAAAAATCATCCACAAAATAAGTAAATATTTTTTTGTAAATGTTATTTTTAGTAATTTTATATTTGTAATATATATAATAAATATATTTATGATAATAACAACAACAAGACTAGTTTTAATATTCAAAAGTCACCAAATAATTATGAAAAAACAGTTTATATGTATATTCTTCTAATATCATGAGAAGGTAGTCCTTGTGCCTAGTGTTCCGATTTCGGAACACCTTGTATCTCAAAAACTAGAAAAGATAAAAAAAAAGTTATTTGAAACAATTTTGTTTTTACACCATTTTATGTAACATATTCGAATATCACGAAAAAATTCGCTAAAAAAAACCTTCGGTCTAAATGGGTTAAACCTGATAAAGTTTATGGATGAATTGCTTCATATTCAACGAAAAACGTTGGGCACATTTAGGTTTATTTATTTATATGACAAATCACGTCAAATTTTTGTAATCTTAATAAAAATTTTATTAAACACATAAACTGACAATTTTTTTTATCGTGCAATAAAATTGATAGTTTAAAACAGGGCTTCGAACCGTTATTTTTTTCGTTTCGGTTTTCGTTCCGGTTCAATAAAAAAAAATATCAGTTCGGTTCCGGTTTTCGTTCCGGCAAAAACAATGGTTTTTTCGGTTTTCGGTTTTCGGTTCAGTTCCGATTAATTAATTTTAAAGACCTTTTATTTGTGTTAGAAATTTAGGTCGTGGTATGCCGAGTCTGCCATAAATTAGCGCCCGAAAAATATTTCTTGCTACCACCCTAAATCATACTACATGAATTGATACAATATAATATAAATAATAATAATTAATTAAAGGTATAATAATTAGAAGTATATAATATAAGATGTTAATATAATAACAAATAAGTATGAATATTTTTTTTACATCCTTCTACTTTCAAACACTCAACAAACGAAACAAATTCGTATATTTAATGTTAAAGTATACAGGATTCTTGGATATATTTACTTACAAATATAACTATAATTATAAAAGATGAAAATTACCTCTAATTATTAAAATATCTTCCAATATATTTTTATTTAAACTATTTCTATTGTCTCGTAAAATAAACTTTAAACCAGAGAAAGCTCTTTCAACACTAACTTGTGTTGCAGTAGCTCCTAAAACCACCATTGCAATTTTGTATAAATGAGAATATGTATTTTTATATTCCTCCCAAAATTCTAAAATAAGTTTTTTACTGTCTAATCTTCGTACTTGGTCAAAGTTATTCAATATTTGTTTAATAATTTAATAATTTTATTTATATTTATGAATCATTTTCTTTATATCAATACATAACCCTGTAACAAATGGAATAAATAATTTAAAAAATTAATACTATCATTAAATCAAAATATCAGTATTAAACAAACGATGAAAACATTAAATTCTGTATTGCGACTACGAGACGCTGCCAACACAACCGAAGGGAGAGTATGACTAGGACACTAATTTTTGAAACAAAGTTTTTAGCGACACCATGCAGTGCGAGGCATAACTAATTGAAAAAAATTCGGGCTTGGGTGTTGCCAAAACACCTCTTGTGGCAACTCGGGATTGAACACGTACTGAACTGAAATAAACCGATATTATTTTTTTCGGTTCAGCTCCGGTTTTCGTTCCGACAAAAATACCGGTTTTTTCGGTTTTCGGTTTTCGTTTCAGTTCCGGTTCGAAGCCCTGGTTTAAAAGCTAAGAAATTAATCTTGTATTATTTTTCACTGTAATATATTTTAATTGATTTATTTTTGTATTTAATAATAATAATTGAATTTCTCTATGAGTTTATATAAAATAATATATAAACTATATAGGTAAAAAAAAAGAAAATAATTATTTGAAAGTTCAAGATTTCGATGTTAAAAGGTATATTTTTCGCTAATGATAGCTTAATTTCTATTTATTTATAGAATAATTACATTTAAAAAATTAGCTGGACTGTCTCCACTCGACTATCTCGCAATTTGAATTGGATTAAATAATATAAAAGATTGTATTTAAATTTAATTTAATTAATTATAAATTATAAATTAAAATTAATAAATAATATTTATTAAACCAGCGTATGTTTGGCTCTTTGTTGATGGCACCACGACTCGTGCTAGCGCGTGATTTGCAGTTTTTAAAAAATTAATTCTGGTATTTTCTAATCAATCAAGCTGAAATTCTATATATAGCAGTTTTATACAATTTTTAATCAAGTGAAAAATTATCAAACATATATCTTTATTTTTACGGTCACTTTAGAGGAAAAAATATCAAAACGTTGTAGGTAATGACCCTCTTCCGGTTGAGCTACATTTCTCAAAAGTTGATAGAAAACTACGAATTTTGAATAATGCCCGTATGCCAAATTTCATTTTTCTAGCTCAAACCGTTTTTGCGTAATCTTGTCTACATACACACACACACACACACATACATACATACATACATATATATATATATATATATAGAGAGAGAGAGAGAGAGAGATTTTTCTTAACCTTAGTGAAAATGATTTAGGAACCTTCAAAACGTATAAAAACATCAAAATCTCAACATCGAAAATTTACGTGATCTGGCGAGATAGTAAATAATCTAAACGATTGGATTTTGATTAATTTTCACGTAACATATTCATTTTTTAAATTTCTTATTTTTCTAAAAAACAAATTTATCAAATACTTATTATTAACTATTAAATTCATTTCTAATAAATTTGATGAAGATAAATTTTGAATGTTTGTATATGTTACGGTCGCCAATTAGCATTTATAATAATAATAATAATAATAATAATAATACTATAAATCCAATTCGTTTTTATTAATACCCTGACAAATGAATTAAATATATCATAACATAAATAATCCAATTTTCTTTAAGACATTTCTACATTTGGACCATTCAAAGAAAAAGATTTATCTTAGAAGAAATATAAATCGTTTACGTTCTTCCATTAACAAAATCGAATAAGAAATTTGAATAGATGACATGGCTCGATTTAAAAAAAAATAAAATATGATAGCGTTATTAATTTTCCAATAAAAATACAACAATTTTTATTCGTGTGGGGCCCTCAGGTATTTAAAACAGATTACCTTGTTCTTGAATCATGTAATCTTAAAAGATCTTAGGCTGGCCTCGCCCTTACGGGAACCTGCCCATCTAAATTCATCTTTTCTTTTGAAAAAATGGGTTCTGGCGGGGACTATGCAAATGATGCACTGGCCTTGTCTCGGATACATACCTGTGCTCTGTTCACAATTTCTAATGGCGCTCGAATACTGGGCTTGCCGAGGTACCAATCCTCTTGCGGGTTGTAGGAGGCGAGCAACTTTAGCAGACGCGGCACGTTCAGGTAATTGTCGTCATCGAAATGACAAAGCCACCTGCAACAGATACGAATGGGCCTTTAGAAATAGAATAATCTCTTTCAATCATAAACATTCTTAAGATTATCAACAATTTATATAATATTTATTGCTATATTAATATGATTTAATTTAATATTAATTATTTAATTATTAATAAAAATTCTAAAATTACCATTTATTATTATTATTAGGAGAGATTGTTTATATATTAAAAAATAAGCGCTGGAGTGTCTCCACTTCATCTATCTCGCAATTTGAATTGGATTAAATTACATCATATATTATATTTAAATTAAATTTAATTAATTATAAATTATAAATTAAAATTAATAAAAAATATTTATTAAATCAGCGCATGTTTGGCTCTTTGTTGATGACAGACACCACGTCACGTGTTAGCGCGTGATTTGCATTGTTAAAAAATTAATTCCGGTACTTTCAGCGATTCAATCAAGCTGAAATTCTATATATAGCAGTTTTATACAATTTTTAATCATGTGAAAAACTATCAAACATATATCTTTATTTTTACGGTCAGTTTAGAGGAAAAAAAATCAAAACGTTGTAGGTAATGACCCTCTTCCGATTGAGCTACATTTCTCCAAAGTTGATAGAAAACTACGAATTTTGAATAATGCCCGTATACCAAATTTCATTTTTCTAGCTCAAACCGTTTTTGCGTAATCTTGTCTACATACATACACACAGACATTTTTCTCAACCTTAGTGAAAATGATTCAGGAACCTTTAAAACGTATAAAAACATCAAAATCTCGACATCGAAATCTCTGGCAAGATAGTCAAAAATAAAAAAAAATATTTATTGTATATATATTTAAAATAGCATTTTGAAAAAAAAATATAATAAGAAATAATTAAAATTACTAAAAAATAATTAAAAACATAAAAATTTCAACATCTAAAATTTTCGTGATCGCAATACTATCTATAGCGAGATATTAAAAATGAATGAATTTTGATTTCTCTTGATTTTTATAACTTTAATATTTTATCTATTTGAAAATTTAATAAAACATCATCTTATACTTATATGGAGTATACGAGGTCTGTTCAAAAGAAAAGGTGATTTTAGAATTTTCGCTGGTTGTGTACATTTGATTGTTAATTTTATTTTTTTGGTTATGTTGGTTCACATATGTTTCTCATATATTTTCATTATCAACCATTTTGGATTAGTAGTTTCTTTTTGACAACTGTAAAAGTTAATCATGTTTTTGTGTGTTCTTTAATTTTTTACTTCATAAAATAAATCGGGAGTGTCCTCCCCTAGACTTTCCCGCATATAAATAGGTAATTAGGTTATTATTATGTTTTAACAACAATAAAAATAAACAAACTAATTAATTTAAATTATAAAGTAAAATGGTTTAACACTATTATATATATTTATAATTTACACCTAACGCTACTTGTATAGGTAAAATGTCACTTCCGGTAGTCAGATCATGATGGAATTTGGTATCTGAATTTTTTTCATATTTTTAAATCTATATACAAAATAGGAAGCAAATATCTCGAAGCAAACTGGTACTTTGCTTGAAAGGTAAACGCAACCAGTGTAAGTAAAGTACCACTTCCGGTTAACCGATTTTGACGAAATTTTGATAGAAATCTACAAACTGTGAATAATATCGGTGTACCAAATTTCGAAGTCCTAGCTTGATTAGTTTTTGAGTAAATTTGCTTACAGACATTACATACATACATACATACATACATACACACACACACAGACATAATTCGAAAAATGGTATTTTCCGACTCAGGGAGGTCTAAAACGTCAAGATCTATCGAAATCTCGAAGTCGAAATTTTTGACGATTCCAATACTTCCCTTATACGAAGTATGCGGGAAAGTAAAAATAAATAGATCAAAGAATCTGAATTAAATTTTATGTTAAAAATGGAATAAAGAACTCCAACGCACTTAAAATGTTGACTGTGGCATTCGGCGAGTCTACTTTGTCTCCAAAAAATGTTTTCTGATCAATTGATTGTATTTCGTATATTTATTTTCAGATTATATTATTTTGCTATTATATTTTTGTTTCTTATGTACCCTGAGCAACTTTTGTCACCGAAATTCTTTATTTAGTTCATTTAAAACAAACATGGAGTCAAAATAAATCAAATCAAAAATGTATAATTAAATTATAAGAAATTAGTACATACATAAAAAGTGAATTATTATTATTATTATTCTTTATCGAACGGAGAAAAAAATAATAAAAATATTTTAGGTTTAAAAAAAACTTTTAACACGTTCCCGCCGGCCTGTACCACCAGTGGCTCATGCCGCCACATAAAATAAATAGAAAATTTATGGAGCCGGTGGGAACGTGTTAAATAACAAAGAAATTATGTACTTCAAATAATAATTTGTATATTGGAGAAAAATTTAGCAAACATTTTGGAGTAAAATATAAGAAAGAAAAGAATAGCTTTTGTTACATTCTCTTTCATAGGATAACGTCACCAATTTCACTTCGTCGCTGTTTTTATATCCTCTTTCATCTTCTTTTTATGTAGTTAATTTTTTATCTTTTAAGGCCGTGAATTTCTATCAAGGAGATGTTATTACTAGTCCAGAGGCTCGTGGCAAAAAGAGTGAGGATGCCATTGTGGCCACCTACCTAGGAGGTCCCGACCTCTTCCCCTTCCCACACTACCCTGTTTTTTTTTAACACAATGACATTCCACTTTCATACATTTATTAAATTAAATGGGTGACAGCCTATGAAATTACCTTCTACCTGTTTGGGTTCCATCCCCCCATGTTACTCTCATCAAATTGAAGATGCAATCTAACAGACACGTTCTTCAATTGAATATAATCCACATGAGTAGTAGTAGTTTTCATTTTGGAATTTATATATCTAATAAAAATAATATATATATATATATATACTTCATGATTTTAAAGAATAAAACTATAGTATTAGAACAAAAAAAAAACACACAAAAGGCATGGAAAATTGAAAATTTATAAAATAATAATAATAAATTAAAATTAACGCTACATTCAACAAATCAAATTATATATAATTGGATTTTATTTCAAAACACTTTATAACTAAAGAAGAAAACTTAAAAAGAATGTAAACCAAAGATTAATTTTTCAATGCACACATTTAACTGACTACACGAAATTATCAGTTTTTTTTTTTTTTTTTTTTATAATATTATGGTCAATTTTAAGATTCTCATCTTTTCGAATTTATTGTGATGAATAGTACTAAATGGGCTGAATAGTTCCGGGATTTTTCAATAGGTGACGCCACTATAAAATGAGCATGACTCATTTCGAGAGGCTCATCTGTCACTAGTTTATGTATGAAGTATCATGACATTTCATTTCATTTGTTTACAAGTTACAGTCGTTTGAGTGACGCTACTTGCGCTTTCATAAGAAAAATGGAAAAACAGGAATATCGCGTCTTGTTAAACTGTTGTTCTCGAAGGAGCAGATGTGGGATAACATTCCTAATCAAGACGTGATATTCCTGTTTTTCCTTTTTTTCTTATGAAGGCGAAAGTAGCGTCACTCAAACGACTGTAGCTTGTAAACGAATTGTCGAAATGTCATGATATACTTCATTCATAAACTAGTGACAGATGAGCCTCTCGAAATGAATTCATTTTCTAGTGGCGCAATCTATTGAAAAATCCAGGGACTTTTCAGGTAGTCTGTTTGAGATAGAATAGAATATCAATGGATTTATATGCAAATTTTAATAATTTTTATCTCGTAAACTAGAAGAGACCATGAAATATTGCATAAGAAAAGTTTCTTTGGAATTAAAAAAGGAATCCACTGGCAAAGTTTCATCCAAATCCCTGAAGCTTCCCGTTTTGTAAACAATTGCCAATATATTTTATTTTTACGGATTTGAAAGGCCCCTTTGGGATAAGGGATCAAATCTCAACTTAGTCTGAAATTGCTCATCAAATAATCAAATTAATATACTTACATTATAAAATAAGTAATTCTTTATCATATGATACAAGATCATATAAGATACATTAAATAAATCATCAAATAATAATATTGGACAATATATTTTTTCATTTCCATTTTATCTCTTATATTGAAATATAAATTAATTGTGAGAAAAACAGTTTTATATATGTAAATATAGATTAATGATTAATTAATCCAGTGAATGAAGGATCCAGACACTTAAGCAAGATTTCACTTCCATTTAAATTGACTGATCATCAATTTACATCGGTCATTAATCATTCTATATTTGATGAAATAGAATTATAAATTCAGTTGAACATGATGATATATTATAGAAAATAATTTAATCGAATTTCCCTTATTCGAACACTAAGAAAAATAAGAAATATGAGTTGTGGCCAGGCACAGAACCGACCAACGATTTGAAATAAATTAATTTTCAAAACAACATTTATATATTATATATTATAAAGTATAAAAAAATAATAAATATTTTTAAAACTTGAATTAAAATGACTAAATTATACTATTTTGGTTTGTATTTTTAGTTTAATTACTCAATTATTAATTACTAATATAATCTAAGTGAAATAGTTTCCGACAATGAATATAAAATTAATGCTTTGTAAATTACCACTTCCAGTTTCGGGATATACACCAAAAGTTGATAAATTCATGTTAATGATTCATTAAGTAAATATACCAAATTATATCAAAATCCGTTGAGCCGTTCAAGCTATACACGTCTATACGGACACACAATGGACAGACGGACGGACAGATATCATGCTAAAAATACTTTTTTCTGTTAACAAATTGCATGATTCGTGGAGAAAATCTCCTCATGTGAAATTTGAATTGAAAACAATACCTCGCTTACTATCGTCGGTCGGTAAAAAAATCAGATATATTAAATAGTTACAGGAAATAGCATGGGTCGAAATTTTGTATATAGAAATTTTTATGGAAAAGGCACAGTTAAATAGAAAGAGAAAGAAAAGTGGGGTGGATTATTGTTATAGAGATATGAATAAGAGGAAAAGACCAATCAGATTAACAAGGTTAACCCCTATGACGTCATAAGTAAATTACTACGTCCGGGGAGTCAATCAAATAGTACTCAATTTTGTTTTACTTGGTTATTTGGTGTATAGATGCATCTTAAAAGGCTTAATTAAATGTTAAGTTGAATACAATATCATATTACATTACATTTCTAACTAATTCAACATTTTGTTTTATTAGATTTTATTAAATAAAAATATTTTTTAAGGTTATATAAGTAAATTTTTTTTTGGTATATTCTTTACAGAGATGATCGTGTGATTACGAGAAGTATTGAGTTTAATATTCTAAATTAAATTTCAAATAATATTTTCTCATATTTTTACTATCTCGCCAGATATAGTATTGAGATCATGAAAATTATCGATGTTGAGATTTTGATGTTTTTATACGTTTTGAAAGTTCCTGAATCATTTTCACTAAGATTGAGAAAAAATGTCGTGTGTGTGGGAGGGGGTGTATGTATGTAGACAAGATTACGCAAAAACGGTTTGAGCTAGAATAATGAAATTTGGTACATGGGCATTATTCAAAATTCATAGTTTTCTATTAACTTAATTAAATTAACTACCTACCACGTTTTGATTTTTTTTCATCTAAAGTGACAGTAAAAATAAAGATATATGTTTGATAATTTTTTACATGATTAAAAATTGTATAAAACTGCTATATATAGAATTTCAGCTTGATTGAATCGCTGAAAGTACCGGAATTAATTTTTTAACAATGCAAATCACGCGCCAGCACGTGGCTTGTTTCCATCAACAAAGAGCTAAACACGCGCTGGTTTAATAAATATTATTTATTAATTTTAATTTATAATTAATTAAATTTAATTTAAATATATTTAATATATGTTAATTATTCCAATTCAAATTTGCGAGATCGTCGAATAGAGACACTCCAGCTTTTTTATGTTTTAAGAATCTAAGAATCCATTTTTGATACATTTTAACCTTAATAGACGACTAATAGTCTAAAAATAAAAATAATTTAATTTTAAAGAGTTTGTAGAATATCAACTAGGGAATGTAAACCGGTTTACCGGTTTACCGATTTACCGGTAAATTTGCAAAAAAAACATCCGGTAAATTTACCGGTAAATTACAAAAATTTACCGGTAAATATCGATAAGTAAATTTTTGTAATTTACCCATAAATGCGAATTTCCACACTTTGTCTTCTCGAAGACTATTTTTCACCTCCTCGCACTCTTCTCATCTAAAAAACCCATGTAGTACAATTTTCTTCTTTCATCAATGTTCAACTCAAAATATTTTAATTGAATACGAGAAGAAACACATACTTACAAAAATTATAATAAAAATTTGTTGTTTTCTTTTTTCGCTACAATTCGTTTTACATAACATATAACATAACACATAACATATATCAAGTTATCAACAATACTCTCAAAAAATTATTTTTATCACAAACACATATACACGTGTGACGTCAAATGTTAAAATATTTTTGAATTTTATATGAAATTTTTTAAAGTAATTATTAATTAATATTTTATATAAATAGTACTATTTACTAATTTATACATGTTTATTTTAATTAAACTATAGAACTTTTCATATATTAACGTTAAAATAATTAACATTAGCCGTTGAAACCTTACTTTCTGAAAATTACTTTCATTTTTATTATCTTTTTTTGCTATTTCAGGAAAATATTTTACCGGTATTTTACCGGTAAACCGGTAATTCAATTTTCATTTACCGAATTATCGGTAAATGAAAAAATCGGTAAATTTACATTCCATAATATCAACAAATTATGTAAAAAATAATCTGTATAACAACGTTAATAAATGATAGCTAAATTAGCAATTAGTATTGGAATATTCAATAAATAATGATGTGTTCACGATTAATGTTTTTGGAATATTGCGTACATTATCCGACTATATTTTCTATAATATAAGTTGAAAATGTATTTTAATAACTAATTTTCCATTATCTATGTATATGATAGATACTATTATGAAACAAATAGAAGTTTCCTAATATGGCTAGTAAGAGTGAAATAGTCTTTCTACCTTTATATAGAAAAATAGGCGTTTCATTGTGAACGAACAATCCAACTTTGGAGTGACATTCATTCTTTATGCTTCACCGGTCAAATCTAATGCATTGAGACAACAGAATGAGTTGTTTGCATTCCCATCGATCTATAAATTTGTATATAATCACACCTTTATTTGTCAAATGTCTATAAACAAAAGTTGATCAAAAAAATGAAACTTTAAAAATTCATATAAAAGATGTATATATATTAGAATGGGTTAAATTTAAAAAAGTTATATTCATTAAACACATAAGAAATGATTAAGATATTAAGAACTAGCTTATATAATGATTAATTTAAAAAAACAGTAGATGTTTTTTTATTTAAAAAAGCAGATTATATAATAGGAATAGTAGATGAATAAAATGTTCCATGCAAACAGTTAACATTCTGGGGTGGTTCCTCCATCTCTAAGAGCTACTCCATATTAGGAATAAACTAAAGAGAAAAAAAAATATAAAAAAAAACTTTTTAAAAACACGCTTTTATTATTATTATAATTAATCATATCTAAAAAAATAAATCGTGGGCGCCAAACATGCAGAGAAAGGAAAAAAATACGATGGATTGTATATCTACAAACCTTTGTTTTTTTTTTCCTTTTCCACTATACTTGATAACTATGTCTATTTGAAGTAGAATTTTCGTTTTTCCCTTTTCTTTTCAAAAACACCTCCGAGGTCACCTATAACCTGGGATGAACCTGACTATTCCATTGTCATCGGAGTTACATATGTATGCAAAATTTCAGCTCATTCGAACATTGGGAAGTGGGTCAAACTCACCTTGCAAGATTTGACGATAGGACACGATGTGAAACTAAATAAAAACGTGCAATAAAAGATTGATAATAAAGATCATGTCTTGTGTGATTCCAGTCTATAGGATATTAAGTTAAGGTATTTTAATTGAAATGTAAATAGGTATATTGCTTTTGAAAAATTATTATCCCACTCTTAGACAGAAATACTTAGACACTATAGTAAAATTTCCAATAAGATTAACTAATTATAATAAATAAACCTTAAATAAATCTAATAATTTATACTATTTTTTTTATATAGAGATAGTATTGCGATCACGAAAATTCCAACTTTTTATATTTAAATAAGCTGGAGTGTTTCCACTCGACTATCTCGCAATTTGAATTGGATTAAATAACATAATATATTATATTTAAATTAAATTTAATTAATTATAAATTAAAAATAATAAATAATTTAATTAAACCAGCGCATGTTTGGCTCTTTGTTGATGGCACCACGAAACGTGCTAGTGCGTGATTTTCAGTGATTCAATCAAGCTGAAATTATATATATAGCAGTTTTATACAATTTTTAATCATGTAAAAAAATATCAAACATATATCTTTATTTTTACTGTCACTTTAGATGAAAAAAAAATCAAAACGTGGTAGGTAGTTAAGTTAAGTTAATAGAAAACTACAAATTTTGAATAATGCCCGTATACCAAATTTCATTATTCCGTTTTTGCGTAATCTTGTCTACATACATACACACACACACACAGAGAGAGATTTTTCTCAACCTTAGTAAAAATGATTCAGGAACATTCAAAACGTATAAAAACATCAAAATCTCGACATCGAAAATTTTCGTGATCGCAATACTATCTCTGGCGAGATAGTAAAAATACTATTTGGTGCATAAGTTTCTGGCGAATGACTGGGTTATTATTATTATTATTATTTTAATTTTAGAGAAATATTAATATTGAAGAATAATACAGTAGTACTTAATGTCCTAAGATATCTTTGAAAAAAAAATATTCCAACGTTAAATGTTTATTCGTTAAAAACAGATTATCTAGTTAAATTTTAAATTTAAAAACAATAGAGATTCTTAAAAGGAGAAACTAATTATCTCAAGTGAATATTTTTCAAACCATCTAATCATTTCTAAATCGGTTTCTATTTAAAACGAAAGGTAGATGGCAAAAGAACATATGGTTCAATAACATGATAGATTGAAGTGATTTGATCTTTAGAAAAATTAAAAATTTATCATCACGATAAGATCTTGAAAGCATCCAAAGAATATTTTCGATTTGAGAGAGATGGTATCCTTAAAATTTTGATTAATAACATTTGATTATGATAATGACAGGCTAATATATCTAAATATGTAACGTGATTTATATTTTATAAAAAAAAAAAAAAAGTATATTAAAATAGATTAAGAATAAAGTTTCAAGTTGACCTAAGACACGGTCGCCATTTATAATGGCGGGACAGACAATGAAGAAAGCAAGCAAATGGGCGCGCTGGCACTCTCTATGATTAGCCTTGCTCGGTCTTAATCGATTCCAAATCGCAATTATAGCGTGGGGCGGGGGGGGGGGGGACGATGGGTGAGTGGAACCCCCTCGAACAAGTTGGGTGTGGTTTTTCTCAAGAAGTGGCGCTGGCCACCTGCTGTCTTTCAACACGCAATCTCTATCAACATAAGCTATGAATCACAGCTACATTCGGAAGGATAATTTGCCTATCCAACAAAGAAATAAATAAATAGCAAATGAAAAACTAAAACAAATTCGTCATTAAAATTAGTTAAACAAAGAAATAGCATTGTTTATGCAATGGTCAAGAAAACAAGTTTTGTTCTAATTTGAATTTTGATTTCTATCTTTAGTAAACAAACCATTTTGAGGTCGACTACTTTTTTATTTTGATTTTTAAATTTATTTTTTTTTTTCCTATAGTCACAAAACATGATTTCATCTCTTTTTATAGTGAAAAATCAAATTCACTATAAAATATGTATGTTCCTAAAGACGCCATTGGGTGTGTGGGTAGCGAACCTGCCTCACATTCACATGGTCGCCTGGCAAGGGAATTTCTCTAGCTGGGGTCTATGGGACGGAGTCAACCCAGCCTTCGGGAACAACATTGGGGAAATGCTACTTGATAGCGCCTCCGATCAAGAAAATCAAGAAGATTATTAACCTATTTGTATTTTAAACTCAATTCAGACAATTATATTTTTATATTAATAAAATTTACAATTTTTAGTTAAAAAAAAATAATATAGTAATTTTCAAGTTATAGGTTTTAATAAATAATACATGTATATTATATTATTAAATCAATATTCAAATTTAAATTAAAACGGCTATAAGATCAGAATTTAAATTTTTTAGGATAATTAAAATTATCATCACTTGTCACTGGACGCTCGAACAGTGGAGTCGCTTGATAACGATTGCAGAAGTAGCAATCGAAACGTTGTGTATATGTTTGTATTTTTTGAATAAATTTACAATAACAAATATCAATATGTGGTTTAATTTACAAAATTCCGTTATAAAATTATTTAATTATAATCATGTTCCCACATTAATCATATTAGCTATTTTTAATACGTTTAAATTTAATATATAGGTATTTAAAGAGCTTTTTTATATGTGACTGTTTTAGATTATTTATTATAGATACAATAACGGAAAAATGTTATCGTCATGAGGGCGCTGTTGTCAGGCAATCAATCAATCGGTTGAGAAAACCCATTCATTGCCTTTGCCCTGAATAAACGCCCCCATGGAGTTTATCTTTTTCTATTGCTATATATACACATATAACTTTATTTATTTGTTTCCCAGAAAACTTTGAATGAAAATTAATATAATAAATTATATTTCAATTTTTCAACATCAAATAAACATTTTTTAAATAATTTGCAAACTTTTCCACTCTTGTTTTTTTTTTTAAAAAATACTTTCATTTATCAAATAATATAATAGATGAAGGAGTTATATATTGTATTTCTTAATATTTCAATATTTGTGGCCCAGTTTTAAATTATAATTTTTTATCACCGATATATATATTTATAAGTCATAATTATTTTTTATTTAGAAATTAGAAAATTGTATTTCCGAATAATAAAAAATAAAATTAAAATAAAAAATTATGTTTTCATTAACATCAGATACTTACTTAATACTAATTCAATATTCGGATGATTTATAAGGAATAGTAAAAATAAATTCGATTGGAATGAAATGTTTCAAGATTCAACATTTCAATTCATTCCTATTTGAATAGGCATGGATTGAATCAAGGAGAAAATAAAGAAATTTGCTTGTCATATAATATTACAATTGGTGTAAAAATAAAATATTATTCATTTAATAATAAATTATATAATAATTAATTAAAAATTAACAAATAATAAATAAATAATTCAAAGAGCTAAAAAATCTAAACTCCATCTTAACAGGATAAGCAAGAGATCATTTAGAATCTGTTAATTTTGAAAATCTATTTTTTAAAAATTATTTTAGTTTGTTTATATTTATAGTTTTTTAGTTTGAATTTTTCTTGGCAATTTAATTATTTGTTTATTTTTAAAAAAATGTATTCATAAGAGATTTTAAAATTAAATTTTAAATTGAATTCATTTTTAATACAAATTTAGATAAAAAAAAAACTCATTTATTATTCACACAAAAGAAGTCTTTTCTTTACTCGAAATAATCCTAAGAGGAGGAACACGAAAATTTCCCAGAATACTTATTTGAATAAAGAAGTATTTTGTTCGATAATAATAATAAAAAAAAAAAAAAAAAAAAAATTGTAGAAAATTGCTTCTTCTTCTTCTTCTGATTGTATCCTTGTAAACAGTTGAAAAGTATTCCGATTAAAATTTTCAATGTATCTTTTTATTTAAATATATTATCACCTCAACACGTAGTGAGAAGAAAACGTTCTATATTTTAATCTCAAGTTATTAACTATTGTACTATTCTTGGAAGAGAGTAATGAATATTTCGAAATTTTTTTTTTATCTGAATGAAAAAAAAAAGATTAGTAAGGGAAGAAGCAGCAGCAGCCAGGTCTTTTATTCAATTGGATCACATTTAATGAGCGTTAGTAAGCAGTTTCGATTGAATTAAACTTGTTTTTGTGCGTGTGCATCCAACCATGATGGATGGCTGCCCTCACTATAATCTAACGATATTGATGTGTTGGTGTCGGGGGCAAGGAATTTGCGCGTGGCTCGGAGGCAATTTGATCTCCATCTTTGACTTGGCTTCATCAAGAAAGATGCTCGGCCCCTAGAGCAGCCCAATGAGGCGAAACGCAGACAAAAATCGAGTGCAACTTAAGAACAAGGAAGAGAAAAATGCTAAGCCACGTCTTAACGTGGTTCAAATTAGAAATACTTGAGATAATAATTAAGTAGGAAAAAAATGAAGTAGAAAAAAACGCGACAGGAGCCACCGGTGGTACATGCCGGCGGGAATGTGTTAAATAAATAATATTTATTAAACCAGCGCATGTTTGGCTCTTTGTTGATGGTAACCCGTCACGTGATGGCGCGTGAGATTTGAAGTGTTAAAAAATTAATTCTGGTACTTTCAGAGATTCAATCAAGTTGAAATTCTATATATAGCAGTTGTATACAATTTTTAATGATGTAAAAAATTATCAAACCTATATCTTTATTTTTATGGTCACTTTAGAGAAAAAAAATCAAAACGTGGTAGGTAATGACCCACTTCCGGATGAGCTACATTTCTCAAAAGTTGATAGAAAACTATGAATTTTGAATAATGCCCGTATACCAAATTTCAAGATTCTAGCTCAAAGTGTTTTTGTGTAATCTTGTCTACATACATACACACACACAGACATTTTTCTCAACCTTAGTAAAAATGATTCAGGAACCTTCAAAACGTATAAAAACATTAAAATCTCGACATCGAAAATTTTCGTGATCGCAATACTATCTCTGGCGAGATAGTATAAATCCTAAGCCACGTCTTAACGTGGTTCAAATTATAAATACTTGAGATAATAATTAAGTAGTAAAAAGATGAAAAGAACGCACCACACATTCACATATCAAAGGAGTACATACTTTAATGTCAGAAAGGAGATAGGGGATAAAAAAATTCCACCACTTGAAAAATTCTTCGCACTTATGGAAAGCTATCCTTCCTTTTTCTTAATCGCCTTGAGAAATGTGTCACCGCGGAGAACACTTTAAAATGTTTATAAGAGTTATAAAGATGTCTAACATCATAATATCGTTGTTTATAATTAATTTTAATATAAAAGTTGTAAGATATTAATTAGTATCAACGAATAAATCCGAATTTTAATGTTTTCTCATTAAATTTATTTTTTATTATTAAGTATTGCTAGTATATGAAATCCTCAATAAATTAAATAAAATTTATGCAAAGTTTAATAACTAGATCTTTATAAATTAGTTGATCTAAAATATTTCCTATAATTCAAATAATTTTTATTATATACGAGTATTACTACATAATATCTTATTACATCTATCTCTCTCTGTGGCTTTACGGAACTCGAAAATTCTTGGCCGCAGCAACCACACCCCTCCAAGTATCCCTATCCTGAGCCACAACCCTCCAATCCCTCTCCTCTCCCATCTCTCTCATGTCCCTTCCCACATTATTCACTCTCCGCGTCCTTGGTTTTCCAAACGGACATTTCCCAATCGATCTCCCCAACAAAATATTTTTCGCCATTCTTTCCTCTCCCATTCTAGCCACGTGCCTTGCTCATCCATCACAGCTTTCTCGATTTTTAACCATAATTATATCTGGAGATGCCTAGATAGGTATATAGGTATAAGTAACAAATATTATCTAGAAGTTATAAGATTATTAAAAGGCGCCATTGGGTGTGTGGGTAGCGAACCTGCCTCACATTCACATGGTCCCGGGTTCAACTCCCGGGCCTGGCAAGGGAATTTCCCGAGCTGGGGTCTATGGGACGCAGTCAACCCAGCCTTCGGGAACAACATTGGGGAAATGCTACTTGATAGCGCCTCCGATCAAGAAAATCAAGAAGATTATTAACCTATTTGTATTGTAAACTCAATTCAGACAATTTTAATCGCCACTGTTTGTTCAACATTATATATTAGTATAACTCATTTATTATTTAATGTTCAATAATAATGTGTACAAATTAACAATATATGTATATCATATGTAGATTTTATCATTAATTGAATCTTTTAAAACTTTTTAAAAGAATATTTAATTAATTTTCCTAAATCCCAGTTGTATTCTTTCGTGAAATGTAATTTTAATTGATCGTACATGATCCTCTCATTATATAAGTACGAGTATATTTTATAAAATTGGTTTTTATTAAGATCTTCCTTTTATCTAATATATTTTTCTTTCATCTTTTAATTATTATGCATTCAAATAGAAATTCAATTAAATTGAAAAAAATATGCGGAAATCAAGTTCTGAGAGCTTTTGCCAGCCTAATTAAGAGTGAAAATGATATAACATTGTATATATACCTATACAGTATGTTTAAAAAGTTTATTTAGAAAAATTAAACTTATTATTCAGTGGAAAAAGAAACTGAAGATCGAAGGTTTAAGTTAGTGACCTGACGCTTCTATTATCAATTAATCCAAATATGATAATAATTATTTATAATGATGATGATATGAAGCTTTTTTTTATTACAAACTATATTTATAGGTAAGTATAAGAAAAAAAAATGAAATTTATAAATCTATTTTAAATTATGTTATTCTTTCGAAAATTTATATTATAATATCTAAATATTATTTTAATTATACACCGAAGAAGAGTGAAATTTCATTTTATAAATAACTAATAAGAAATTTTTTTGTAGATGTTTTTTTTATATCTAATTGCTGTTTAATATAATTTATAATTAGATATCATATTTATTTTATCTTATATACATATATACCATATATAGTATATAATACCTGGTTCACCGAGCCTTCATTTAAATAATTTAAAAGAACATAAATTTTAAAAAAATAGTCATAAAACATACAGCCCTTAAATGCACTGAAAGACAGAAAAGTATGGCCTATGGATATAACATAATATATATTTCGTGATTTGATTTGATTTATATTTATAATATTTTGTATTTAAGGAAGCGCTGTCTGACGTAGTTGTGGACGTCATTCAAATTTCCTAATTTATATACTAATAACTAAAGAAAAAACTAATAAAGATGATTTTTCTTTATAAAAATTATCTATGATGTAAATTTCAAAAAAATCCTTTGAGCGGTTAATTTATCAAAAATACAAATATATAATTTTTGCTAGTATAATAAAATAAGATATATATTTAAAAGGCTTTGTCTTTATTTTACTAATTTATGAATTGAAGAATGTCTTTTCTCTTTATAAATTAAATAAAAGATAAATGCATTTGTCTTGAATAGTACAATGTAACATTAGCGAAGACATGGATTGCGACAATTTTAAATCAATTTATCCTATCCAATCGATTTATTATATCTATATCTATATATATAGGCGCCATTGGGTGTGTGGGTAGCGAACCTGCCTCACATTCACATGGTCCCGGGTTCAAGTCCTGGGCCTGGCAAGGGAATTTCCCTAGCTTGAGTCTATGGGACGGAGTCAACCCAGCCTTCGGGAACAACATTGGGGAAAACCTACTTGATAGCGCCTCCGATCAAAAAAATCAAGGTAAAGGTTGAGAGGACCCGTTCTACTGATCATAGGACACCTCATTAATATAACAGGCTTGATAGGCGTTGTTCTTGCGTAGGACCTACAAAGTCAGAGGTTTTTTTTTATATCTATATATCTATATATAGATATAGATATATATTATAATTTGAGGAGGTTGATATCAAAAAAGGAAAGTTTTGGGATAAAAGTGTTTTTGTTTGTGATTGTGGGATGGAAAAGGAACCCACGTTTTACATGCTCCTTCAATCTTCTTTCTCCAAACAGGTTATTTATATGATCTTCCTACTGATTACATTTGATGACCTGTAATTAATTTTATTTTAATTTAAAATATAAACTTGCTTCTTTTTCTAGAAACAGGCGTTGATCTAATTTTATTTATCTTTATTTTATTATTTTATTTATGTTAATATCAATATGGATTGGATTTTATTAACCAGTTTAATTAAAAAAAAATAAATGAAAGGCTTAGATAAAATAAGTTTTTTTCTTTAAAAAAAATATACATGTATATGAACTTTAAAATGTTGGTAACTGCAAAAAGATTTATTATCAACCGCGTATCTATTTTCATAAACTTTTAAAATGTAATAAAATATTTTTGATAAAATCAAAAGAAATTGATTAAATATTTCAGATGAATGAAGAAAGAATTTATTATATTCTTTTTAACGTATTGCTTATCGATATCCTTTAAAAATTATCGAATATGATAAGCAAGTTTAGAATTTCTTAAAGAAAAACAAAAAAAAACAAAAACAAAAGATAGTTAAAGTAAGAAAATATTTAATCTTAAATCTAATATACAGCTCAAGAAAACTTGTTGCAAAACGAGTTGTGAAATTTTTAAGAGAATATATATATATATGAGATATGTGAAACAACAGAGTTGTATGAAAAAAAATTTAAATTTCATGTATTACCCCATCGAAGATATTCTGCCTTATTCGATTATTGTATGTATATATATATATATATATATATTATTTCACCAGTTAGTTTAATGCAATAAAAAAATTTCCGACAATGAATATAAAATTAATACTTTGTAAACTACCACTTTTGGTTTCCGGATATACACCAAAAGTTGATGAATTCTGCATGCATTAAGTAAATATACTAAATTTTATCAAAAGCCATTCAAACTATACAACGGACAGACGGACAGACATCATGCAAAAATACTTTTTCCTGTTAACGAAATGCATAATTCGTGAAGATATGTAAAAATATCCACATGTGAATTTGGCGTGAAAACAATCCTTCCCTTCATCGGTCGGTAAAAATAGTATCTTCAAAAATAAATTTTATTTAAATCTGAGATATTGCTCCCCCCCCCCATCCCCCCAGATTAGGCATATTATAATAAAATTTTATAAATATAAATTTGATTATTATAAATAAAATTATATATACAAAGATATACTTCATGAGAGTATCCATACATTTATATTTGTACATTTTTAGAATAATAATAATAATTAAATAAAAAAAATCAAAATTAATTATTAATATGAAAAAAAAAAAATTTTTTTCTTTTTCAAATATTACGTTGGTTGCATTAATTTGATGTTGTCATTTATTCCATTTAAATCAATCCAAATTTAAATGATTTTATACTAATCCGGTGTCACATTCCTCAAAAACCTATTAGAATCATTATAGGGTAAAGAATGCAGGAAGTCATTGGCCCCCTATCACTAATAATAAGAGATTTTTATTTTAAAAATTGCGCTATTAATTATGGTTATGTAATCGTTTGTTGCATGGTTGTATAATCACTATAGAATACTTAGGCCAATAACTATAACATGGGCCCAATAACTGTATTTTTTAGGATTTTTGCGTGCTTATTGAAAATGTCATGAGAAAATGATTTTTTTTTTCATCAAAATGCACAAAGTATCCATGTTCTGCAAACCTAATTTGACACAAATTGTTCCGCAATTTGCCCAGATATGCATTAAAAACTGCTAGGAATTGCTTAAGGGGGCCAACGATATAGTTGTTGGCCCCCTTAAGCTTACCCTAATTAATATATCAATTGTATACTATGTTAAAGTTACTTTTATTATTAGTTATTCAATATATATATATATATATATATATATAATTTTTAATAATATAAGAATAAGAATTAAAAAAAAAATGAATTGAAATTTTATTAAAGTTAATATTTAAAAATGATTCAGCATAAATAATTTCTATTCTATGTAGTCTTTTTACTGATGTAACAAAATTAATACCAATTCACAATGAATATAAATTATATGAACACTTACTTTTTGCCACTGTCGAGAAAAACATCAAATTCAACAGACATCTTGCAGCAGAGTGCTTTCCTAAAGAAGAAAAAGAGAAAAAAAATTATATTAACTTTTAAAATAATCAAAAGAACTAACAACTCACCTAATAAAATGAGAACTGATGGTCTTTCATCAATTTGATTAATGATGTTCAAATAAAGTTTAATGGATTTAATGAGTGGGGGACCGATTTGGATATGCGAAATGAATAGAACTAGAAACGAGATGAGAAGATAAGTTAATTAATCTATTAAGGTTCTAAATGAAAAGAAATTAACTATAAAAAAAATTAATGATTTATTAATAAAATAAGTGTGTGGGGTAATTTAAAGATTTAATTATATTATATGTCTTCCTATTTTTTTTTTTTTTTTTTTTAAAGAGTATACAATGTACAAATAAAAGAGTATCACTGTAAATCAAATCAAATTTTTAAAAATACAATTTTTTCCCTTATAAAAATCGATTTTAAGATATAAATTAAAGGGTAAGATTCTGTTTACTTTATACGAGGTGTGTCTAAAAAGTTCGGTGAATGGTATGATAAAAACATTAAAAAGAGAGTGTTAATTGTAAATACCTTTATTAACCTTCAAAATACTCTCCACCAGTCACAACATACTTCTGATAATGTTCGTATAACGCTTGAAAACTGTTGGAGAAATCTTGATGTGGACTCGTTCTCAGAATAGCCGTCACAACGTTCAGGCCGGCAATCCACAAGCAGGACACGAGAAAACACTACATACTCTGTCTTTGCTAATATCCAATTCTTCGGCTATTAGTCGCAGAGTCAATCGCCGATCTTTTGTTAGCATCTCTCGTACTCGTTCAGTATTTTATGGTGTCCTGGTTGTGGATTGCCCGCCTGAACGTTGTGATGACTATTCTGAGAACACTTCCACATCAAGACTTCTCCATCAGTTTTCAAGCGTTATACGAAGGTTGTCAGAAGTGGGTTGTGGCAAGTGGAGAGTATTTTGAAGGTTAATATAGGTATTTACAATTATTTTAATGTTTTTATCATACCATTCACCGAACTTTTTAGACACACCTCGTATATACATCTTATAGACGTTCCTGCTTGTGGATTACCGGCCTGAACGTTGTGACGGCTACTCTGAGAACGACTCCATATCAAGACTTGTCCAACAGTTTTCAAGCGTTATACGAACGTTGTCAGAAGTGTGTCGTGGCACTTTGAGAGTATTTTAAAGGTTAAGGTATTTCAAATTAACATTTTTAATGTTTTTATCATACCATTCACCGAACTTTTTAGACAAATTAAGATTGATATTTCATCATTAAATTAAAAGATTTCCTTTTCTTTTTTATATTTATTTACATTATTTAAATACTTAACGCTTCTATTAAAATTATGAATATGAATACACAAAAACCATCTAAATCTAAAGCTAATCTATTTTTATTAGATTGTATTCATTAAAATTTTACCCTACTAAATGGTGCATTTTTTAAATTTTGTAAATAAGATAGCGTTCATTTATTTAAAAAAGAAAAAATGAAAATTAATTAATTAGAATATGTTTATTAATCAATAGGAGAAACACATTGATTGATGTTTTAAATGAATTTTTCAAAGAAATGAATTCCTTTTAGAAGAGATATTTTCGTTAGATAGTGTAGAGATCTGTGGGTATGGATAGGGGATGTTTTTTTTTATATATGGTATTTAATAAGGAAGGAATGTTTGAGGGTGTGTGTGTGTGTTTGTCAAAGGGTCTGGGCACCCAGACTGACTCGGGTTTCAAGCCTGGACCCCGGGGGCCGCCTCTCTTGGTCCAATTAACCAGGTTCATCCCGCTCTTGGCTAACCGGAAAATCGAGTCCTGAGCTGAATCTCGATTGTGTTTGGACCAACAGCGAAAGATAATTGCCTACGAGGTTGGAAGGCTTTCGAAAAACGAGAACCTCTTCATCAAAATTTTTTCCTTTCAGATTCTTTAAATGTGATTAGGGCAATTAAATATCAGTAAGATTGAAAACGACAAGAAATTGATTTTAAACTTGCTAATGAGATATAAAAGAGAGCGAATAGAAAGAAAGAGAGAGAGAAAAAAAAATTATTGGAGTCCAAACTAATTAAATTCCAACTTTTAAGATGAAATTTAAATTTAATGTTTCCCTCTTTATACAAATCAGTAGAATCTTAATCATTTTAGACAGTTATTGATTTCCTTATTTATATATATATATATATATATATATATAAAATAATTATATATATATATATATATATAAAATAATTAAAGACTATGGTCGTTCAAAAAAATTAGATAAATATGAGGTTAAAAAAATATTAGTGAAGCATCTGGGCTCTTAATGGCTTTACCCTTTTTAGGGTTAGGAGATGAGTTAATCTGTAAAATGTATAAAAAAAAATATAATCTGAAATTTTCATTTCATATAGTACTTTTTTTCCTTTTTAAAGAAGTAATTAAATGAATTTGTACACTTAAGAGAAAAATAAAAATAAAAATTGAAATGAATAAAATATTTTGCATGTTAGCAATTTATTCCTAATATATTAATAGAATAATATAAATATAAAAAAAATTTATAAAATAACATTTTGCCAATGGACTAAAAAGAATAAAATAATTTTTCTATAAGCCTGACAAAGTTTATCGATGAATTGCTTCATATTCAACGAAAAACGTTATATGTATGTAAAAAAAAAAGAAAATGTTTTTGCGATCAGGCTCTTAAACATTTTCGATTTTTCAATATGTAAAATATTATTTGTCTGAAAATTTCATTTTATTCTGAATAGGTATAAATAACTACATTTTCCTAATTAATTAATTTTCAAACTTGAAAAAAAAGAATTCAATTAAAATTAAATGTTAATAATAAAAATAAAAGAAAAATGATGATTGTTTAATTAGTTTTCATTTGGAGGGCAATTTAAAATAACTACCTACATATATTTGTGTTTAATACAATTATAGATTTGTGAAAGGTTTTTTTAAAGAAAAATAGCATGAAATTTGATTAATAAAAAAAACGAATATTTCAAACCCCCCCTCGATTTAATATTTTTAAATAGATAACTGTAATTCAAATTGAACAAATATACAAAACGATAAGCCGGAAGCACAAACTTTTTATTTAAATCTACATAAAACTATGCAAAAAGAAAAAAAAATGAAAAAGAGAGAAATATCCTAAAAGTTTTTAAGATTTTAATTAACGGTTGAAAATCTCGGAAATATAAATAGTTCTCATAAATTTAATTTGATGAAATAGATTAGTCGAAAAAAATAAAATAAAAACATTTCAATGGTTAACTTTCATTTTATGTACTGTCTATGATTAGGAGGAGGAGGGTGGGGGAATAGAAAATGCCTCAAGGGGCTGAACCGGATGATCTAGATCAATTTAAATTGATTAAATAAAAGGAAGAGAGAGAGAGTAATCATTAAAAACTAACAAGTTAAAGGATCAAAACAATTTATTAAATAAACATGCAATTTATAAAAAAAAAAAAAAGAAAAATTTTGTTAAAATTTTTTGAAATTATAAAAATAGAAAAACTCCTGACAAATCAAATATAAATATAAAATATAAAAGGAGAATTCAAACAAATTAATGGTAAGTTACTCCTTTAAACGAAAAATAAATAAAAGAAACCTTAAAATGATTATTGATGTCATCATGTTTTGCATTCTCTTTCAAATCGAGGTTATTTATTATCGATAAACGACACTTGGGGTAACCTTGGACACTTGTCCAAAGTCTCCCAAGAAAAGGAAGAAAGAGAGCGGCTGATACTTGCAGTAAAGAGTGTTTGTTTGTAGTTTTTACCGACCGACGAGAGATAGTAAGGGAGGTATTGTTTTCACACTAAATTTCCCATGTGGAGATTTTTACATATGTCCACGAATCATGCATTTTCTTAAAAGAAAATAGTATTTTTAGTATGATGTCTGTCCGTCTGTCCATCCGTCCGTATAGATGTGTACAGCTTGGACGGCTCAACGGATTTTGATAAAATTTAGTATATTTACTTAATGCATCAGTATGATGAATTGATCAACTTTTAGTGTATATCCAGAAACCGGAAGTGGTAGTATTACCGGTCGACGATAGGAAGGGAAGGTTTATTTTCACACCAAATTTCACATAAGGAGATTTTTTACATATCTCTACGAATCATGCACTTTGTATTGGTTTTATCCTCTGGAAAAATAATCTTCATTAGTTTTTCTTAATTTAAAATTATATGACGTCACAGCCAGCGCCTCCTTATATATTATAAATAAAATAAAATTAAAAATATTTATGTTATATCCATATCTGTATTTTAATATATTCTTTTAATTCAAACTGAATATCTATTCATCTATTTTACATTTTTAAATGTTTTGTGGAAATATTAGTTTAATGTACCTGACCATTAATCATTATTTTTAAGGATATTGAAATTATATAACGTTTTTAACATTGAATTATCCTACATTAATAATATGAAACGATACTTTTCAAAAATAAATATTTTATCTTTATATTTAGAAAGACCCATCTAGGTATATATTATCGGGATTAACCATGCACTACATAAAGAAAACTATATTTTGATTTTCAGGGTATATATATATATATATACATTTATTTTCTCACAATTTGAAAAAATATAAATAGCATGTAATTTATTATTCACTCCATTTTTCGGCTAATATTATTAATTATATTAATCAGAAAAAATAGTAAAGGAAAATATTATATAATCTTAATTATATATTTTTTTATTCTAAAGAAATTACCTCAAATTTATGATTCCTTATAGCAGAGGTTTCCAACCTTTCTTTACCCGTGCCCCCCTTTTTTTAAAAAAAAAATTCTAGCGCCCCTCTTAATTTTTGTAATAATCTAATTTCCTTTTTCAATAGTCGGGTACATTTCTGAAATAATATAACAGCAGCTGACCTTTTTTTTAGAACCATATTGAAAAAAATTGAAAAAATTGAAAAAAAAAAATCGAAAATTTTCAAAAGTTTGCGGGCACTTGAATTGCCTTCGCGGGCACATGAAATTGGTTCTAATACCTTCGCGCCCCTCTTACAACAGTCTTGCGCCCCCCAGGTTATAATGAATTTAAACTAAAACACTGCGAATTGTAACTACACATATACTCTATATATATTATTATAATTTAATTTATATGTTCTATTTATTTCCATTTCAAATATTCTCTCATGATTAACTAACTGGGCTTGGGTAAACCACTAAAATTCCCAAAATTTTAAATCAGAATTGAGAAAATAAATCAAGATTAAAAAATTAATACTTTTGAGTGAGAATTACTTAAAATATTTTTTTAACCAGTGTCAATAAACTTTTTACCATTTATATATATAGAACAGTGATTCTCAACCACTGTGCCGCGGCACTTTAGTGTGCCGCGAGATTACGAGGCTCTTAAACTTTTATTTCTAAATTTTTAAAGTAAACCGTTTTTGGGACCACTTTTTTCATTATGGTAAACTTTTACACTTATCTTTTTCTTTGTGTGCCGCCAAATTTTTAAACCGTTAAAAGTGTGCCGCGGTAAAAAAAAGGTTGAGAATCACTAATTTAGTTATTTAAATTTTACAAATTTAATATTATAAATAGTTAAATAACTTTATTTCTGGAGTGAATAAATTAAAAAGAATTAACCTAAATTGATAGAAAGAAATTCAAGCAAACCGCCCTCTGTTATATATCTATCTCTGTGGCTCTTCGGAACACGAAAGTTCTTGGCCGCAGCAACCACAATTCTCCAAGTATCCCTATTCTAAGCTATAACCCTCCAATCCCTACCCTCCTACGTCCTTGTTCTTCCAAGCGAACATTTCCCAATTGGTCTCCACACCAATATATTTATCGCCATTCTTTCCTCTCCCATTCTAGTCACATGCCCTGCCCATCTCGTTTTTATAATCCTTACTATATCTGGAGATGCATTTCTCTAAATGAAGTTTCTGCCATTCCTATTCTATTCTCAAATACTCCAAATCTACTCTCGTCTCCTAAGGTAATAGACCATGCCTCACACTCATATAATACAACCGGTAAAATAATTGTTTTATATATTTTAATTTTGATCCCCTTTGATAATCATTTTAACGCGATAAGTCCCTTTACTGCATTATAATTCTAACTATATCTGGAGATGCATAGAGGTCATGCAATTCCTCGTTATGCAATCTTCGCCATTCTCCGGTAACCTCATCTTTCTTTGGCCCATAAATGTTTCGCAGAATCATATTCTCAAATATTCTAAATCTACTCTCGTCACCTAAGGTCATAGACCATGCCTCACACCCATATAATACAACCGGTAAAATAATTGTTTTATATATTTTAACTTTTATCCCCTTTGATAATAATTTTGATACGATAAGCCCCTTTATTGCATGATAACAGGCGTTTCCCGATTGTAACCTCGCTTTAAACTTATCTCGAATAATATTACCTTTCGTTATCACAGAACCTAAGTATTTAAATTTTTCTACATTTTTGAATTCTACATTCTACAACCCCCCTGTTGCTTCCACTAATGCGAACTCACCTCTTTGTCATTTGGACGGGAAATATTTTATTTTATAATATAAAACTAAAAAAATATATTAATTATTCTATAAATTGTACCAAGTATGGCTATTGATATATGTATGAAAATTTTCTAATAAACTTGATAAAAAAAATACACCAGATGGTATAAATGCGTTTTTATTGAATCTAACTTCGATAACAAAGGAATTCCACTCTATTGTTAATATATACCTATTACTAAAATGCATTGTGAGAAGCCTACAGCAAGTTTCCGATAATCACGGAGATTAATTGAGAGCGAAACGGGACTTGATCAAGGAACTGGATACTTCTATATTACATTTCTAACTTGCTGCAATGAAATTCAAAGAAACAGTTACTCATCAAATTGTTTATAAACATTACATCTCTCTTACTTTATTATTTAAGATAATAGTTTAAATATGGCTATTGAAATTACTTAGAAGAATTGAAAAAAAATAAAGTAATAAATGTAAATTCAATAATTAATAAAGAATGTTGACATTCACCAGATTTCGGACTTTCAAAGTAACATATATATATATTAGTACCAGGATCCCGAGCCTCGTTAAGTTAAGTTAAAAAAAATGATTCATTATTATTGGATTTGGCTGGTAATATTAATACCTGGGACACCGAGCTCTCGCTCTACCCTTTAAAAAATATTGATATACAATTCTTAATTATTTATTACAATTATTAAATGTTACACATTTGCATCAATCTGATTAAAATGAATGGAACTTGGAGTACTCAATAATAATAAATAATATTAATAAATATATTAAATAATATTTTAGTGAAAAAATATTAAAAATTATAAAACTATCTAAAACTTAATTAATAAAAAAAGAACAATGAATATATAAATATAAACTAGTAATTTATTAAAAAATAAACACGAAAATAGATAAAAAAAATAACAAATTTATTATTTTTATTTTTAAATATCGATGCACTCGGCGAGCTTCGATCCTTCGAACTCGAGTCGTCAAAACAATCGTTCTAACCACGCTACTAATATATTTAGATAATAAAAATAACATTTTTTACCGTCTTTTACAATTTTAGCTAGCATAAGAAGATAAGATATTGATCTATAAATATTTTGAATTAAAGTATATTAGATTAATACAAAATTCCTAATTTTGAAAATTATTATTTATTATTTAAATTAAATTAGTTATTATTTATTTTTAAAAAATATATTTTAAGATATATAGAATCTTTGAAACAATTGAATTGTTTATAAAAAATTTTTTTTAATATAATCCTTGTAAATCTATTCCATTCACGCAAGTGATCATTACAAATAACATCACGTGTATGAAATGATGATTATATTTTCCTAAGATATATTAAGATAGTTATATAAAAAAAAAAGAAATAATATCTTTCTTATATAATATTGAAAGATGAAATAAGACAAAAAAAATAAATAAATAAGAAAAACAATTTAAATTTGAAGATAATATGAGTTCAGGCAGAAAGAAAAGAAAAAGATTATGATCACTGACTTAGAAATAATAATAGAAAAAAAATATTATAATTCTAGAAGGAATTTATACATGTACTACTCATATATATTATTTATAAAAAAAAACTGAATAATTTAAAGGATATAGATCCTTCTTTTTTAACTCACCGATTATGTGAAGATGAGCAGTTGGTGTTGATCATGTGTCCGCCTGAAACAGGGAGGAAACATGAGAAGCTGAGAAGACATAAAATGAGTGAGATGATCCTAACGCTAAATGACAATAAGCAGGGAAGTCTATGAACCACCCGTAGTCTCAAAGACGAAAAGACTTTTCTCCCCCTTTTTTTTTGTTTTTCGATACGGGTTACGAGGGAGGATTATTCTGATAGATAGTAAAAAAAAAAATGAGCAGTGGCCAGGCGCAGAACCGACTGACGATTTGAAATAAATTAATTTCCAAAGAAAAAATATTTTCGAAAACTTGAATTAAAATGACTAAATTATATTATCTTGGTTTTTATTCTTAGTTTAATTACTCAATTATTAATTACGTCTATATTCTAAGTGAAATATTTTCCGACAATGAATATAAAATTAATGCTTTGTAAATTACCACTTCCAGTTTCCGGATATACACCAAAAGTTGATGAATTCATGTTACTGATGCATTAAGTACCTAAATATATCAAATTTTATCAAAATCCATTGAGCCGTTCAAGCTATACGGACACACAATGGACAGACGGACGGACGGACAGATATCATGCTAAAAATACTTTTTTTCTATTAAAAAATGCATGATTCGTGGAAATATGTAAAAATCTCCTCATGTGAAATTTGGTGTGAAAACAATACCTCGATTACTATCGTAAAAATCAAATATATTAAATGGTTACAGGAAATAGAATAGATCGAAATTTTGTATATAGAAATTTTTATGGAAAAGGAACAGTTACGGTTTACACCAAAAGTTGATGAATTCATGTTACTGATGCATCAAGTAAATATACCAAATTTTATCCAAATCGGTTGAGCCGTTCAAGCTATTCACGTCTATACGGACACACAATGGACAGACGGACGGACGAACAGACATCATGCTAAAAATACTTTTTTCTGTTAAGAAAATGCATATTTCTTGAAGATATGTAAAAATCTCCTCGTGTGAAATTTGGTGTGAAAACAATACCTTCCCTTCCTATCGTCGGTGGGTAAAAAAATGGAAATAAATTTGTATAATTTCCTAACCAATTGAAATTGATAAAAACATAATAAAAATGTATTCATATTTTTAACTAAATTAATAAAAATATCAAACGACATGTATGTAAATTAATTTTTGAAAATTTAATAAAGCAAATATATGTATTTTTAACCATGGTATATGATTTTGCAACATTAAAATTCAAATAGAATATTTAATTTTTAAATTATATAATAATATTTTATTTCATTTCATCATCAGAATTCCATGACCATATATATAAGCAAGCTGTCTGGGTCTGTTAAAAAATAAAAATACCTGATATATTTATGTATTTAAAATGGAGTATAAAAAATATTTATTTATTTATTTATTTATTAATATTCAAAATTATTTTTTAAAATATTGATGAAATTAATTGAATATAATAAATTCATTATAACAACATTGATAGTTGTATTTTTGTTTTTACTATTTCGCCAGAGATAGTATTGCGATCACGAAAATTTTCGATGTCGAGATTTTGATGTTTTTATACGTTTTGAAGGTTCCTGAATCATTTTCACTAAGGTTGAGAAAAAATGTCTGTGTGAATGTGTGTGTGTATGTAGACAACATTACGCAAAAATGGTTTGAGCTAGAATCATGAAATTTGGTAGACGGGCATTAGTCAAAATTCGTAGTTTTCTATCAACTTTTGAGAAATGTAGTTCATCCGGAAGTGGGTCATTACCTACCACGTTTTGATTTTTTTTTCCTCTAAAGTGACCGTAAAAATAAAGATATATGTTTGATAGTTTTTCACCGGATTAAAAATTGTATAAAACTGCTATATATAGAATTTCAACTTGATTGAATCGCTGAAAGTACCGGAATTAATTTTTTTAATTTTTTAACATGTTAACTGCCAATCACACGCCAGCAAGTGACGTGGTGTCATCGCCAAAGATTGTTTATTTATATTTATTAATTTTTATCAAAACTATGCTAAAAGTTAAATGCAGCTAGAAGCAATTGAAAACAAATGGTTTTTCATAAATTTGCACAACTCACAAAAATATAATATTAAGCCAAAGTTTTTTATTTCAATAAAATCTTATCAGTGAAAATTATGTTAAAAACCTTAAATGCTTAAATCCTATCGGATAAAATAAAATTTTAATTAATTTTAAAATATAGATAAAAGCTTGATTATCCAATTCAAATTTGCGAGCTAGTCAAGTGGAGACACTCCGTATTTTTTATTTTATATTAATTTCTTATACCATGAAAGTCATTTTATTTTTTATAATTTAATTTTTTAACCGTTTTTTTTTATCCAAACATATATTAAATTTGCATAAATTGTATTTGATAATAATCAAATTTTCGTGATAGTCGAGTGGAGACACTCCAGATTTTTTATTTTATATGAATTTCTTATACCATGAAAGTTTTTTTATTATTTACAATTTAATTCTTTAACCGTTTTTTTATCCAAACATATATTAAATTTGATAAAAATATGAAACTAGTAATTTGCATAAATTGTATTTGATAATAATCATGACGGTTGACAGGATGTAGGGTGTCGTTACTCCTCATTCACTTTAGTCTTTGTCTTTTTGCTTGTTTTTTTTTTTATTTTTAACTACAAATCTTATATATGTTTAATAAATATTCATCAGCTTAATTGTTTTTTTTTCTTTCTTAAAAGTAAATTAGAATTGCTGACTCAAACGGAAACAAAGCGAGCATGGGAAAGAACTGGAGTCTGACGTTGACACACTTCTCTCTGAAGAGTAGCTTTCATTGCCACCTGGCAGCTGTCAGGATAAAGATTGCATTAAGACCACAAACTATTTTGTATGCATTCAAAGGGTACCTTTTTTTAACTTGTATGGTAGAAATTGTAATTAACCCGTTGTGGGACATGCCATTTCCACGTCTTGGCCAATAAATACAATCATTAAATGAAAAACTTATCCTCTACCTGTACATATATAAACTTATATAAATTAAATCAGTATTAATTCTAAATAAGCCAACCAACCCCATCTACTTAGTTAGAAAAGAAAGAAAAAGATTTAACTGTGTAGTTCTAGGATTTATGTCCTTTTTGAGCTCTGAATTTTAATGAAAAGTTTCAGCAATTGCATTACAGCCATACTAAATATAGAAAATGTACAAATACATCAACATTTATTATAAAAATTATCATCATAACTAAAGATTTTAAAATAATTTCAAGAAAATGTTATTTTATAAAATAATCTTGTATTTGTTTTTAAACAAAATATATAACATTGGCAATAAAATAGACTAACTCACTGATTGATTCATAGCTTTAAGTTCTAAACAAACTTGCATCTTTTTCCACATTCATATTTTTATTTGTGATATTGTTTATTTTTAAGTTTTTATTATAATTGAGATTGAATAAGGAATTTATTGTCTAGCGCGTGTTTGGCTCTTTGTTGATGGAACTACACGAGCTGGCGCGTGATTGGCGGTTAACGTGTTAAAAAATTAATTCCGGTACTTTCAGCGATTCAATCAAGCTGAAATTCTATATATAGCAGTTTTATACAATTTTTAGTTATGTGAAAAACTATCAAACATATACGGTCCCTTTAGAGTTTAGAGGAAAAAAAAATGAAAATGTGGTAGGTAATGACCCACTTCTGATTGAGGTACATTGCTCAAAAGTTGATAGAAAACTACGAATTTTGAATAATGCCCGTATACCAAATTTCATTATTCTAGCTCAAACCGTTTTCGCGTAATCTTGTCTACATACACACATACACACAGACATTTTTCTCAATTTTAGTGAAAATAACTTAGGGGCCTTCAAAACATCAAATTCTTGACATCAAAAATTTTCGGGATCGCAATACTATCTCTGACAAGATAGTAAAAATTCATTCAGTTTCAAAGGAGAACTAATTTTGTGTTAAACTGATTAAATTAGTTAGAAAGCAAATGCATATAAAGCGAGCGTGTCGATCAGTTGTACAAAAATGGAAAAAGAACAATTCGAACCAAATTTATTCCCTGCGAGTGACTTTTTCAGGTTTGGAAACAAAAAGTAATCACAGGAGGGCAAATTTGGAGAGTAAGGTGGATGAGGCAGCAATTCGTAGCGCAATTCGACCAATTTGGCCATGGCCATTTTCGACACGCTCACTTCCAAAGGCTGTCAAAACTAAACTAGTGAAGGGAATTGATTGAAACTTTGACAGTAGGCTAGTAAAAGAATGTACTACATGATGGTAAAACTCTTTTGTGATAGAAGCGCCATCGGACGGTGAGGCTAAGTACTTGTTGAATGACTCTCGTATATAATATATATTTTTTCTAATATAATAAGATTATATTGAAAGATAAATCAATTAATTTATAAATACCTCTATATTTTTTAATTTGTCTAAGATTATAATGTTAAGTACCTTTTAAATAAAAAAAAACAATTTGCAAGTACTATATTTTTCATATTTAATAATAATTTTTTATAAAAAAGTTAACTTGAATTCCCTCATTAAAAATTCGAATTTTGTTAATTTTCACTATTAAAATGCGGTATCTTTAAAGTGGAAAATAAGAGGGTGGCCACCACCAACACCCAAAAATCGAGTCGATTTTATCAGATATGATACATTGATTAAATATTGTGCGAAGTTTTTTATGTAAGTTTGGATAATCCATTTAATATATATTATTAATCTTAATCATTTAATTAGTTGGATGACTCATCGAAACTCTTCACCATCTTAATTAATCTCTTAAATGAACATTATTTTTTTTCTCAAATTAAAAAAAACATGATATGTTCTTAATCATGAAATATATATATATATATAAAAAATTTTAAATTAATATTGATTAATTAAAAATATATTTAAATTATATATTAATATTAATTAAATTATTATTTATGAAATTAACATTTTAACGAATAAATGACAAAACAGGATATGAGCAAAATTACGATTAATTGCATAATATTATGCACATTATATGCAAAAATAATGGAATTCCTTATACGATTCTACTAAACATATATTTAAGAATAAAGAAAAACTAAACTTTTTTCGTTGAATATGAAGCAATTTATCCATAACTTTGTCAAGCTTATAGAAAAATTATTTTATTTTTTTTAGTCCATTGGAAAAACGTTATTTTATAAAATTTTCTTATATTTATATTATTTTATTCTTTTTAGTGCAATTTTAATATGATAAATTTATTTAATATAAACAAGAGAAATAGAAAAGATGAAGTTATACGAAAATTTACAAATAGAATAAAACAAAAAAATATATTAATCTTCCAAAATTGATTTTATGCATTTATGTTATGTTAAGTAAATGTTATTATTGAATAATAATTATTATATTATATTTATAAATAAATAATTTTTATTAATATGAGATTTTATAAATATTAATATATAGATATATATTGTCTTCATAAAAAAAGGGTTATTCTATTGTTTTGTATCCTTTCTATTGGGGACATATACAATGTATAAAAAAATAAGATATTTTCTCTATATCATCTGAGGGGAAGAAACCCTTCCTCATCGGCGATACAATTGATTAATAAGAATTCATCATTAATTTTAATCCTATTAAATATTTTTAAATACCTTCAAAATGAAAATCTATCCTGAAATCAATATTTATGTTTCAAAATCCGTTGAAAAAAATTAATCGGAGCAATACAAAAGGAGTTAGTTACTAAAAGTAATTAATCGCTAATTAATTACAATTAATTAAATATAATTCAATTATATTTCTTCTAAACCTTCTAGGAATCCATTGAAATATCTATAAAAATTTTCAATCTCAATAAAAAGTCGATGAAAAATCGAATTCAATTTGTCAAAAGAGCGAACAGACAGACAGACACCAAGTGAAATTAAGAAAAACTTTATAAAAAAAGAAGAGCCCTCTGAGGATAGTTCAGAGGAAGATGATTTTTATATATTTTCTACCCCAAAAGAAGAAAAAATTCAAACAAATTCAAATTTTGAATTTGTATCTTTTATGAAAGACAAAATTAAAAATCTGAAATCTTTAGGAAATTACCCGAAAATAAAAAAAATTATTTATTAAATTTAATACTTATTTATGCTCATCTGCAGGTTATTTTCTTTTGCATCATATACATGCCCCCTCTAGATCTTCTTTATCTAACGAATTATTTGAACCATTAGTTTTTTGAAAAGGAAATCAAATTTTTTCTACTGATAATATTGATTGAGTCACGAATACAGACAGCATTATTAGTCTATACTATTTTAATTATCAAGATTTAAAAAAGTTTTTTGAATTATATTTTTATTAAATTATCGTTTAATTATATTAACTTAATAAGTTTTATTATAAATGTATAGAAAAAAAATTTAAAAATCGTATATAATTTTATAAATAAAAATTAAACAAATTTATATTATTCCCTAATCCCAGTTTCTGTTAAGATTGTAGGTATTGTGAGAGTGTAGTCCATTTCGGATTTTCCTTAAAAGTAATTTATTTATGAAATAAATATGTTTTAAAGCACTTAAATCGTTTACCCAGGTATGCTCCTGGAAGCTACCTGAAGTAAAAAAGAAAGATTTTTTTTAAGGAACTGTAACGTTAAGAGTAACGCGTTCCAGGAACTTTTAACTGTAGCGAGTTCCTCAAAAATTGAGGAATGGCCCAGCCCTGACCAAATGTCTTTAGAGTTCTTTATTTGAAAAAGTTAAAATAAATATTTTTAAGTGATCATAATAATAATAATAATAATATTTTATTTTCATTAAATATACATTAACAAAAATAAAATCAGTTTTATTAACTTTAACACTAATTTAAAAGTTAGTCAATTGGGAAAAACAAAAAAAAAATTGATAAAAATGTGATAAATCAAGTTTCCAAGTCATTGGAATAATAAGAATAAGTTCAACGAAAGGCGAGACCGGTTTTAGACCAACCAATAACCGGGAAGAAAACTGGACATTTTTATGTTTCGAAATGTCTTAAGCTTTTTAATAAAGCAAGATTAAAGAGAATATAAAAAGGAAAAAATGTAGCGCTTGTTAAAACGTGCCTACGACTTTAAAGTTAAATGATATTCAAGTTTTAATCAGCTTTTATAAATATGACCAATGCCATTAAAAGAATGTTAGCTAAAAATTTGCCGATCAAATATTATAACGAATTGAAGTTAATTAGAGATTTTAAAGGTTTGATAGATTGATAGAATTTATTTTTATGTGTGAATGATTTAAATTTTTTAAATTAGGAAAAAAAATCAAAATATAAAGATATTCTAATTCATTCTAGGTATTTTGTAGTATTAAATTATTTTTTTATAACGTTTTTCTCAACTTGTTAATATTTTATTATTTGTCAATGTAATATTTTTATATCAAAGTATGTAATAAATTTTAAAAGAATTATTATTTTCTTAAATTTACATATTATCAATCAAAGTCAAAGCAGATGATTATATTAGAAGAAATAGTGTTGCTTGTTAATGAAGTGTTTTAGTGTGGTATGTGAGTATTTATATAAATTATAGCTCTATAAAGGAATTTAATTGCATAGAAATAAAATGCAAATGAAAACTAAATGCGCCCAACATTTTTCGTTGTATATGAAGAAATTCATCCATAAACTTTGTCAAGCTTATAGAAAAATTATTTTATTCTTTTTAGTCCATTGGAAAAACGTTTTTTATAAAAAAATTTTATATTTATATTATTTCATTCTTTTTAGTGCAATTTTAATATGATAAATTTATTTAATATAACAAGAGAAATAGAAAAAGATGAAGTTATACGAAAATTTACAAATTGAATAAAACAAAAAAATATATTAATCTTCCAAAAGTGATTTTATGCATTTATGTAAAAAATTTTTATAAAATAACGTTTTTCTCATGGACTAAAAAGAATAAAATAATTTTTCTATATGCTTGACAAAGTTTATGGATGAATTGCTTCATATTCAACGAAAAACGATGGGCACATTTAGTTCTATGCAATTAACTTCCTTTATAGAGCTACAATTAATATATATATACTAAGATACATACAACACTAAAACACTTCATTAACAAGTAACGTTATTTCTTCATTTTGGATTTGATTGATAATATGTAAATTTAATAAAAATTCTTTTAAATTTTGATACATACTTTGATATAAGTATATTACAGTGAAAAATCATAAAAGATTAATTTCTTAGCTCTTAAACTATCAATTTTATTGCATGATAAAAAAATTTGTCAGTATAGGTGTTTAATAAAATTTTTATTATTACAAAAATTTGACTTGACTGTTCATATAAATAAATTAAACTAAATGCGCCCAACGTTTTTCGTTGAATATAAAGCAATGCATCCATAACTTTGTCAGGCTTATACAAAAATTATTTTATTCTTTCTAGTCCATTGGAAAAACGTTATTTTATAAAAAAAAATTTTATATTTATTATTATATTATTTATTAGTATTAGTAGACAGATTAAAAAATGTTAAACAATTTATCATGTTCCTATTTCTTAGTGAAAGGGAAGTATTAAAGGATATTATATATATATGGTCATATTTCAAACAATTAATGATAGAATTTATTAAAAACTATTTTAATATGATTATTTAAAAAAATTATAAATAGCTGATTTATAAATTGGATAGGCTTACCTGTTTTTTCTTGAAATTCAGCATCATTAATATCAGTAAAAAACCAAGTCTGTAACATAAAAGAGCATTTTATGAGATCAGGAACATTGACAACCACTTTTATCTAGATTAGAAGGGAATGGAAATGGGAGAGTTGAAGTATGCATTAGTTAGTGTTCAGGTTCAACTATTGTGTCAGCCAGCACAACGGTTTTTTACATCTACATAGATAACTGACAGCTTCATAAACTAAGCCGGCATCAATAAAGGAATTAATTTTTTCCACCTTAGCTTAGAAAAAGAAAACATCTTACTAGTCATAGTATAAATATAGTATATGTTATATTGGTTTAGTATTTTATTATAAAAATAAAGTATGTTTTGTTATTTTATTTTAAATAAGATAATTGAATTTTTTGATAATAGCAGCGCTATACTCGTAGATTTACCAATGTTTAGTAAATAATAGAAGTACGTATAAAATCACTTCGAAATCAATACAAATATAATATTGCATTGATAATAAATAATAATGGTCAGTTATAGTCTTGTCATAATATATATATATATATATATATATATATAAACACACACACACACACACACAAGGTTTGTTCAAAAGAAAAGGTGAATTTTGAATTTTCGTGGGCTGTGTACATTTGATTATCGATTTTGTTTTGTTTTTTGTTATGTTGGAACCCATATGTTGACATTATGAGCCATTTTAGATTAGTAGTTTTTTTGACAACTGAAAAAATTAGTCACGTTTTTGTGTGTTCTTCGATTTTTTTTACCGACCGACGATAGTAAGGGAGGTATTGTTTTCACACCAAATTTCACATGTGGAGGTTTTTACATATCTCCACGAATCATGCATTTTCTTAACAGAAAAAAGTATTTTTAGCATGATGTCTGTCCGTCCGTCCGTATAGATGTGTACTGCCTGAACGGCTCAACCGATTTTGATGAAATTTGGTATATTTACTTAATGCATCAGTGGGATGAATTGATCAACTTTTGGTGCAATTCCGGAAACCGGAAGTGGTAGTATTAGCGATCGACGATAGGAAGGAAAGGGTTATTTTCACACCAAAGGAGATTTTTTTATATATCACCACGAATCATGCACTTTGTATTGGTTTTATCCTCGAGAAAAATCATATTTATTATTTTTTTCTTGATTTAAAATTATATGACGTCATCCAGCCATTCATGACGTCACAGCCTGGTCTTAGATATATATTATAAATAAAATAAAATTAAAAATGTTTATATTTATTATTTATGTATCCATATCTGTTTTTTATTACATTAATAGATATATTAAAATTATTTGAAATTGTTTCTGTAGCTGGAAATTAATTTATTTCAAACCGTCAGTCGGTTCGGACCTGGCCACAGGTCAACTTATTTTTTGTTATGTTGGAACACATAAGTTGACATTATGAGCCATTTCAGATTAGTAGTTTGTTTTTGACAACTGAAAAAATTAGTCACGTTTTTGTGTGTTCTTCGATTTTTTACTTTAAAAATAATGTTGACATTATTAGCCATTTTAAATTAGTTGTTTGTTTTTTGACAACTGAAAAAATTAGTCACGTTTTTGTGTATTCTTCGATTTTTTACTTAAAAAAAATGGATCAAAGAATATATATATATGTATTAAATTAAAACGCTTTACAGAAGCACGCCAAGTTCGATCAAATGTGAAAATTTTGCTCACTGTTTTCTTCAATTACAATGACGTGGTGCATCATGAGTTCTTGCCAACAGGTCTTTCAGTTAATAACGAATACTACAAGGAAGTTTGTGATTTTTTTGGCCAAAAACAACACCGTAATCATGCCTCAACCACCGTATTCACCAGATTTGGCTCCCTGCGACTTTTTACTATTCCCAAAACTTAAGTGAAAATGAAAGGAAAGCGTTTTGTTATAATTGTCGGAATCGAAGAACGAGCTGATGGCCATACCGAAAAGCGCATTGAAGAAGTACTTCGACGATTGGAAGAAGCGCTGGTATAAGTGCATTATATCTGAGGAGAATTACTTTGAAGGGGGCAAAATGGATATTGATCAATAAATAAATACTTTTCGAAATAATTCAAAATTCACCTTTTCTTTTGAACAGGGCCGCGACGTGGGTGCAAAGCGCCCGTGTGCAAATTTTTAAAAAGCGCCCCCTTTATCAATAGAACAATAAAAGCTTACCACTTAATTGCTATTGGCACTAATTTACACATTTACGCACAATGCTCTAATTCACAGTTTGAATATTTCTAAATAAATTAATAAATTTAAAAATATAGTCAGAATACATAAAATAAAAAAGAATGGTCAGTTTGGCGCCCCCTACACCAGGCGCCCGTGGGCAGCGCCCACCTTGCACACGTGCACGCCGCGGCCCTGCTTTTGAACAAATCTTTTATATTATTTATAATATTTAATATTAAAACGCACTCAAAAGATTTTTAGCTATTATTAGCTATTATATTACAAAAATTTTAATTTTTTTAATTCTTAATTATTAATTGTTATCTATATATATAAAGGAGAGTGTTTGTATGTATGTATGTATGTATGTATGTATGTATGTAATTTGTTTATTTTTTTGCTGTCATAGAAACAAACAAAAAAGAAATTTCCTACTTAACCGACACTTTACCAGTAATTTAGAATTATGAACATCAAAAAATAAGAAACGATTTCTATGAAATTATATCACAATATTCTTATATATCTCTATGGTAACATAGGCTATAGATTTTATTAATATCTAATTCTAATCAATAACCGCAGAATTTAATTTTTTAAAGTTTATATAGTTCTCCGTGTTGTTCATTCAAGAGCCAGGCGTGGCCCACTGACTGGCGGACTCATTTTACACAATGTATATAACTAGCAATCAAAGAATTATTATAATATTTAACTTTTTATTTTAAATTCTAATATTCAAATATCATTTCAATTAAATAATTTATTCTAAAAGTTCTCCTTTTAATTAATATAATAAAATATTTATATCATATTTAACTTAAATTATTTTGTATTTATTCTTTCTATATTTGAATACTTCTTTTATTTTAAGGGAGGGAATTAACTATGATCTAAAAAAATTAATAAATGAACTTAATAATAAAAAATCAAATAAATCCATTAATTTAAATTAATACTATTAATGAATGTTAATTTATCTTTAGTTTTATCAATACTTTTATACCGTTAATTTTTATAAATTGTCTCAAGTCTCTAACTTTGCATTTTCTAAAATTTTATTATAATTAAAAATATTCAATAAAAATTAAGCAATGAAATTAAAATATCAAAATGAAATGATCAAGAAATATTATACTCTATTATAACATATACAATACTTATAACTATAGGCGGAGGAAATAGACGATATCATTGCGGGTTCATGCCAAATCGATCAACATTAATTAAGATATTTTCATTATGACAGATATTAAAAAAACCGCGAATTCAATATCTCTGTTCACTAATTATTTGTAGACTTTAGTAAAACCTACGCATGACTCAATAGATCCGGATAAACTTTTTCAAATTTTGATCTTAAAATATATCTTGAAGGTAGTAAAGAAAGAGTAAGATGAGGAAATAATTGTAAAATATTAGGTGACCCAGACGACTTAAATATAATAGGAGATTCGGCAATTGCAATTACAGATAGCGAGGAAAAATTAATCGAGGTAGGAAAAGAGATGAGGTTTGAAATTAATAATGATAAATAAATATATTTAGAAACAAACAGGAGCAGTATTAACATACAAAATGTAGAATTTGAATATGTAGAAAAATTGAATGTAATCACGAAGGATAATAATATTTGAGAAGAATTTAAATCGAAGTTGCAATCGGGAAACGTCTGTTATCATGCAGTAAAGAGGCTTATCTCATCAAAATTATTATAAAAGGGAATGAAAATTAAAATATATAAAACAATTATTTTGTTTGTTGTATTATATGAGTGTGAGACATGGTCTATGATCTTAGGAGATGAGAGTGGATTCAGAGTATTTGAGAATAGGATTCTCCCCAGCATTTATGGGCCAAAGAAAGATGAGTACAGCAGGGAATGACGTACGAGAGATGGAACAGAGGCTCAGGATAAGGACACTTGGAGAAATGTGGTTGTAGCTGCCAAGAACTTTCGAGTAGATAGTTATAACATATTCAATAAAAATATATATAATTAATTTACTGATTAAATTAAAATATATTTTAAATAATCACACAATAAGAAATGAATGTTTTATGTTATACATTGATTGAAACAAAATGGATGAAAACCTTTTACTACTTTCAACCAAATACTATGTACCACTCGGGGGTACAGGGGGCGGAGCCCCCGTCTAGATGTGAAGAGCGACGAAGGAGCTCTGAGCAGCTAGTCTTATTAATAAATCATAATGATATATAATATTTTACTTAAGTACATTTAATAAAATATTTATAAAATATTTATGGGATAAGAATATTTTAAAATAGATAATTTCAAATCCTATTATGATATTAAAGAAATTTTAACGAGAAATTTATAATTTTTTATTTATTATCTAATATTTATAAATAAATAATCAATATTTTATATAATAAATTGTGTTTCCAAAAGTTATTTGAGTATTGCAATTTATATACGTAGGAATTTATTAAGAATTTAAATGATTGGATTTATCAAACAGATTCAATGTCAATTTGTATAAAACTTATAAGAACAGAGCCATATATTGTTTTCTCTATCTTACCAAAATGTTCCCACCAGCTTTAACCAAAAATAGTATTCGAAAAGAAGATAGATAAGGAATCAGTCGAGTGTCTTGAAAGGACATAAACCAGAAACTCAAATCTTAAGTGTATCAATAGTACACTTAATTTTATCAGGACTAATTTGTGAAGATTTTTTCTTACATTCTTAAAAATAATTTTAGATGTGAATTGCTTAAATTATCTTCTTTAGAAATAAAAAAAAAAATAAGTTGACCTGTGGCCAGGCACAGAACCGATCGACGGTTTGAAATCAATTAATTTCCAGCAACAGAAACAATTTCAAATAATTTAAATGTATCTATTAATGCAATCAAAAACAGAAACAGATATGGATATTACATAAATATTTTTAATTTTATTTTATTTATAAGAAATAAGGAGGCGCTGGCTGTGACGTCATGAAGGTCTGGTTGACGTCATATAATTAAAATTAAGAAAAACTAATGACGATGATTTTTCCCGAGGATAAAACCAATACAAAGTGCATGATTCGTGGAGATATATAAAAATCTCCTCATGTGAAATTTGGTGTGAAAACAACCCTTCCCTTCCTAACGTCGACCAGTAATACTACCACTTCCGGTTTCCGGATATACACCAAGTTGATCAATTCATCATTCTGATGCATTAAGTAAATACACCAAATTTCATCAAAATCCGTTGAGCCGTTCAAGCTGTACACATCATCTATACGGATGGACGGACAGATGGACAGACATGATGCTAAAAATACTTTTTTCTGTTAAGAAAATGCATGATATAAAAATCTCCACATGTGAAATTTGGTGTGTAAACAATACTTCCCTTACTATCGTCGGTCGGTAAAAATTATAGAACATTTTATGTAAAAATAACTTGAATGAAGAATACAGTAGGAAGTTTTACGCTAATAATATTCTAGAATTTGTCTGAATCAATCCAGAGTTCCGCATGCGCCCATATTCTTATATATATTCATGATTGGTTCCACAAATATATTCAAATTTAAAGATAAAATAAAATTTTTCTTCGAGAGATTATTAACATACAAATATATTTTATATATTAACTTCTGAGTTAGGAGAACGAAAAAAAAAACTTTTATATACATATTAAATATTTTCAATATATTTATCTTATCATTTCTTTAATAAACACGATTTTTTTTAATTTTATTCAAATTAATTATAAATAATTAATTAAAAAATAATAGGTCTAAAATAAATTTTATTTATATTCATATTTTCTTTTTAATTAAAGTGAAGAATAATATAAAAAAAATATTATTTGGTATAATAGGAAATAAATTATTAATTGTATTAAATAACTATATATATATAAAAAAAGGTTTTTGTCTGCACATTGCTCGGGAATTTAAAATTTTTTCCATTTATTCGCGTTTCATGACCTCTAAAGTGACTTTAAAATTTTTCATGTCTGTTCATAGGCTATAAATTTTATTAACCACAGAAATTAATTTTTAAAAATTTTATATAAACATGTTCAGCAGCGTAAAGAATACAAAAAAAAACAATGTTTATAATATTTATATTTGGATTTGGATTTTTCTAATATTTACAATATTTCAATTAATCATATTGGCCTTTTCAACTTATTTAAATCACTGAAAACATTAACATTGTGACTACATTTTCTCTTTTAATTTTTAAGATTTTATGTATATGTTATGATTCATCAGCGCGAAGAATACAATAAAAAGGACGTCTACATATCAAATTTTAAAAAATTAATTTCTGCGGTTATTGATTAGCTATTAATAAAATTTATAGTCTATGAACAAATAGAGATATGCAAGAATATTGTGATGTAATTTCATCGAAATCGGTTCAGCCAATTTTGAGTCTATAGCGTAAGAATTTCCGGACAGACATGAAAAATTCTAAAGTCACTTTTGGATTCTAGAGATCATGAAACGCCAAGATATGCAAAAAATTTTAAATTCTGAGCAATGTGCAGACAAAAACTTTGTTTTATATATATATAGATATTTAATCCAATTAATAATTTATTTCCTATTATACCAAATTATATTTTTTTATATTATTCTTCACTTTAATTAAAAAGAAAATATTATTTGGTATAATAGGAAATAAATTATTAATTGGATTAAATATATGATATATGATTACTATATTATGTGAGTATTTATGAAATTAGTTTATTAAAAAAATTAAGGGGGGCGTAAGAATTTTTTTTTAAAAAAAGGGGGCGCCGGTACAGAAAATATGTGTACCAACATAACAAAAAAAAATCGATAATCGAATGTACACAGCCCGCGAAAATTCAAAATTCACCTTTTCTTTTGAACAGACCTCGTTAAACATAATAAATAATTATATTCTAATTCAATTCCAAAAAGATTAATCTAAATGAAATGGTTGATAATTAATAATAATTTGTGTGCATTTTTATTAACTGTATTGATTTAAAAAAAAAAATAGAAAAAATATTGATCTTCTTTCTGAATATAAGACCTTTAAATAATAAGAATAAGATATAACATAAACAAACATGTACAATGTATGTACCAATATATAAATTAAAATTTATTAGGGATTAATACGGTGTAAAATTATATATTTTTTTAATTTAAAATCTTTAAATTTCATGACCTAAAAGTGATCTAGAGATATTAGCGCGCTTATACGAGATTACACATTTAGATTCAAGTAGTGGTTTCCAACCTTTCTGTACCGGCGCCCCCTTTTTTTAAAAAAAAATTCTTACGCCCCCCCCTTAATTTTTGTAATAAACTAATTTCATAAATACTCACATAATATAGTAATTTATTTAATGGGCTACAAAATAACATATACACATTGCACACCCACACACACTCAATTAAGCAAAAACATATTATCTTATAGATTATTATAGATTTTAGAAAATTGGTTCTAATACATTCGTGCGCCCCTTACCACAGTCTCGCGCCCCAGAGGGGGTGCGCCCCACAGGTTGGGAGACACTGGATTAAAGAAAAGAACTGACTTTGTCTAACTTAATTCTGAATTTATTTTGTAAATAAAAATTGTTTCCTTCATTTAAAGTTATATTTAATAATTTGACATTTTTATAATTGTAAAATAAAATAAATTTATTTTTATTTTAACCTTTGCTCAATATAATTTTAAAAATTAAAAAAAAAAATTAAAATTTAATTTACCTGTTTTTTAGCAAGTTGAAACCAGGTCTTTAAAATTACTGGAAGTCGTGCTTTATGGAAGGAAGCTGTTGTTTTGACACTAAGAAAGACATCATCCAATCGGGCCGAATCACTGGGTCGGGGTGTAGTAACGAGAGTATTACGTTGGCTCACACTTTCAGAAAAAACGATTTGAACAGATCCAGGTGGTTGTACCTAATAAAAAACATTATTATTACTAAATTAAATAGAAAGACACTTTGAATAACAAAGCGTCAAATTATAATCATCTACTTTTAAATAATAAATAAATAAGTAATTTTGGTGATTGTACAATAAATTAGTGATATATTAATACAGCGTTTTCCAACCTGTGTGGGGCGCGCGAATGTATTAGAACCAATTTTTTTCTAAAATCTATAATAATCTATGTTTTTGCTTAATTGAGTGTGTGTGGGTGTGTAATGTGTTAGTGTGATTTTGTAGTCCATTAAATAAATTACTATTAGTATTTATGAAATTAGATTATTACAAGAATTAATGGGGCGTAAGAATTTTTCTTAAAAAGGTTGGAAACCACTGTATTAATACAAGATGAACTATTTATTTTAAAATTAGTTTTGAAATCAAAATCCCCTGTTCTAAAGAATTTTACTAATTAAATTTTATAAAATAAATATATTTTTATATTAGAGATTATAATATAATAAAATTCTATTAAAAAAAATATTATTATAATTTATATAATTTATAAACAGTTATTTATTGATCAGTTAGCTCTTGATCAGTGATTTGATTTGTTCATTTTTTTTTAATAAATTTGGAGTTTTCAGAAAATGACGAAAACAAATATTTTTAATAAATATCAAGCATATGACAATTCACCAATAATATCAAATTATTTTTATTATTTAATTTTAAATTAAAAAAGTTTCATTCGATTGAAACAAATCCAAAATTTGTAAAATGATTTTAAACTACTATATATAAACTATTAAATAAGATATTTTAAATAAATATAATTTAAACAACTATAGAAAACAGGAATTATTCCATTTTGGGATTTTTTTTAATAATAGGTATCGGTTTGTATATATAATTAATGTATAAAGGGTAAAAAAATTAACTTTAATAGTTGTTTGTATGTGTGAATCAAAAAATTTAGTTTAAATAATTAATTTTTATTTAAATAATTTAAGTTATAAACAAGAAATAAAAAAAAAGTTTTAAATTTGAGAAATATAAATAAAACCTATATTCTTTGTAAAAAATTGTGTTCTCTTTGTTTTATTAACAAAATTATTTTTTAGTAGTTTTAAAAATTAAACTTTTTAAAAAAATAAATTATATTAAAATTAATTTTAAGGTCGGTTGTTGGAGAATTAAAAAACAATGAATAAATTTCTCAAATTGTGACATTTCATCAAAATATTTTATTCTTATTTTCTTTAATTATTTATATCTCTTAAATATATTTTTCATTAGAAATTTTATATTTTAATTTATTAAAAATTAATTTTATTTTTTTAATGGTTTGCAAAATTATTATTATAATATTGAGATCTGTCAAATATTAGTGCTTTAAAATGTTTAATACGTTTTTATTTAAATTTATTTCAAAATATATTTTATCACTAAATTAATAATTCTTACCTGTTGATGTACGGCTATTGGAGAATCTGGAATATTTTGATATAATAATAATGACATATATATTAAAATAATTAAAATTGTCACAGCTTGAACAAGGCGCTTTATCATCCAAGCTACACTCATTATTTAACTTTTTTAGTTCACATTTCTCATATATTAAAAAAATATAAACACTTTTATGTCATGAAATATTTACACATAACATGTACATGTTGAATGCAAGAGAGCATTCAACTTGTAATAGTATTGCATGGCTGTTAAAAGTAAACTAAACAGAAAGTCGCTCGGAGAGAGCAACAGGCTGCTGGTTGTTTGATGGAAGTGCCCTGAAGGGGAAAACAACGAGAAAGTAGAAGGGGAGGGAGAATCAGAGAAAGGAACTGCGCTTGCGCGGAATATTCAACAATTGCATTTTAAATAAAATAAGTTTTATCAACTTAAAAACTATGTCATAAATAACACTAAAAGTTGTTAATAAAATATGATTTAAAATATTTAGATATTAAATCAAGTAGTTTAATAATATTTCTATCAATTTTTTAAATAAATTCAGAATTCTCAAAAGAATAAATATTTTCAAAAATTAATATATATGTATGTATATATTTAATTAAAGAAAAAATATAATATAAAAATTATTAAAATGTAAAAATTATTAAATATATAAAATATATATATATTTAAATGAACAAATGCAGTAAATTGAATAATTAATATATCATGTTTGCAATGTATTCTTATTAATTAGATTATTTATTTGGAACAAATTTATTCCAAAGAAAAGTTTAAAATATATATATGTATAATCAGTGGCAGATTCCAGAAAGAGTTTTAATATTTTATTTTAAATCACTTCTCTTCTCCAGAATATTAAAAGAAATGGAAACAAAAAAAGAAAATATATAATTTGAAATAGTTTCTCGTTGTTGAATAGGAAGTTAAACAAAAGCGTAAAAAAAACAAGAAATAAAATAATTTTATTGAAATATTTCAAATGTTATTATCAAGCACTACCACTAATATAATTTATTCTAAAGTTCAAGTGAGCACATTTTTTATTGTTATCCAAGAAAATCCAAAACTCTGGACAAGAAGAATACAACGCTCAATGTATTAATAAATAGATTAGAAAAAGGATTTTAAATAAATTTAAAAAATGCTATTTATTTATGCTAAAATTAAACAATTTAAAAAATTACTATTTCTTAATACTAGTAACCAATCCTATAAGGTAATGGCACCAATAGATGACATTTTAAGCGTTCTTGTCGCTATTTTCTTTTATAAAACCGAAACTATACGTCTCACAAAAAAAATCTTTTGGTTATTATAAAGCTTATCTTACCTTTTATCACCAGGATAAATATTTTAAACTTTTATATGAGTTTAATAGGAAATATAATTTTTTTTCAAAGTAATCAAATGGAACCTATAGATGACACCAAAAATTTTGGTGGAACCTAATGATGACAATTATGGAACCCAAAGATGACATCTACTTTTTTTCACTTCGCTTGCTCTCTTTATCTTTAACTTATATTTACAAAGTAAAACATCTTTCCAACACCTTGTTGCTGCTTTAACTTTAGTTATAATAAAAAAATCAGGTTTCATCTAATGATACATTTATTGTGATTGATTTTATTTTTAGCTGATTATTATAATAAAATAAAAAATTGATTTTAAACAAATCTTTTTTTAATTATGCATTTTTAATTATACATTGAGAACAGAGTAATTTAAAAAAAATTTCAAAAATATAGTGTATGAAGTTCTGGAACAGAAAAAAATTTTCTGACAATGAGAAACACAGCGTCACCTTTAGGTTCCTATATCAATTCAGACATGCAACTTGGTGGAATTATATAAAATTATCTCCTCTTTACAGCTATTAATATAATAGACAATTTTTTTAAAAACCTACTTATAGCTGACATTGCTGTCATCTATAGGAAAAACAATTTTTAGGGGCACCTATAGATAACACCGTTGATAAAAAAGATACTTTTAAAAATTAGGTGTTTAAATTGAAATGATTTATATCTATATTAAGTCTATTTTATAATGTAGTTGTTAAATTCTTGATAAATATGAATATAAAAATATAAAATACTAATTAAGAACATTACTTCCCTTAAGGTTATCTTTAAGATTTGTTGAAAAAATCAATTGTTGACGATTCGGTCTGCTTTTCAAGTTAAAAGAAAAAAAATAGGACGACTTATTGTATTGTTGTAGGATATCTCAGGTGGTGGAAAAGCATAACTATCATTTAAAAAAAAAATTTCCGCGTATGTTTTAAAATTTGCTTATTTTTTTAGTTTAAATTCAAAAGTGTCATCTATAGGTGCCATGTCATCTATAGGTGCCATTACCTTATGTCATTTAATCCAAGTAGAATAGATTATATTTTGTTAATCTCCTTTTTAAGTTACACTGAATATTATTTCTATATCTTCCTTCACCATTTTTTAAAATATTGTTACGTTGTTCTAGAAATATTAAAATAAATTAAGCATAATTAAGCTCATAATTTAATTTCTTAAATATTTTTACTAAATAATTAAACATTTATTTCTTTAAATATCACTTACAATAAATAAACACTAATTAATTAACAATATAATTTTAAGAATTAAAATTTCAATATTATTTACACTAATTAAAATCAATGATATATTAATCTAATATATTCGTAATTAAAATAATATGTCACTATAAAAATACATTTAATGAGTTTTATTCAATTTTGTTTATAAATTCTTGTATAATTATTTAAAATAAAGACCAAACTTTTTGACATGCATTATAGAATGACGTTTATCGACCGAAATTATTTCAATAATATTTCACCTAACCAACACACACTGACTTATGTCAATTTTCACACTTCTATTTAAATAATGTTTTTGTAAAATATTGTAATTTAATTAATAATATTAGCAAGTTTTATTAGTGATATTTATAGATAATTCTAAATAAAAGTTATTGGGATTATCAATTAAATACTATGTCGGAAAATAATTCAACTGCAATATTGGAAGTCTCATCAGAATATAAATTAAATATGGATTCTAGACAAGATAGTAAAGAAAATGATTATATTTCGAATTGCAGTAATTCACTAGAATCATTTGTAAATTTAATTATATTATTACAACCATTCTTAATCTTTTTATATTAATTTTAACATATTTGTTTGGATTACAGGTTGCTTCTCCTTCAATAGATAGTTTTTCCACAATTCCTGATCAAGATTTTTCATTAAATGAATCGAAAGATCTTCAAGTTCATGTTGATAATCCACAAAAACATGTCGATACTTTGGAAACTTTTATCACCTTTCGAATTACCACCAAAGTAATCACAAAATAATTCAAATGAATTTATATGAAATATCTATACAATTTATTTAATTTGTGCAAAATTTATAGACCACACGAGCTGAGTTTGAAGAAAATGAATATATAGTACGGCGTCGTTATAAAGATTTTATGTGGCTTCGCCAAAAACTAGTAGAAGCATTTCCAACTCATATTGTTCCTGTAAATTGATACCTTTATTAAGATATTTTAAATATTTCGTTTTCATATTGTGCTTTATTTCAGGTACTTCCAGCAAAACATTCACTTTTGGCTCAATTAGATCGATATTCGAAAGAATTTATATTTGCTAGAATGAGTTTACTCAATCAATTCTTAACTCGCATAGTTAACCATGATGTATTAAGTTTCAATCAGAGTGTTAAGGTTTTTTTGTCAGCAAAACCATCTGTAAGTTTAATTACAATAAGATAGAAACCCTAAACTCAACAGAAATTAATTTGATGATCCTTGTGATATTTAACATTAATAATTAATAAAATAAACTTTTAATAATTAAAAACTAATAAATTTAGTATTAGTGATAATACAATAACAATTTGAATAAAATCTGGTTGAATTCAATTAATAAAGGACCATCCACGCATATTTACTCTTAAGGTTTTGGACTTTAACCAATCAAAATTAATTTGTTTTTGTTTACTTCAGGAATTCACCATTCACCGAAAGAGTGGTTCACGTCAGGGTATCATCAGTCGTTTTTCTTCTTCATTCCAAAATCTAGCAAATGTTTATATTTTAAAATCGAAACCTCAAGAATTTGAATCCATAAAATCATATGTCGATTCACTGGGAGAAAAATTGTCGTCAATAGATAAAGTAGGTCAGAGAATTAATCGTGAAAATCAAGATTATTTCCAAGACTTAAATCAATTACATCCTATATTGACACTTTGGTCATCTTCGGAACCGCATTTAAGTAAAGGCTTGTCAGCAATTGCATCTGCAATTGAACGAAATGCCCAAGAACACAATAATTTAATTAGTTCTTACAATCCAAATGTAGAACAGGTAAATACATAAGAATTATTTTGTTTTTTAAAAAAAAATAAATATATATTTTAATTTATATTTTTAGCCATTAAGAGAATATTTGCTTTATTTAGAAGCAATTAAAGAAGCGTTAAATAGACGAGATTATATAGAAATGGAATATGAAATCACTTTAGAAGAATTAAATAAAAAAAGAATTGAAAAAGACCAGGTAAATTAAACATTTCAAAAATAAATAATATTTTCAAGTCTTCTAACTGCTTCGATAAATTTACCTAATCTGTCAATGCCCAACACCAGTTCTGAATATATATATATTATTTCGTTTTAGCTTCAATCAGATGATACAGAAAATGTTAAAGCTTCTTTGTGGAAAAAAACACCAGAAGCTAAAGAAGATCGTTTATTAAAATTGGGCCAAACTATTCCACAACTAGTCAAGCAAGTGGAAGTATGTATTAATATTATTTTGTGTTTATTATGCTTATTTTTTTGATTTCCGATGTGATTTAAGTAGAATTTTATACAATTATTTTGATAATGTCTATTTGATCACTTCCTTATTTTTTAGGATAATCAAGATAAAGTAGAATGTGCAAATGAAAATCTTAGGGCTGATTTAGAAAGGTGGAATTTTGAAAAACGAGCAGATCTAAAGAAAGTATTCCTTGAATTAGCTAATCAAAATATAAAATACTATGAAAAGGTATGGGATTGAATTAAAAAATAAATTAAAGCCGTTTCTTTTAATAATTATTTATTAATTTTTAATCGCAGTGTCTTGCTTCGTGGGAGATGGCACTTCCGGAAATCAAAGCTACAGAATATCTTAACAATACTAGTATAGAACTCACAAGATAAATATTAATTATTCTAATTTTTGTTTAAAAACTGGAAAAATAAAAATTTGATTATTAGCAGCTATATTCACTTCTTAAAAAACTATCTTAGAAATGTTCATTCAAATAATTATCACCCTTTTGCTCATTAAATTTCAAATTTACAATAAATATTTTATAAAGCTTGGAATAAGCTTATTTAATTAATGTTAATTCATTAAATAACTATTGAAACAATTGTTAATACCTTATCATATTTTAACACATATTGCTTTTAAGAAAGTGTTGTTCTCAAATTTAATTCTATTGATATGTATGTAAAAATATATTAAAAAAATATATAATGTATATTCCATATATAAGCTTATATAAAAATGTTGTATAAATGTACTTAAAATATATATTCCAAAGGAAATTCATCAAAACAAATTTTATTATGTTTTATAATTTATATAATAAGAATATATTATAAAAAAGTAAAAACAATAGTAAGTGATATTAACAAAATTCATTTTTTTTTAAATTGAAAAAAATATACACTAAAGGTATTAAAATTTATGGAATTTTTTGTCCATTTATACGTTTTTTGTATATTTGAAGTTTTTCAATTAAAAATAAATATATAAATTATTAAATTTTAAGAAGTAATAAATAATTTTCATTTATAAAAACAAAATTTAAAAAATATAATTAAATAAAAATGAAATTTCCATTTATTAATAATTTATTTTCAATTTTATAAAAAAATTATTAAAAAAATAAAATTATGGATGAATTTAAAGAAAAAATATAATGCAAAATTAATACAATTGAAATAATAAAAAAAAATACTAATAAATGGAAATAATAAGTTTATTATTAAATTTGATCATTAATTAGTATATTTGACAATTTATTACGAAACTTAATGAGTAAGAATACAAATTTTTAGCTCATAATTAGGACTACTGACGAAGTAAGGCAAGAAGGGAGATCATTCCCTGTTACAATTTTGTTTATACACAGAGAACATCAGTTTGGTCCATTATAACTAATTACATGATCAACTAATTCGATTTAAATCTAATATGGTTGATTTTAAATAAACCTATTATTTTGTTTATTTTTTTTTTAAAAATATTTCTAGAATAAATAAATCACTTGTAATAATACATCATATGATATTCGATGTCAAATACAAATCTATCTAAGAAAATTATTATTTTATAAATTTATATTTACAGTACATTAAAAATAATAGACTAGTAATATAAGGAGATTTCAGATAAGTAGTTTTGCCTGAGAAAAATATTTTAAATAACTATAACAATTTAAGTTTATAATTAAACTTATATGATCTTAATATCTTTATAATACAATTTGAATTAAGTTTTCAGGGTCAGAAAGTTGAAGGATACTAACACCTGTAGAAAACAAAAATTATTAATTCATAAGGATCTTTAAATTATCATTAACAAAAAAAATAACCTACCATTTAATTCTGGTTGATTAGTGAGAGATGTAACACTTTGAACCAAAGGAAAAAATGGCCATCTAGGTTTCATTTCTCTTGCTAATTTCTGTGCAGGATTCCAAAGACAATCTTCCATAGATGCCTCCTGAGTATTTTTTACTTCAATTAAATCTTCTGTTTGTACTATTGTATATGTTCCTTTATCAGCAGCCCAAACAAAAAGGCAAGAACCTTGATATTGTTTTCGTTGATTGCTAAAAGAAAAATTAAGATAATTTAGACACAGTAAATATAATAAAAAAAGTAATATTTCCAAAAAATGACAAAGATTGAATAGCCTTGAATTATTCTCATTCTCTAACTTATAAACTAAATCTATAACAAGCTTATAATTTATTATCTGGCAATATAATTATCTTATATATTTTAATATTAATATCTTTAAAAAATTTTAAGAATAAAATTATCTAAATTTCTTTGATTTTTAAAATAAAACTATTAAAAATTTTTTCAAATAATACCTATAGCCTTTTGAGCCTTTGGGAATTACTGTTGCTTGAATTCTCATAACTGCTAAAACCATTACTTCTCCTGTAAATGGGCATACCTAAAATAGATCAAACAAAACAATAATTTCTAAAAATTAGAAAAAAATTAGATAAATTGGTAATTTAATGAAATCTTACATCTACTATTTCGACGTCATAATCTGAACAAAACCAATATTTTTTTCCAGATTCTAAACACAGCCATTCAGCAATCTCATGACAAAATTGTTCTATATCAAATGACATTTGTTGAACTTCAACTCCTGGCAAAAGCTATGTAAAAGAAAAATAATTAATCATTCATTATCTTAAAACGGGAAAACTAACTATAAATACATATTAAATTGTTAAATTTCATTAAAATAATTAAAATATAATATATTTTTGAAAAATTGATTAGAAATTTTATGAATATAAATTTTTTTGATATTTGAAGTCTAATTATGGATATGTTCATTTCTAATATAAATAATTAGCTCTTAGAGGTGCTTATAAATATATTTATAGGGTATTTCAAAAGAATGAACAGATTACAAACATTTATTTCTTTCAAACTGTTTGAAGTTATAACCATCGAATGTTCGATGCCACTGATAAGTCTACTTAGGACACTAGACTGTTTTTTATTAATCTAAAAACGTAAACGTTCATCTTCAATGAGGAAATCAAGTTTTGCTGATTGCAGCACACAAAATGATTTTTCCTGTTATGTTGCCATTTACTACAGACAATCAAGCATTATCACAATGCAGTCCTGATTAGAATTTTTACCTTGTTTTTTTCAAAATTTTTTTTCTACCTTGTTCATCTGTAACTTTAGAATTATGGCAGTTTTCGGAAAAATAATTATTTGAAATTCGCTCCTCCTTTTAATAGCCCTGTATTAAAATCTCATTGACATACCAATTTTTCAGCTTTAGTTTTGGAAATCATTTGAAGTTGCGCATAAGCAGCACCATGAACTTCAAGAGGTAAAACAAAATGATAAGGAGTTATAGGATTACCTCCTAATTCGTCATCTGCAAATGAAAATTAGTATTTAGATTTAAATTAGAAGAAATAATATTTTTTTTAATTTGTATTTTATTGGATAATTTTTTTTTAATTATATAGAAATATAAAATTGTAGAATGTACCTTCAATATCTGTAAGCACTGAAACTAGTTCGTCTTCTACTTCGATAAAATGCCGTTTAAATTTTACTGAACATTTGGCTTGAATCGAAACAGCTAAATCTTTTCTAATTCGGAGAGGTACTGAGGTAGTTTCAATTATATCTTCTAATGAGTTCTAGGAGGATAAATATATTTTTGATATGAACATTTTATTAAAAAAAAATACATGTTTTGTGCTAAATATATATATATTAGACACAAATGATAAAATCTCATGATGTTCTTTTAATTTCCATACATTTACAATCATATAAATGCATATTAATGAGGAATTTAATTAAACATTGATGTTTCAGAATATAATTTTTATAAAGAAATTCGTAGGTGGTAATTTTAATGAATTTATTTTTAATTAAAATTATGAAAGAGCAAAATTAACTTCCTAATATATTTAGATACATATAAAAAATTAAATTAATAATTACTTGATGATTTTCTTGTTTTGTTTTTGTTGTTTGTTGTCTAGGTGAAAGACTTGTATTTCTGTTATATGGTCGAAGGACAACTTCACTATGTAACATTGGAGAACGTGGAGAGAGCGATGGAGATTCTGAATTTTCCACCGTGCAACGTGGAATGGAAGACCAACTATGTCGTCCAAATCTATTAGAATAAATTATATATATATAAATTTATATATATGAAATGATTTATCACAATCAAATGAGTATATTTAAATATATTACCTAAAAGGAACAATATTTTCAGTGTCCTCAGTCTCATCACAAAATTCGTACTTTTTATCAGCTAAACGTCGCCGACGAAAAGAACTTAGTTTCTCACAAGAAGTTTCTGAAGCCTCTTCAGTAAATTCATATGCTTTTTCTGCTTCAGCTGAGATAGTTCTTGTTGAAACTCTCTATAATAATTTATTTGAAAAATAAATAATTGAGCCGTTTATTTTGAAAGTGGTCTAACTACGTTTTTCATTTTTTTTTGCCGGTTATCAAGGTTACATTTACAACTTCATGTTATTTATCAGTGAAGTATTTGAGGTTGTTTTTATTCCAAGCAAATACGATAAATTTTTGACACATAAGTTTTCAGAATTAGTTCAATAAAACTAAACCGTATAGTGTGTGTTTGAAAGTGGTCTAACTATTATATACTTACATCAAGATTTTCACGTGGTGGAAATGTCATTAAAATAAATAATATACTGTTCGTCTTCAAAATTATTACGAGATTATTAAAAAGTGTCAGAAAGGTAATAATTTTATTGTAAATGAAATGCGACAAGAAGATTTTGTATCGACAAAATTATTAGTACACGCAATTTTTAAACGATAAAAGAATTCTGATGGAGAATCAGTAAAACTCGTTAAAAATATGTTCGATGTGTTTTGTCAGAAATGAACCGTATAAAATTTTCTATAAAACATCAATGAATGAGAATGCAAATTTTAAAAGTCCTGAATTTATTACCACATCGGGGTAAACCAAGAAAGTTCGAAAATTTTGTATTGACATCACTCTATAAAAATATCAGACCAATTACAACAGCCAAATTCAATTTTATTACCACCGGAATATTATGATTTCTTCAAATACCTTTCCCACGCGCAAAATGTAAATGAATTGTTTTCTAATAAATTTATTTATAATTTTGTTTGTTCTGTAATTAAAAAATGTTATGAATCACATAAATTATGTTTCCTAAGTGATTTTAAGATATGTAAAATAAACTCAGTATTGTTTTTTTTCAATTTGAAGCATCTTACATTATGATAAATGGATTTGGGCACCTTCCAATGTTATAATAAATCTGAATGTTAATTTTGAAAGTGGCCCAACTACTTAATGATAAGAAAACGCAAATTATTCACTTAATAATTGCCACTATTTTAATAAGAACTATAAATTTAATACCCCTGGACATACTTAAGCAGTAAGACTAATTAGGATCCTATACGTATATTTTTAAATTGATTGAAACGCAAACCTCGATTTGAAGATAAATGGAGTTAGGCCACTTTCAAAAGAAACGGCTCAATTATCAATTTATAATTAAAAATAAAAAAGAATCTTACGGTTTTTTTCTTTTCTTCATCTACAGTTTTGAGCAAATCAGGTTTAGAGGCTGTTGGCATATCAGAAATACCACAAGTTATTTTCAATTCTTGGGAGCAAAATTCTTCAATTATCGAAGTTGTCCTATAATCATCTTTTTGCCTGATCCCAGTTCCTTCGCTTGATTGAGATTCCGTATCTTTATCAAAATATAAATCTCGTTCTTTATCGAATAATGTAGATGTTGTAAATGAATATTCCCAACAAATTTTTTCATCATCATTTTGATCTAATGTTTTATTCATATTGGTATCTACGTTTTCAAGATTTGCTCGGAGAACATGAAGGAAATTACCAGTGTTAAAGACCACTGATCCATCATGTTTCATACTAATTGAGGGATCAAATTTAGGATATGGTGAAACAACATCAAAATTCGAATGAATTGTAACACCATGTTTTAAACAACTAAAACGTACACAAGAATCCCAACTTGCAGCTAAATCTAAAAATGAACAAAAAAAAAAAATTTGCTTGAATCATTTCATGTAATTCTATCTTAAAATACTAAATTAAAATGAAATTATTAAAGTTAATTTTTTGCAGTTATTTAAAATTTATAAGAGAATTTTGTAAATAAAACCATATATTGATATTTTTTATTGTAAATATATTCAAAAAAAAATACTGCTACTGATATCAGTCGTCAGTCGGCACTGGACGCTCGGACAGTGCAGTCGCTTGATAATGATTGCAGAAGTAGCAATCGAAACTTTGTGTATTTTTTGTATTTTTTTTTTTAATAAATTTACAATAAAAAATATCAATATGTGGTTTTATTTACAAAATTCTCTTATAAATAAAAACAGCCACCAAAGCTTTAATAATTTAATATCAACAAATTATTTAAAATTTATTAATATAGTAAGAATTATCTCTGAATTTTTCAAATATTCAATAAATTGTTTTTCGATTGTTTTTCTTATACAGAAACAAGATTATAACATTCAATTTTAATTTTATTATTTCTTAACATTTATAATTATTTCTAGATAGATAAAAAAAAAACTGGTTGAAAAAGTGCTAGCAATCTTGTTTGTTGGAAATACAATTGGTAACAAACAGTGAATCTATTATATTGTTTTAAATAAGCCTTACCTTCTTCTTCATATGATGCAGCTACATTTAAACAGTCTTTACATTTACTTAATGAAGGAACAGTAGTTATTGTAATAAAACAGCGTTCTGCTTGATTTGGAACTCCAAATGAAGAACTCAAACTAAAAAAATAAAAGAAGAATTTAAATATAACAGTTCTGAATATCTTGAATAATAAAAAAAAATGCCTTTCAATATTTATGAAAATTTAAAAAAAAAAAAAAAGTATAAAATATTATTCCATTATTTTTTTTTATTTAGAAAACATATATCTTAATTTTAATTTTAACACAATTCAAATAATATAATCAATTTAAATCGAAATTAAATTTATTAAAATAAAAATGGATATATTTTTTAATAAATAATATTATTAGAAATCTTTCAATTTTAGCCTCAATAGGAATGTAAGGTTAGGATTTAAAATTTTACTAGAAAAGAGAAAAAATGTCTTTTTTTTATTAAATAAAACAATGGAAAGAAATTCTAATTAAAATTATATAAATCGATAAGATAAAATTAAAAATATATATATATATATATCATTTTAAATAAAGAACAATAAATTTACCAATTTCCATAAACTAAAACTTTGGAACAATCCAATGGCCATTGGCAGACAGCAATATAGAGAGCTGTATAAATTGCTTGATCCCCAAATAGCATTACTTCTGCTACTTTTTTTGCAGGCTGATTGGGCATTAATGACCACCAATGGAGACGATATTTAAATGAGGTATTAAAATTTGTAACATCCAAATCGGTGAAATAAGAATAAGACAGTAGAAATTGGCCCGATTTGGTAAATCCCAAAAAAACATGCCTAGTAAAACATTAATTAATTAATTCATTAATAACATCAATCAATGTTTGTAAAGTTTTAAATAAATATTTACTTACTCGTGAGCTGAGGGTGAGATAATATCATTTAATTTATAAATCTGAGGATTAATTTTACTAGCAATATTTTGCATAATTCTTTTTCTATTTGTGATTTTACTTCGAGATCCAATCTATAAATTAGTTATGATTAAAAATTAAATATATATTTGTTTAATAATAATAATTAATATTTATTAATAAAAAGTTACCTCTCTTGAATGGATTAATTGTAAAATATTATCTGATTTTCTTTTATTTTTATTTAATTTTTCTTTTAATTTTAAATTGTCTTTAAATAAAAAATCATCATCTGTCGAACTAGATTTGTAGGAATCTTGTGAATCATCTGAATATAAAAAATCCATTTTTTTTATTTTCTTTATATTATTTTTATTTTTAAATATTTCTTTCAATAATAATAAAAGGTTCAATTGAATGTCTAATGTGATTGATTGAATCTACATCGAACGTCGTGGATTTGATAAATGAAACAACAGCCATAAAAGTGATTGTTTAAAAGTAAACAGTGGAATTGTCAATGTCGCATTGGCTCCCGAATAGCGTTGTTGGGAGCATTGTAATCCCTGAGAGTGTGAAGGTTGAGCACCCGGTTCGTCCAATGCACTTGTCTTGAGTTGCAAGCCTTCCAAGCTTCCATAGAGAGCGGGGAGATTCGTGCTGTGGCAGGCGGCCAAGCAGCCAAGCACCGACCGGTGGGGGGCTGAACGAGAGACGACAAATCAAGAGTGAGATAGGCAGGCAGCATATGAGAAAAGGCCCTAAGGCGTTCAGAGGGCGCCAGGGGCCGCTCTGATCGATACAATTAGAAATAATCAAGGGCCAAAGGGAAAGGGACACCGAATCGGATAAGCAAATCGGGGGACCTTGATCTCTCTCTTAAAATCTCCAAGGATTTCATCAAACTCATTGAATGGAATTCTCTCGAAATATTTTCAACTTTGCGCCAATTTCAAATTAACATTCAAAACTAAATCAATAAATAAATAAACAAGTGAATAAAAATAAATAAATAAAAAAAAATTAATTTATTTTAAATAAAATGATATTTGAAAAATATAAATATAAACATTTTTTATTTAAATAACGATTTTTTCCAATGGACTAAAAAGAATAAAATAATTTTTCTATAAGCCTGACAAAGTTTATGGAAGAATTGCTTCATATTCAACGAAAAACGTTGGGCGCATTTCGTTTAATTCATTTATATGAACAATCAAGTCAAATTTTTGTAATAATACAAATTTTATTAAACACATAAACTGACAAATGTTTTTATCATGCAATAAAATTGATACTTTAAGAGCTAAGAAATTAATCTTTTATTATTTTTCACTGTAATATACTTATGTATCAAAATTTAAAAGAATTTTTATAAAATTTACATATTATCAATCAAATCCAAAATGAAGAAATAGTGTTACTTGTTAATGAAGTGTTTTAGTGTGGTATGTATCTTAGTATATATATAATTATATATATGATTGTAGCTCTATAAAGGAAGTTAATTGCATAGAACTAAATGCGCCCAACGTTTTTCGTTGAATATCGATGAAGCAATTCATCCATAAACTTTGTCAGGCTTATAGAAAAATTATTTTATTCTTTTTAGTCCATTGGAAAAACGTTATTTTATAAAAAAATTTTATATTTATATTATTTTATTCTTTTTAGTGCAATTTTAATATGATAAATTTATTTAATATAACAATAGAAATATAAAAGATGAAGTAATACGAAAATTTACAAATTGAATAAAACAAAAAAATATATTAATCTTCCAAAATTGATTTTATGCATTTATGTTAAGTAAATGTTATTATTGAATAATAATTATTATATTATATTTATAAATAAATCATTTTTATTAATATGAGATTTTATAAATGTATATATATATTAATATATACATTAATATATATATAAATGTATATTTTATAAATATATATATATTGTCTTCATAAAAAAAAGGTTATTCTATTGTTTTGTTTCCTTTATATCGGTGACATATAGAATGTATAAAAAAAGAAGATATTTTCTCTTTACCATCTGAGGGGAAGGAACCCCTCATCACTGTTTAATAAGAATTCATCAATAATTTCAATGCTATAAAATATTCTTAATTACATTCAAAATGAAAATCTATCCTGAAATCAATATTTATGTTTCAAAATTAAAAAAAATATTCGGAGCAATTCAAAAGGAGTTAGTTACTAAAAGTAATTAATCGCTAATTAATTACAATTAATTAATTATAATTCAATTCAATATCTTCTATACCTTCTAGGAATCCATTGAAATATCTATAAAAATTTTCAATCTCAATAAAAAGTCGATGAAAAATCGATTTCAATTTGTCAAAAGAGCGAACAGACAGAGAGACAGAGAGACAGAGAGACAGACGCCAAATGAAGAAAAACGTTATAAAAAATAAAATAAAATGGAGAGCAGTGGCGTACCTAGGGGGGTGCGGTGGGTGCGGTCCGCACCGGGCGGCACTTATCTTGGGGCGGCATTTTATAAATTTAGTTATAGTTGTAAAAAGCAACCATTTGATATTTATTTTTTTATCTTTCTTGAATAATAAATGATTATTATGATTATTATAAGTTTACTATTTGATTTATATAAATTATGATAACTATATGATTTCGAATATTATTCCTCGGTGTATATAAATGCATTTTAGTGTAAATTTTGAATTCCAATTCCAAGAACAGGACAATAATTTTATTTTATTGTATTCATTAAAATTCGTTGAATTAGTAAACGCATCTTTACGATTTTGTTCGGCAATTTTTCCTAACCAAAATTTTTTCATATCAGTATATAAATGTCATTTCTTTTGAAAAGTTTATATGATTAGATGATTACTTTGAAGTGATATACCAATATTTTTCTAAATCATCTATTTTTCTTTTGAAAAGCAGGACCGGGGGAAAAAATATAAATATAAATTTTGAGAGCATTATACACGATTTTTCTAGTATGAAAGCTAGAAGAGTAAATATTATATAAATATGTTTACGAGTGCATACAAATATGTGAAAAAATTTACTCTGTGTATTAATTAATATTGATTAAATAACTTAATAATTTATTTATGTGTATTAATTTATAAAAACCACTATTTGATCGACTTATAATAGAAAGGGCGGCAAAATGGAGATCGCCCCGGGCGGCAAAAGTTCTAGGTACGCCACTGATGGAGAGGTACTAAGAGTATATTTATAAATTTTGGGTCTGACGGTAAGACTTATAATCTGTGATGTATTGGTAAAAGGAGAAGTATATATCAATATAGAATTTCCTGGTACAATTAATTTAATTAATAGTACCGGGACCCCGAGCCTCGGCTCGGTACTTAAGTTAAAAAAAATGATTCATTATTATTGGATTTGGCTGGTAATATTAATACCTGGGACACCGAGCTCTCGCTCTACCCTTTAAAAAATATTGATACACAATTCTTTAATTATTTATTACAATTATTAAATGTTACACATTTGCATCAATCTGATTAAAATTAATGAACTTGTGCTCCTCAATAATACATAAATATATAATATATAGGTACATATATTTTTTTTCTATAGTGTTTTTTTGAAAAACTGTTTAGCGCCCCAAGTGGTTATAAAACAAACTAAAGACAAAAAAACGTGCTTTGCAGCTTTTCGGAATTAAAAAAGCAAAATTGGCAGTCGTGGGACTGGCCGACAGAAGTGAAAACTTCTGCGTAAGAAATTTTAAAACAGACGAAATTCGCGCTATTTCACGAGAAAGATGAATTTCATATGCATGTATATATATATAACTTATATATTATTTTAAACATATATTTTAAACAAATTTGTAACTTATATTTATATATATATAAATACACAACTTTGTTTAAAATATTGCAATACGAACTGTTTTATAATTCTTATCTCTAACATAAAATATATATTTATTATGTGAAGTTCATTTCGTATAATTTTGATTATATATGTATATATGAAATGAACTTTACATAATAAATATATATTTATATGTTAGAGATAATTTATAAAACAGTTCTAATGACAATTCAAATTTCGCGCTCTGTTATAAGAAATTTGAAAGCAGATGGTTTCATGGTGTTGGTCACGATCACGCGAGTTCTATACTTTTTCCCCATCCCGCAAAAGTGCTCAACGCCGCTAAAGAAGTTTTCACTTCAAAAATTATTTAATATTTGGAAATATATCTGACTTATAGAAAAAATGAATATTAATTAAAGAAAGAAATAGTTTTTAAAATATCCTGAATAATATGTAACAATTTTCAAGATAGAAATTTATTACAATATTACAATTATTAACTGTTGCATCATTGCATCAATCTGATTAAAATGAATGGAACTTCGGGTACTCAATAATAATAAATAAAATAATATTAATAAATATATTGAATAATATTTTATTGAAAAAATATTAAAACTTATAAAACTATCTAAAACTTTATTAATAAAAGAACAATGAATAAATAAATATAGAATAGTAATTTATTAAAAAGTAAACAATAGATAAAAAGAAAAAAAAATAACAAAATCATTATTTTCATTTTTAAATAACGATTCACCCGGCGAGTTTCGAACCGACGAAATCCACTCGTTAAAACATCAGTCCAACCGCTGGACTATATGTATTTAGATAAAAAATTGTCATTTTTTTACTGTCTTAGCAGGCAGTATTAAAAATTTTGACGTTTTCCATATAATATATAATTTTCAATTAAGAAATTAATAATGAAGCTGTATGTTTCAAGAGATATCATCAATAAAACTTAATTTTTCTTTATAAATACTATATCTAGTGTGAATTTGAAAAAAATCGTTAGAGCGGTTTTTGAGAACCATGATATATAGATAAATACATATATACAATTTTAGCTAGCATAATAAGATAAGATTAAGGCGCCACATGTTGGGAGGTAGCGAAGCTGCCTCACATTCTCGTAGTCGCGGTTCTGTCAAGAGAATTTCTTTAGCTAGGGTCTATGGGACGGAGTCAATCCAGCTTCCAGGATTAAAATTGGGAAGCTACTTGATAAAAAGTTGCGCCTCCAATCAAGAAAATCAAGGTAGAGGTTGATAGAACCCGTTCTACTGATCATAGGACACCTTATCATTTACGACCATCATATGACCGAATGGATAGGCGCTGTCCTTGCGTAGGGTGTACAAAAGTCAGAGGTATTTTTTTATTAATTTAATTAAATATCATAAAAGGCCGGATTAAATAATAAACTAATTTATCTAAATTACTTGACCTTTTCAAACATTCTAACTTATACTGAAAACATTATAGTATAATAAATATATAATGCAAATAAATTAGGTATTTTTAAAATGATCCGCAAGTTCATTTGAGTTGGCCACAGTATTGGTAAAATAAGAAGTAAGGGAACGGATAGTGGGATCAAAAAAGTCCTATTTTCAGCAAACTATTTTTTTCCATATAAGTTTTTATTTTTTCTTATTCTTACTATACAAAATATTTACAACATAAAAAAAATTTAAGTGGGAGGTGTCGGGATATGAAAAAGTACTGGAAAGCGGTCCCGTTCTGAAAAAAGGTATGGGAACGTCGTTCCCCCGCGTTCCCCTTCCAATACACCACTGCTTATAATCCAAAAAAAAATTTATTTAAACTTTTTATTTAAACTTTTTATTATAATAATAGAGAAGATAAAACTAAAAAAAAAATTATTGAAGGATTTATAATAAACATGATAAACATTTGATTATTTTTTATAGCCTACTTATTAACAAAATAAAATATTAAGTAATCCTATTAAGTTCAATTAATATTTGTAGACCAATACAGTTGGGTTTAATTTTATTTAGATTTATAAGAAAAAATATAAATATGATTCTTTTTACTATGTATCTCACCAGAGGTAGTATTGCGATCATTAAAATTTTCTATGTCGAGATTTTGATGTTTTTATACGTTTTGAAGGTCCCTGAGTCATTTTCACTAACAATAAGGTTGAGAAAAATGTATGTGTGTAGACAAGATTACGCAAAAACGGTTTGAGCTAGAATCATGAAATTTGGTACATGGGCATTAAAATTCGTAGTTTTCTATGAACTTTTGAGAAATGTAGCTCAACCGGAGGAGGGTCATTACCTACAATGTTTTGATTTTTTTTCCTCGAAAGTGACCGTAAAAATAAAGATATATGTTTGATAATTTTTCACACTAGTAAAAATTGTATAAAACTGCTATATATATAGAATTTGAGCTTGATTGAATCGCTGAAAGTACCAGAATTAATTTTTTAACACTGCAAATCTCACGCGCCAACACGTGACATGGTTCCATCAACAAATAGCCAAACATGCGCTGGTTTAATAAATATTATTTATTAATTTTAATTTATAATTAATAATTAATTAAATTTAATTTAAATATAATATATTATGTTATTTAATCCAAATCAAATTGCGAGATAGTCGAGTGGAGACACTCCAACTAATTTTTATTTATTTTTGATCTGTTTATATTTTATATAAGTTTAGTAAAAAGGCAACTTTCAATCTTTTGAGATTCAACTGGATAATTTTTAAAATTCATCTCTGCGCTCCTAAAATTCACCTTTGTCAATTTATTTTCCTTAATTGATGTTATGATCACAATTACCCTTCAATCGCAATTCTTATATTTGTATGATTGTATTTTTATATTAAAATAAATAATTTATTGAAAATTAAACACAATTTTTATTAACTTAAAGTATTAAATATTTTTAAAAATAAAATTCCTTTTTCTTTAATGTTGTTTTAATAACATTTGACGTTTAAATATTTTTTGTTTAAGAGGTTATTTTTTTTTAAATAAATTCACATATTATGAAAAAATTAATGTAATCGATATTAAATTAAATATCTAAATTGTTTTAAAAATATATAACATTAACATTATAGTTTAAAATATATTTAAAGGAATAAGGGAAGAAGGAAATGGCGAATTTTGAATTATTTAATTTTCTTTTTTTAAATTATCTATATATATATATAAATTTTATTATTAGTGATTTTATTAGCCAGATTTATATTTATAATATTAAAACAACGATTTTATATCAATTTATTTATTAGTATAATTATATATACAAATATTAAAGAAAATATTTAATAAATTTAATAAAATAAATAAGTGATTTACATTTAAAATTTTAATTTGTTTTGGAAATTTTCTAAATTATATAAATAAATGCGTAATTCTTTACAATAATAATAAATATTGCATTCCAAAATTTTTTCCTCTTATTTGAACAGGATATTTTGAATCAATTAATATATATATATATATATATTTATGAGAATAAAAAATAAACTTATTTAAATTTATTTCAACTGCAAAGTTTAAACCATAAAAAAAATAATTTTCTTATTCAATATTTAAGGTTTTAAAAAATTTAATAAAAATATTAAAAGATTTTTTTTCAATTCTTATATTATTAATTAAGTTATATTTAATGTACATTTTACTTTAAATAACTGACAAATTTCATGATAGAACAGATATTTAAAATAATAAACATATTATGAAAGGATTGAAATAACAATTAAATTAAAAAAAAAATAAAATTTTAAAAGTCATTCTAAAATTGTTTATTTGCTAGTACTAAAATATTATTCTGATTCAGTTTCTTCTTGATCATTAGTTCTGGTGTCGCTATTTGCAGGGACGTAGTTCTTATCGTGAACTGACTTCATATGATCTTTTAATGCAAAACATCTTGCATAAGATGCACCACAGATCTCACAATTGAATTTGAGTGCATCTTTTCCATGGCCACCATGAGATTCCATATGAATTCTCATTGAATATAAAGATGCAAACGGTCGATTGCATTCCGCACATGAATACGGTTTAGTATGACTATTTTTATGACCAGCAAGTTGAACAACAGTTTTAAAAGTTTTTGGACAATAGGGGCATTTAAAAGCTCGTTCATCTGAATGAATTTTAATATGTTGCGAATAACCATTATGAGCACGGAAACGTTTTCCACAGTGATCACATTGGTAGGGTCTTACTCCAGTATGAGTTCTCATATGTAGGGTAAGACAATAATTTACTCTAAATCGCATACCACAAACAGAACAAACATGAGGTTTTTCACCTGTATGAATACGCTCATGTTTTACTTTTTCATGAGGCCTAGTAAATCTTCGACCACAATAACTACAGGCGTATGGACGATCATTTGAATGGTTTTGCATATGATTTCTTAAACTTTCAACATCAAGAAACTGTTCTTTGCAAACTGCACATGTCAAAGGTTTATCTTCGAGATGAATTCTCTTATGAAGCTCAAGTAATTTTAGGGTATTGAAAGATCTATTACATATATCACAATTGAATTTCAATGTGGTACAATGTTGAGCCATATGTATTTCTTGGAGTTGTCGATATACTTTTTCTCCACATATTTGACAAACGAATTTAGTTTGATCACCGAATTCAGATTCTGTCATTTCTGAATGACATTCGTTCCAATGTTCTGCTAATTTTTCATCCGTATCAAATGAATCAGCACAAACTTTACAAACCGCCACACTGGAACTTAAGAGATTGATTCCTGCTTCATCTAAAAGTTCAGGTTTTTCAATCTCAGTTAAGTTCTTTTCGTGTATTTTTTGATGTTGAATTAACGTCCGCTTTGTTTTACAAAGAGTATTACATATAGCACAAATATAATTCACAGGGTCATTTCCTCTTATATTTCTAGAAGAATCATTGGAAGGTGGATTATGCATTCTTTTATGCATTTTAAGAGATCTTAAAGTATAAAATGGGGTATCGCAATATTCACAAACTACTGGTTCTTGAAGCATTTTCTTAATATATAATTTTTTCTCTGTTTTATTAGAATGGAATTTAACTTTGTGACTTTTTAGTGCTCTATTTGTATTAAAAGGCACACCACATTCATCACAAAATATTTTATCACTTTTGCATGAATGTTTTAAATATTTTGCTATGGAACTGTGTTCAGTACGACAAAATTTACAAACATATATTGGAATTTTAGTATTTCCATCTTCTTCAAATAAATATCGAACTTCAAGCGGACAATCTTCTACGTCAGTTGCTGAAGGATTTGTTTCTAACAGTTCAAGCAATAATCGCTCTACATTTGCTTCATCTGTAGCAACATCTGGCCCACCAATAAGTTTTAACAAACCCTCTGGAATATACTTAATGCCTTTAAAACTCTTACTTACTAAAGAATTATTTTCTGCTATGTCTGTTCTTTTGGTACTAATTTTTCCAGCATCGAGTGAAGCTTTGTCTTTTTCCCAAAATTTTTCAATTTGAACAACTTTGCGAACATATCGCATACCTTTTTGGTCATAACATTGTTCATGTTTAAGAGTTCCAATAATATCAGCATTTCTTCCAGTTCTCTCTTTTTCATCTTCAGGTATTTTATCTTTAAACTCTACATAACCTTCAGATTCTAAATATTTTTGTATTTTCGCTGTTTCTTCTTCTATTTCTAAGGGGTCAATGTCCATCATAGTTTCTCCATCACATTTAGCAACAATTTTAACACCATCACCTTCACCATCTTCTAAACTTTCTTTATTTTCACCTTCAGGAATCTGAAATATTTAATTAATAATAAGTAATAATTTAAATTTTAAAACTTATATATAATTAATATATATATCTATTTTAGCATTTTGATTGCATTTCATTTTTAAACAAAAGCATAAAATTAAAATTAAATTTTAGAATTTCATACATTTTACTATGTTATAATAATAAATAAAAAGTAATTTAAATTCATATTTAATTCTTTCTTAGATAAACTTGAAAAAAATATTTATTGTCACTATACATATTGTTGTTTTTTTTTTGGCTTTTTCGGAATATATCTCCATTTAGCCACCTTTCTCAGATTTGTTTATTATTTTTATTTTTATTTATATTTATATATCGATGCACTCGGCGAGGTTTGAACCCTCGAACTCGAGTCGGCGGACCGGTCACTATAACCTCGCGGCTAAGCTCCCGGCTGTCATATTGTTGTTAACTTTATAAAGATTTAATTCTTAATAGATTAGATTTGTTTAACAAATTTTCAAACTGTTTTAAGATATTTCTCGATTCTATTTCGTAATATAAATAAATAACCACATTTAGATACCCATCTAGATGAAAGAAAAATTAATTAAATTTTAAAATTAAGAAGTTAGCGAAGAAAACCCTAAATATGCTAATTTTAATATGGATGATTTCAATATTTTTTACCTCGATAATGACTTGTTGGCCATCATGATATGTTTCAATATGATCCATCACTGAAGTAAAGGTCATATCACAAGTTGAACAACTGAATTGTTCACAATTTTCGTTTAAATTAGAAATTTCATCACCATTTTCTGGAATTTTTAATTCTATAGGTTCACTATCTAAAAGTTCATTGTTTTTTATATCTTCATTTTCTTCTAATTGAATTTGGGTTTCTTCTTGCATTGTGGATTCATCCATTGGTTCTAATAACTGAATTTCATAGTTCATTTTAATAGCATCTTGCGCTTCGCCAACTGCATCCCCATCTTGAACTTCTTCTATGTTTGGAGAATCTAGTTGATCATGTTCATTTTGAACGATTACAATCTAAACAGGAATTATTAAAATTAACCTTTAAACACTTTTATACTCTTAAAATTTAATATTTGAAATTAATCAAAGATTAATTATTTCTAATTTATTATCATTAATAATACGAGAAGAAAATTCTAGTTTTTTTTATTTGTAAAATCTGTCATCATATGATTACTCAAAAGAAATTTATTTTCACGTCGAATGTTGGTAAAAGTAACATCAAAAGATACATTGTAATTTAGGGTGACCATATCAACCGTTTTGAACGGGACTGTACAAGTTTTTCATATTTTTCGACTGTACCGTCGTTTTAATAAAAATGTCAATTTTGCTCCGTTCTTAATTAATAAACTATAGTAATAACTCAAATTTTATGGAGTATGAGAATTTTATCATGAGGTGCTGAAAAACCAAAATTTGATTATCTAAATATTCATGGTACACTCCCTCTAAATCTAACTAAATTTTTGTATCGTTTCTGTCATTTGTAGAATTTTGTGTCGTTTGTAGAATTAATGTATTTCTATTAATAAATTTTTTTATGAATACATAATATTTGAAGAGGGTCTATTTGTATGCTATTATATATAATATTTATATATAATATTTTAGTTTTTTACTACAGTTTGTTATGAATGGAACAAAGTTGACATTTTTATTAAAACGATAAAAATTAGTTCCATTAGTAATAAAACGTATACAAATATACATTCATAGCTAAATAAATTAAATTAAATAAAATAGCCGGTTTTAATATTTTTCTTACGTGACTTCCGTCAGCTTGCTGTAATGTAGCAATTATATCATCCTTAGAATCAATTTCTTCTTCCGAATCAATATCTTTTCCACAAAATCCATTTAAATGTTTAGCAAGTGATGGTATATTGTCAAACCGTTTGTCACATTCTGGACAATATAAATTATCTGTCACACTAAGTAGGTGATATTTTAATGATTCTTGACTTGGAAATGACTCCCCACAACATAATGGGCATACCAATGTACCCATTATTAATATACACTAAAAGATAATAAATTTTAATCATCATTAAACTTAATAAATTTATCTTTGTGTCATTTTTTAATTAAAATTTTAATTTTAATTAAAAACGCTTTTTATACTGATTATGTTGAAATAATTTATAATTTTTCATTAAACAAATATTTGCAATTTATATTATTAATTATGTAATGATAACTAACTCATTTTATACCTTTACTAGTAGTAAGTATAAATTAAAAATAAATGATTTAAATCATTGATAGATTATTAGAAACAATATGAAAACATTGTGAAGATAGCTTGAAGACACAAAATATTTCTATACTATGACACAAAATGGTAATGGCGGAAAGGAAGAGGATTTTAGCGTGGGATATTCTAACTTGATCAAATTAAACTTTAATAGAATTTTTAAAATAATTTAATCAATTAACAAAAAATTTAATTTAGTTTTTAAATTTTAATATTTATACTCTTAATAATATTTAATAGATTTATAAAAATATTTAATAAATACTTGTATAACGTAGTTATTACAAATATGTCACATTAAAATTATTTTTAAAAATTTGAAAATTTATTTCTTAAAAAATACTGTATTATTATTATTTCTATATTTATTTATATTATTAAACCATTATTATTTAATAAAGGTTAAAGGACATAAAAAATAAAGAGTTTTTAAAAACAAATTAAAAATTTTAATAATTCCAAAAAAGAAAAAATACATATTTTTGTCATTCTGATCTAGACAATTGAAAAGAATGTTAATCATAAATTAAGAATAAATTTAACCTTCTTGTTGAATAAATGGATTAGGTATGCTTTCCATTCCATCAACAGGACATATTAATACAACTGAAGTTCCTCTGCAGACAACGAGACCTAAAGCTCTGGTGTCTTCTGTTAGCTTATAGGGATCATCAGGATCTAAAAAAATATTTATTAATTTTGATAAGATAAAATATTTAAGATCTTTAATTATCAAATTGCTAAAAGTTTTATTTTATAATTTATAAATATTTGAAGTTAACTGATGTTTCAGTTTAATTTTCATTTAATATGATAGTGTTAGTCTTCAAAGTTTTCTTACTACTCATTCGCCCTACACCCAGATAATAAGATTTTGATAAAATTTAGTTTTGGTGTCGGAAAACGATCCAGTGTTGCTGTTTTTATAGGTATTTTTATTGTTTTGCAATTACTAAGTTTTTACAATTTTATTTTCATTAATTTCTTATTTTTATATTAATCTTAATATTTATATTTCAAAATTAGTCACCAAATTTACCTTATAAAATTTATTTTTTTTAAAAATTATCATATTTAGTCACATCAAGCTAAAAAAATATCTTTTTATCTTCATAATCACAACTAGGAATTTATAAATATATCATAAACCCAACAAGTTATCTATCTCGTTAAAAATAAATGTTTTTTAATTAGTGTATTAAGGAATTACATTTAATTAAAAATAAAACTAATTTAAAATAGAGGAAATATTTTCAATTATGTTGTGAGTTGAATGATGGTTTGCTCTTTTGGATTTAAAATATATCTTCGATCCTAGCATAATAATTGTACTAGTTAATTCAAATTTATTAAGTAATATTGTTGTGCTTAATTCGATAATGTGATAGATAAACAAGAAGATCAATATAAAAATATCCAGACAATTCTATTCTGGTCACAAATAATTATTGTATATCTAATATAAATAATAATTAAATGTACAAATCTTAAACTAAAATTTTTTAACTTTGAATAAAACAATTAATATTTGTTTTAATACAGTACAATTCAGAAACAAGATAAATACAAACCTCGCAAAATTTCTGTGGTATTATCTAATACCAAATTAAGAAGTGGATCATATCCTTTAAGAATTCCAGCAGCTTCTCTTCCACCTGCAAATTTAACTCGAATATTTTTTTCCAAGTATTTTGAAAGGTCCAAAATACTTTCTTTTCTCTTTTTTTCTTTCTGGTCTCCTGACCCTTGATTTGTACTCTAAATATATATTAACAATATTATTATATATATAAAATATATAAGTGAAATAATATTTTAAGTTAATTTTACTTACAGAGGCCATTTTTATAATTTATTTTTAAAAAAATAATAATAAAATGAGTTTCTTAACGTAGAGAAAAATTAAAATATTTATAAAATTAGTCAAAAATTTGAATACAAAATATTATGAGATCAATTAATTTAAATATAATGTTTATATTGCCGGTAAAGAAACATGTCAAAGATATTACGTATTAGATATGAAGATAGAATTGCACTTTTCTTATATCATATTCTTTAAATTAATTAAAACTTATTCAAAATATGTATATATAAATTTTTAGTAAAAATGATTAAGATTTATAAATTTAATAATTATATTAGAAATAATTAAATTAAACCGGTAAATTTCAAAGAAAAATTTTACAATTTAAGTGGTAGAAATATTTTTCATAAATTATCTAAGTGTTATTAAAGCTTTAAGGATCAATATTAAAAAAAATTATTTAGTGTATCTAGATTGTTTTTTATTTTAATCTTTTTCACCAAATATGTCTTGATTTACTATTATTATATATATACTCTAAATCAAATTTTTATTTTTAATAGTTTTGCCCAACTAAATTACTCTCTTAATCACTTTTCATTTAAATATATTTCTTAAAATTTAATAAAAATAAAAAAAAATAATTTATAAAATTTATATTAATAAACTAGTTACTTATGTCAAATTAATCAAATCAAACGTATATTTAAATAAGATTAATATTAACATCAAGCACTTTAGGCAATATTTCATAAAATAATTATTATATTCTTATTAAATAATATGTATTTTATTTTGATAAATGTATTAATTCAAGAATCTTTAACTTCTGCTATGCTTGATAGAGGTCTCTAAATAGAAATTTTAATAAACTTTGATAACTTTTCAATATTGACCTGGATTATCTTTTTTAAGTAATTCTGTGGAAACTGTGAAACAATATTTTCTAATAGTCAATTAAGGCAAAAACAAAATGATATTTTCTATAATTCCTGGTTTATTAATTTCAATTTTAAATAAAATATTAAGTTTAATTCCCTGAAATCACTATGGATAGTGAAGATAACATTTCTAATTTTGATGGTGAATTAACATCAAATAATGACTTTGAATATTCTGGTTGGATTAACGATGTTGGAACATTTTTTCATAGGGTAGATTCTAATCAAATTATTTATGAAACTAAAAGGAAAAAATGTAAAATGATAGGGAAATATGTAATGGGGGATTTATTGGGGGAAGGTAGTTATGGCAAGGTTAAAGAAATGTTAGATTCTGAGACATTGTCAAGAAGAGCTGTAAAAATACTTAAAAAAAGAAAATTAAGAAAAATTCCAAACGGAGAACAAAATGTTCAAAGGTATATTGCATTTATAAATAATTTTTCTTAGTTATTATATATATATTGACTGCTGAATTTAAATATTTATAGGGAAATACAATTGTTAAAAGTATTAGATCATAAAAATGTGATAAAATTATATGATGTTTTATACAATGAAGAAAAACAAAAAATGTATATGATATTAGAATATTGTGTTGGAGGTCTTCAAGATATGTTAGAAAGTACTTCCTCTAAAAAGTTCCCCTTATGGCAAGCCCATGGGTAAATAATATATTCTTGCATATTCTTTGGAATTTAATTTTCATTATATTCTTTCTATTATAGATATTTTTGTCAATTAATCGATGGTCTTGAATACTTACATAGTAAAGGAATCATTCATAAAGATATTAAACCTGGAAATTTACTCTTAACACTCGATGGCACATTAAAAATTTCAGATTTCGGTGTTGCAGAGGTAACTTAACTATTATTTATTAAGAAATACTCCTAATTTATTTATTTTTTTGTGATTATATTAATTTTGAACTGTATTAAAGATTTTAGATTTATTTTCTGTGGATGATACCTGTCTTACTGGACAAGGATCTCCTATGTTTACTCCTCCAGAAATAGCTAATGGACATAAGAGTTTTTCTGGTTTTAAAGTTGATATATGGAGTTCAGGAGTTACATTGTAAGTTTGTTATTTAGAATTCATTATAATTATTGAAATAATTTATAAATATAAATAGAAAAAAAAAATGATTATATTATTAACTCAAATTCACCATTATTTTCCATTATTTTTCTATTTTTTTTTTTATAAATTATTTATCGTCAAGTTTATCATTATAAGTTTATTTTACAATTCTTTTTAACAAACAAATGTACAATATATGGTATTAAATAATAAATCAAATTTGGTATAAAAGAATGGCTATTGTTTAAAGTATATGGGTTTATTTATGTTCAATGATCTTTTATTTTCTTTGATTTAAAATAAAAAACGGTTTATATAATGTGAAACGCCTCGTAGGGTGTTGATTAACTGTTTTAACTATATAGACTAGGTTTTTCTTTATATTTAGCTTTTTCCTAGTCAGTAGTATTTCAAAATATGTATAATGCAAATAATGTAAAACAATCTTAAAAATGTAAATGTATACTAATTACGACCATGAATCACCAATTGAATGTAAAAATTATTGTAATCCCTTTTTTGTATTTTGTTATGTTATAGGATATAAAAATTTATGTATCACAAATTGGCTAATAAACATACTTTTTTAAACTAAAACTTATCTAAACTAAACTTAAATGTCTCAACGCACATTCTCGTGGTCCCGGGTTCAAATCCCGGACCTGGCAAGAGAATTTCTCTCGCTGGTACGGAGTCAACCCAGACCCACCTTTGGGATCAAAATTGCGAAGCATCTTGATAAAATGTAGCTCCTCTGATCAATAAAATCAAGATAAAGGTTGATTGGACCCGTTCTACTGATCATAGGACTCCTAATTAATATAACTAACTTGATAAGCTAAGGTTATATAATGTAAATTCTGACAATTCTATAATTTTTATTTTTTTTTAACATATATTATATTATATTATTGTATTTATTTATATATATATCTATATATATTTGTTATATACAATATTATTGCTTTTAATCATTTTTTAAATTAAATACATCTTAATTGAGAAAATTTTAATTCATTTAAATGTTTCAGATTTAAAATTACAACTGGCCAATATCCTTTTGAAGGAGAAAGTATTTATAAGCTTTTTGAGAATATTGGAAGAGGAGAATTTACAATACCAGATGACATAACAGATCCTTTAAAAGATCTATTGCTTGGAATGTTAAAAAAAAGTCCTGAAGAACGACTGTGTCTTCAAAAAGTAAAACAACATAGGTGATTATCATATGAAATTAAAAATTTAATATAATAAATTAGTAATGAAGTATATTTTAATTTATTAGAAATTTAATTATTTAACTTGACCTAACAATATTTATTTAATTTATATTATATATTAAAATAATTTTTTTTACTCATTTTAGTTGGGTCAATCGTAAACCTGTTCAAACTATTGAATTTGTCCCGATTCCTCCTCTAAGAGATAATGAATTACATACTATGACTGTTATACCTTATTTATTAGATTATCATTATGGGGAAGACCCTGATAATCCATCATATATGTCTGAACATCAACTTAATGGTAATCCAGTAATCAGTCTTAAAATATTGAACAATTTTAATACTAAATAATCATTTTATTTCTTATAGAAGTAAAACGTATTGATGATCAGATGAATAAGCAACTGGAAATTCATCCATCTTCAAAGCGGCGTTGGGGTCGACCAATGTCATGCATAAATGTAAAAAAATTCCCTCCTTGTAAACAATCCTAAAATATGAAAAAAATTTAAATATATAAATATTATTTTGTTAATTTACTATATATATTTCTTTCAATTCTATAAATATTTTTCCAATTTTATTTGATTAAACATATTTATTAAATAATCTTATATGTTAATATTTTTCAATATTAATCCTCTTTACAAAAAAAAAACCTATTATTTATAAATAAAATTTAAAAAACATTAAATTTTAAAATTTCTATAAAATAAAGTTATCTTATAATTGTATTTTTCAATTAATTCTTAAAAAATATAAAATGTTAATGAAATCTTAATATCTTGTAAGAGATATTAGAAATTAAATGGCCTTAATAATTTATATTCTTTTTTTTTATTCGATTTAAAATTTTGTTAAACCTTTTATAAAATTTTAAATTCTTTGAATATATTTTCAAAAGTTAACCAAAGACAAACTTAAACTTCATTCCAAGAGAGATAATATGTTAATGTTTCTTGACTAAAATATAAGTAATCAGGCTGAATAAATTATAATGATTTAAATTTTCTTTTATGTAATTTTATAATTATTGAAATTGTTAATATTTTTATTTTGAAATTTAAAAATTCTTTCTATAGATAGGTATGACCATTGATAAAAATATTTACTGGAAAAATATAATATTTTATAATTTTTAAGGCAAGCTTTAGATATTGTCTTAGAATTTTTAAATCAACTTGATACTTACATAATAAATAAAAAGGCTGCTTGAAAGAATTTAAATTTAATCTATTTTTCACCACTAATTGTAAATTTATATATCATAATTATTAGGAAAATTTTTATTCTCACTTTCTGAAAAAAATTTATATTTTCATCTCTCCGTATAAAGTATAAAATAATTTTCAAAATTATCTCCAAGTTTATTTTTATATCTATAGGTTTGAATTTTCATTTTCATTTTTGATAAGCTTCCATTTATATATATATATAAATCTCCTGAACATTTAATATATCTATATATTAATAAATTCAAAATTAATATATCTAAATGAAAAGAATAATTATTATTCATTAATTTTTCAATATTAATTAATTTAAAACTTAACAGTTTGGTAATACTTTCTAATTTGAGATTTTTTGTTAAATTATTATTTCCAAATGACAAATACTTGTTAAGAGTTTAATCCAATTTATATAAGAGTATAAAAAATAGTACTTTATTTAAACATATATCCTATTAATCTTAGTTATTTAATTCTTTTTTTAATAATAAATAAATGCATATATTTCATTCAATTTCTCTTTAATGCTTAAATTTTTTTAATAGACAAAGTTAGTTTTTTCATTAGAATAATAGAAATGTTTTTATTAATAATAACAACGGAATAACTCCAAATTTTATTTATAGAAAATTTATTGAAAATTTTCACACAAATAATAAATATATACATAATCTATGTTAAACATGTACTTTTTAGAAACATAAAGCTCAAATTTACCACTATTTATAAACATTTTAAAGATTGCTTGCCCTTTACAATTTTACCCTTCACAATAACATGTGCCATTCTAAAATCATACTAGTCTAATTTAAATTCCCACATTTCATGTTAAACTGCAATAATTTTTCGTGTAAATTTAGAATATAATGTAAATTAATATTATTGAATAATACTTATAAATTTTTTCAGTAATTATTTTTAAAGTTGTAGATAGTTAATTTATTTAAAATTAAAATTTATGTAAATATTGAAGAATTCATTTTCAATATAACTTATATTTATATTTCTCAAAATTTATTACTTCTCAAATAATAGTAGATATTTGTATATTTTGTATATAATAACATATTGTAATAAAAATGATGATTAATTGTGATGCAAATAAAAATATTTTTCATTGAATATGTATTAATTTATTTATCCTTAATTATTTTTTTTATTAATTGGGGTTTTTATATTTGATATTTATAGCTAAAATTTTTTAAAACAAATTGAAATAATTGAGAGATCCTTTACTTTTAATAATTTTTTTTATCCACAACCTATTAATAATTTACTTTTATAAAACAATATTATTTATAATCAATTTTCATAATTATATTAAATATATATATATAAATATATTTGTCCAAGTTTCAACTTATTTTTAACATTTTTTGAGATAGAATTTTAGATAATATTTTGAACGGATCATTCCCAAGTTTTGTTTTCTTCACTATCATTATTTAATTATTTTTATTTCTGCAACTAAGGCAAGGGATTGGGGGACGGGGGGGGGGGGGAGTGAAGAAAAGTAACTACCTTTGACCCTCAATTTGATAGTTAATTCGGCCTTATATGCATAATACAATTTGTTTATAACATATAAATAAGTGAAGAAAACGTTCTCTAATATAAAATCTAATCACTCGTGGTTATATTGTATTTTATTTTATTTTAAATTATTTATAAATTTTCTAAATTGAATAGTAGAAATATTTATTTAGGTTTTAAATAATAAATAAAAATTTACGAATATTTTTTTCAAACTATTATTTTAAGAAGAACCAATTATTTTATAATTTAGTAATTTGTCAATTTCGGTTAAAAAATAGACATTATTATAACAAAAAGAATAATAAATAATTTACATAAATATATATATTATTCTCTGATGTAAATAATTAATAATATACATTTCTACGCTCTAAGCAAAAGCATAAATAATTAATTATACGCTCTCTTCATTATGATAATTTGCGATTTGAATATGTCATAGTAAATAATTTATTATTTAAACTTATATTCTCCAAAAACAATTCTATCAATAAAGTTTAACAACAGCATATTTATGGTCTTTTGAAAATAATTTTCTTTCTTTAGAAATATCGAATAATTTGTTATTTACATATTAAAAAGAATATCTATATAAACATTTTCCTAGAGTTGATTCTATATTCTTTCTTGTTCTATTTTTTTTATTGTTTTTCTTTATTTCTCTTATAAATCTTATTTATTTACATTATTATTTTTTTTCTAGTAAGTATATATAATTTAAATTATAAATAATTTATTTATAATATTATAATTATCAATTAATTATGAATTTTATTTTTTACAAAGAATACAAATTTAAAGAAGTAAATGTTTTATTTATTTATACATTTTTTACTGATATTTTATACAAACAAAAAACAGAAAAAAGAAATCAGAGTTAAATTAAAATAAATTGAAATAAATGAAAAAAAAATATTAAAATATACGAATAAATTTAATAACAAAAAAACAAAAAAAAAAAAAACAAAAACAAAAACAAAAAAAATGACTAATAAAAAAAAGGAGAGGATAATTACTTTTTTTTCTTTATATTTGTTTATTTTTTTAATTAGAACAAAAATGGTTGTTACAATAAAAAATAATAATAATAATAAAAAAAAAAAATATTCAAAAATATTCAAAAGAAATAGTAAATGATAAATTATTTATTTATTTTCAAAAATTAGTCTTTTTAATAATCTAAGATAGTGGTTGCGCTATCTTTCGTCTTTTCAAAGTACTTCACTTTTTAGCCAGAAAGACTGTAGAAATTTGACCAATATTATATTTTCCATTACTATTAATTCCTAACCGAGTGCAGTGTATTTTATTTTTTAATTTACAATGTTTACAAATGTACGTTCATTTAATTCACTTATCGTGCAATTGATTATCAGTGAAAAACCAATTTGTCTGAATCTAGTCAATCCGTTGAGTTCACTATATATATATATCCCTTGAACCATTATTGATTTAACGTAGTAGGACTATGAATTTAACTTGAGCCCATCAAATTATTACATAATCTCGATTATAGACATGCTATAAGAAAAAAAAACAAGAAAAAAAAGTTTATTAAATCATATTTCATATTCATTTGAATTATAGAAAATGAAATTATGTGTCGTCAATTTTGCGCGGTCATCAATCCCTTAAAAACTGTTCATGAAGCCAAAGAATAATTCTTTCAAATGTGTTCATTGTGAATATTTTTCATCTTCAAACCATGAATGAACCAAGGTAATTTATATATTTTCTTATAAATGAAAAAATAAATTTAAAATAAAATGAATATATATTTTTCTTTATATTCTTTGTGTTCTTATTTATTTATTTTATAATATAATCTCTCATCAATAAGATATTTGATAAAATTAGTTTTAATTAATATTTTTTCTTATTTTATAAATATATAAATATATATATTTGATATATATTTAGGTTTTAATTAGAATATTAATTTTTTAAATTGAAATTGAATTAAATTTGAATTTCTATAATATTTTTGTATTCTTTGTCTTTTAGTTCAAGTATGTTTAATTGTTGCTGCTTGGGATCTGGACGAGCGTGACCCATGCTGTGGAAGGGTTCCGGGCGCAAACTTAAGTCTGCCATGCTGTGCTGCGGCCGCCGAAAGGTCTGTAATTGCTCAAAATAATAATCATAATCATAATAATATTAATAATAACCACATTTATATATATAATATTAATTAATTTGAATTTAACACATTCCCGCCGGTTACATAATTTGTCCATTTATTTTATGTGGCGGCATAAGCCACCGGTGGTACATGCCGGCGGGAACAAAAATAAAAAAAAAAAAAAAAAAAAATGAAAAGAAAATTATATATATATATATATATATTATCTAATGTTGATAAAATTATTCTCATTCATATTTGCTTCACGAATGAGCCACTGGCGTATCTGATCGGTGGCGATCGTATGAGTAGTAGACTGTAAAGCAACCTATAAACTGGGTCACGCTATACATCGTTTATATATATATATATAGATATATATGTGGGATAGATATATAGATATATAGGTAGTCTAGTACTACCGGGTTTACTATCGGAATAGGGAGAGTCCTGGGCAGTTGCGCGCGCGTGGCTCCCCTCCCATTGGCAGGTTCTAGCAATGCGATCAATGGCCGTCATCCCTCGTTTCTACGCCCTGTAGTAGTAGAAACGGGGGAAATCAACCCCGGCACATAGATTTCACACTCACGATTGAACTCTTACCCTAATGTATCCCATTCCCCTCCATTCCCCTCCTACCACCAACAAATATACTTTAAGCATCGAGTCATTCTGTCGTTTCATATAAAATATAAACCTCTCAGTCTGGATTCTTAAATGGAAAAAAAAGGGATGTTGACCAATCCTAAAGGTTGCTATTAACTTTTTCGACAACACTAGAAAGAAAGAAAGAAAATGGGAAAAAATAAAAAAAAAAATAAAAAAATTCAATTTTAAAATATACTTATATAATTAAATTAATTTAAAACTCATATAATACGAGGGTGGGGTGAAAAGTTTCCGGCCTGACCAAGAAAAACGATGTTTTTAAATTTTTTTTTTTTTGCTTTATTTTTCAACATTCAAGATAGCTGAGACCTGTATGATGTCAGCTGAACGTGTGCGAAATATTTTGCACAAGCCTTGAACATGGAAATCTGTGTGCAACGTGGGTGCCGCGTTTGCTAACGTTAGACCAAAAACTGCTTCGAAAAAACATTTCTACCGACAATTTTGTCGCTGTAGGCGTAATCCAAACGAATTTTTGCGTTGATTCATATAACTATTAAGGAAATTTTTATTAAAAGACCACATTGTGTTTGTATAAAATTATTTATTAAATTAAAATAAATATTTATTTATTAAATTAAAATAATTTTATACAAATAAAATAAATATTTATTTATTAAATTAAAATAATTTTATACAAACGATGTGATCTTTTAATAAAAATTCCCTTAATAATTATAAAAATAACCACAAAATCTTTAATAAATACGATTCATAACTGTTGATGAGATTTAAATCAAATTTAATTAATTAATTAATTAAATTAATTAAAACACCGTAATGAGAAATGTAACAGAGTTGATGGAGATTATGTTGAAAAATATAGCAAAACAATTTTTAAAAACATCGTTTATCTTGGTCAGGCAGGAAACTTTTCACTCCACCATCGTATTATATGAAGTACTTCGATTATTTTATTCATACATTTGATTATTATTAAAATATATCTAATTATCTATAAGAGGGATATAACAAATCAGCACAGAACCGACAGACGATTTGAAATAAATTAATTTCCAAACAACATGATTGGTATATATATATATATATAAAGTATAAAAAAAAATATTTTTAAAACTTGAATTAAAATGACTAAATTATATTATCTTGGTTTTTATTTTTAGTTGAATTATTATAATTACTCCTATTTTTTAAGTGGAATATTTTCCGACAATGAATATAAAATTAATACTTTGTAAACTATAACTTCCGGTTTCCGGATATACTCCAAAAGTTGATGAATTCATGTTACTGATGCATTAAGTAAATATATCAAATTTTATTAAAATCCGTTGAGCCGTTCAGCGTTATACACGTCTAATACGCACACACAACGGACAGACATCATTCTAAAAATTCTTTTTATTGTTAACAAAATGCATGATTCGTGGAGATAAATGAAGTAAAAATCTCCACTCCAATTTGTGCGGCCGAACTAAAACCAAAACCCCTTCGAGCTGCGGTCCAAATTATGAAAATTTCGACTTTTTTGAAAAATTTATAGAGTAGGCAACCACACACACACATATATGCGGCCCAGTATATTTTTCTTTTTGCAATGTGGCCCACGAATGGTCATAGTTTTGACACCCCTGTACTAATATATTATATACAATTTTGTTACTATCTCGCCAACCAAGATTACGCAAAAACGGTTTGAGCTAGAATGATGAAATTTGCTACATGGGCATTATTCAAAATTCGTAGTTTTCTAACAACTTTTGAGAAATGTAGCTCAATCGGAAAAGGTCATTACCTACAACGTTTTGATAATTTTTCCTCTAAAGTGACCGTAAAAATAATGATATAGGTTTGATAATTTTTCACATGATTAAAAATTGTATAAAACTGCTATATATAGAATTTCAGCTTGATTGAATCGCTGTAAGTACCAGAATTAATTTTTTAACACTGCAAATCTCACGCGCCAACACGTGACGTGGTGCCATCAACAAAGAGCCAAACATGCGCTGGTTTAATAAATATTATTTAGTAATTTTAATTTATAATTAATTAAATTTAATTTAAATATAATATATTATCTTATTTAATCCAATTCAAATTGCGAGATAGTCAAGTGGAGACACTCCAGATTTTTTTTTATTTGTGTACATAATCATACTTATATATAAATAATAATATATACATTATGTTAGGCTATTTAGTTGAAATAATGTTTGATTAAGATTTATGTTCAAGGAAAGTTCTAAAAAGTAAAGAAGTCATTAAAGAAAGAGTCAGGGAAGAGGATCTAAGAAATAGCAGAGGTGGGTAAACTAAAAATGTTGATTCAATATATTCTTGAATCCCAATGGAATAAATAAACATCAGTAATATAAACTTTCAACTTTTTAAGAATCAAATTAAGCCTATGTTCTCATATTTAAGAAATCTTTTGGATTTAATTTCATTTTTATTATAGAAAAAAAAAAAATAAAAAATGATTTGGAATTTTTCTCTCTTATTAATATTCATTTTCTGTTCAATCGGTTAAATGTCATTTAATTGTCACTTGTCAAAGTTTCTTAGGATAGACAAGCTAAAGGAGCCAAAGATATTCTCCCGTCTAGTCATTGCTAACTTTTATAAAATATAAAAAAGAAAGGAAAATAAACTTTTTTAATTATTTTTTTTTTCTGTTCTAAGTATATGGAGCTTAATACAAGAATTAAAGTTATTTTTCTCACTTTTAATAAAACACTTCTGAATAGTTAAGATTGTGTAGCAAGTGAATTAATTCTTACCTATTCGCTTTCAAATTGGCAACTACGAATAAATTAATTTATATATATATATTCATGTTCGTTTAGGTTTCCATGAAATTATGAGAGGTTATTTTAATATTGAGATTTGAGTCTCGATGTTTCGGCGCCCATTTTGGCGCCATTTTCAAGAGAATATAAGTTACGGCTCATCCTAGATATATTAGTGTCTGATGAAAGTGAAAAATTCATCGTCAAATCAATTCAAATATTCTTAGACTAAAATCCAGAAACAAATATTTCCTCCTCAAATACTTTCTTGAAATTGGTGCCAAAATGGGTTTCCTGCGTCGAGATTCAAATCTCACAATTAAATGTGAAAATAATCCGGAAATAAACTCTCATAATATAAGTTTTCTTCAATTTCTATAAAAATAAAGAAAAAAAAAATTTAAAATTTGCAAAATTAAATAAAAAAGCTGGAGTGTCTCCATTCGACTATGTCGCAAATTTGAATTTTGATTAATTAACATATATTATATTTAAATTAAATTTAATTAATTATATAAATTATAAATTAAAATTAATAGATAATATTTATTAAACCAACGCATGTTTGGCACTTTATTGATGGCATCACGTCACGTGTTGGCGCGTGATTTGCAGTCGTGTTAAAAAATTAATTCCGGTACTTTCAGCGATTCAATCAAGCTGAAATTCTATATATAGCAGTTTTATACAATTTTTAATCATGTAAAGAACTATCAAAGATATATCTTTATTTTTACGGTCACTTTCGAGGAAAAAAAATCAAAACGTTGTAGGTAATGACTACATTTCAAAGTTGATAGAAAACTACGAATTTTGAGTAATTCTTGTAATTCAAATTTCATTATTCTAGCTCAAACCGTTTTTGGGTAAACTTGTTTACATACACACACACACACAGACATTTTTCTCAACCTTAGTGAAAATGATTCAGGAACCTTCAAAACATATAAAAACATCAAAATCTCGACATCGAAAATTTTCTTGATCGCAATTCTATCTCTGGTGAGATAGTAATACAGAATAAAACAAAAAAACAAATATTTTACAAATGAAACAAAATTCATAAAAAAAACAACTTTAAAAAATTTGAAGCATGAATATTTTTTTAAAATATTCAATTAGTAAAATTTATTACTTTCGGATATTGTTATTTACCTGATAAGAGCTAAAAATTAGTAGTATATTTTACCCCTGTTATCAGTGAATTATATAAGGCCTCTCTTATTCCCAGTAAAAAATGAAGTAAATCATTTCTAATGAAGTCTATCTAGAAAAAGAAAATAGTTAAAAAAAATCTCTAATGGATATTAAATGATGATTAACAACATGAATAATAGGAAATGATTAATTTGATTTCACTTTGATAAAGGTCTTAGTTAAATATTAATAATTAATTATTCTTATGTCATTATATAATAATTCAATAAGAATAAAAAAATTAGATAAAAGAATTAAGGGTTAAAATAAATTTTAAAAATAGGTAGAGTAATTCAATTACATACCCAAACTGATTACTGAAGTGTTTCTGCTCCTCTTGACAATTGGAAATAAATTTTCAACCCTTGTAGAAAAAAGAAAGAGTGATTCAGTTGCGATTCATAAAATTTTCCAATGAGAAGGCAAAATGCGCGCGCCTAAATGTTTCCCTCTCCACCATCAAAATCGAATACTAACATATTATTTTAAACTTTGTCGGAAAATTTCAATTTTAAGTATATATATCCTATATAGGGGACAATGAGGAAAAAAAAAACCTTATAAAATAGCAGCTTTTAATTCTCATTAGACACCTGATCCTACCAAAGTGGTTTTTTCTTTATACAAACAACCATTTAACAAGTTATTTTATATATCTTATATCTTAAAAAATAATTCCAAAGGTAATTTTAAAAACAAAAATATAAAAGAATCTATAAAACATAGTTTATATAACAAATTTTATTTATTTATTTATTTTTATTTTAATTTATTGAGCATCGAATTATAACACAAATATATCTATTTTATCGTCTTCTTGTATGTTACTTTACTTTATTGTTATATTAGCTATATATTATTATACGAGGTCTGAAAAGGTGAATTTTGAATTTTCGCGGGCTCTGTACATTCAATTTTCAAATTTTTTTTTGTTATGTTGGTACATATAACACACGTTTCTCATATCTTGACATTATCAGCCATATTGGATTAGTAGTTTGTTGTTAACAACTGAAAAAGTTAGACACGTTTTTGTGTATTCTTCGATTTTTTACTTTAAAAAAATCTGGCTTGTCTCCATTCGACTATCTCGCAAATTTGGATTGGATTAATTAATTAATTATATATTATATTTAAATTAAATTATAAATTAAAATGAATAAATCATGCGCGTTTGGCCCTTTGCTGATGGCACTACGTCACGTGCTGGCGCTTGATTTGCAGTGCTAAAAAAATAATTCCGGTACTTTCAGAGATTCAATCAAGTTGAAATTCTATATATAGCAGTTTTATACAATTTTTAATCATGTGAAAAACTATCAAACATATATCTTAATCAATGAACCTCAAATAAACAATATTAAAAAAAATTACTTACAATTTATAAATAAAACAAAAGAAATTTATTAATAATAAATTCATATACATGGACAGAGCAATAATTATACAAAAGGACAAAATTTTATTAAACCTTAAATGAGGTGTTTAATATTTCCGAAAACATGATCCAAAAGTGGTCCAAGTAGGGCAAAGCAAACGGATTGAGGTACAGCCAGCAAGTTGCTGTACAAGAACTCACAACCAAAGGCATAAAAAAAAGAAGACAAAAAAATATTAAAATTCTTAGTCACAAATCACGTGACTGTATTTTCCCACTTCGCCCATAATGTTTTTTTTTCAAAATTTAAAAGAATTAATTAAGGTTCAATCATACTCAAACAAATGATATTAATTAAAGATTAACGAAAGTAAATAAAATATAATTTATTAAATATCTATAAGTAGAGATATCATGAGAAAATATAACTAGAAAATTAATGATAATTGTGTTGTCGTGCTTAAGGTATATGATAATCAGTCTACCAATTATAAATATTATCGAATTATTTTTGGTTTCATTAGTAATTATTCAAATTAGATTTCAAGTTGAAATGAATATCGTATACATATTTTCTATTTCTTATATATATATTATACTTCAAAATTAATCGAAGCAGGAAAAGAGGTGGGGCTGGAAATTAATCGTTCTAGAGTAGATTTAGAGTATTTGAGAATAGGATTCTTTGCAGCATTTATGGTCCAAAGAAAGATGAGGTCTCAGCGGAGACTGAATAACGAGGAATTGCATCTTCAGATATAGTTAGAATTATAAAATCGAGAAGGCTGTACGATGGGCAGGGCTAGAATGGGAGAGGAAAGAATGGCGAAAAATATATTGGTGGGGAGACCGAGTGAGAAACGTCCACACCAAGAACGGGGTGGGTGGTTAATGTAGAAAGGAACGCGAGAGAGATAGGAGAGGGTAGAGATTGAAGCGTTGTCGCTCAGAATAGGGATACTTGGAGAAGTGTGGTTGCGAACTTTCGAGTTCCCTGGAGCCACAGAAATAAATAGAATATTAAAGTGCACAAACCAAAAACTATTGTTTATAATTACTTGAATTTCTTCACACACAACCCTTGTTAATACAGCTCTCAGAACATATAATGTTTAGGCGGCTTAAGTGTGAAGATAGGTGCAAAAAATTACAAATTATCCCTCTGTCGGGATAAAGCGAAATTACTTTCCGAACAATATATTGTCAAATGAAAAGAAAAACAAATGATTATTCTGTTATAAAAAAAGTTTTTTTTTTAAATTAATTTTAAAATATTTTTACCTCTATATATACATACATATATATATATATATATAATTATTATATATATATACATACCTCTGACTTTGTACGTCCTACGTAAGGAAAACGTCACGTCGGTTATATCAATGAGGTGTCTTATGATCAGTAGAACGGGTCCTCTCAACCTTTACCTTGATTTTCTTGATCGGAGGCACTATCAAGCTTTTCCCCAATGTTGTTCCCGGAGGCTGGGTTGACTCCATCCCATAGACCCCAGCTAGGGCAATTCCCTTGCTAGGCCCGGGACTTGAACCCGGGACCATGTGAATGTGAGGCAGGTTCGCTACTCACACACCCAATGGCGCCTTTTTAACCCAAATTATTATGTTTGTGAAATTAAAAATTAACAAATTGTATAAATAAATCTGAAATTATTTTAATATAAAAATACATATATTACTTTGTACCTGTACATTAGCCACAAAAGAGTAATAAAATAAAATACATTCGATAATGACCAATTAGGTACATATAATAATATAATAGAATATAATATTTCATTTATTATTCACCGCCAGTTCAATGCATCTTTCTTTTAAATATAATAATTTGAAAGAAGAGCTGGTTAAAATTTGTCAAATTAAACAAAAAGCAAACACAAGTGGTGTTAAAATAAAGATATGAGCTAATTTTAAATTATTTTCTTTTTATTTACAATATATATATATATATATTTATGGTTAATAACTTTTTCCAATATTATTATTTAGGAATAAAATAAATAATATTACAATAGAATCCATTATCGATTTGCAATTAATCTCGATAGTCAATAAGTAATTTGGGGATATATCAAATGGATGGATATTAAAAGACTATATATATCTCAACTAAACTAAATTGATCAATATTGTTTTTTTTATAAATTAATTATTCTTAATTCATTAATAAAATTTGATTAAAAAAATATTTTTTCATATATATTAAATTATTAAAACTTTGGTGGTTGTTTTTATTTATAAGGGAATTTTGTAAACAAAACCACATATTGATATTTTTTTATTGTAAATTTATTCAAAAAAATACACAACGTTTCGATTGCTACTTCTGGACGCTCGGACAGTGCAGTCGCTTGATAACGATTGCAGAAGTAGCAATCGAAACATTGTGTATTTTTTTGAATAAATTTACAATAAAAAATATCAATAGTAGCAGGTATCCATTAACTTTTGGTGTATATCCCGAAACCGGGAATGGTAGTTTACAAAGTATTAATTTTATATTCATTGTCGGAAATTTTTTATTACATTAAACTAATTGTTTGAAATAAAAAATACATATATATATATATATATGTAACAAAGTCACTGCTATATAGTACCCTTTAGTCACCGCCATCTGTTAGTGATATTGTTTGTATTATTTATAAGAATCAACTAACTAATTTTAGAATGGATTAAAGACGAATATAAATTGTAATAGGATAATTTTTAATTAGAATTATTAGTTAATAATTTATATTTGGCATTTGTAAGAATTATCTGGAAGAATCAACTTTAGAATCGATTTCTTTACAGGTAATTTATATTTCTAATATTGTAAATAATCAATGTAAAAAAAAATTAATATTGAATAAAATTCTTTACAGAGAACGAAATCGATTTAGTTACCAGAATCCCTGAACATACTTATAAATCGATTCTTTTCAAGATTGGAAACATGCCTTCTGATATAAAGATTCACATCGTTAAGGAATTTGAAGAAGGAAAATTGGTGAATAAAATCAAGACCATAAAATTTCTGGGCAGTGATGAAATATATGCATTCCCAACGGAGAGCCAGCATGAAAGTGAACATCAGGACCTCTTTCAGCTAAGTACAGTGAAATTAGGATGTAAGAGTATGTTAAAACAGGGAAATTTCAGAAACATAAATATTGCATTGTCAGAAAAATTAAAAAAAAGATATTTAGATGAAAAAGATAATTTTATATTTGATGGATATATGCTGGAAGAAGTTTTTGTTGAAAATATAGAAAAATCTAATCCATTAGAGATGAAACTGGATTATAATTATGTGAATAAAATAAATTTATTAGAGATTGAAAAAAAATTTAATATTGAGAAATTCATAGGCATTCAACAAAATGCTAAAGAATGGATAAAAACATTTGAAAGTGAATGTCATAGGCATCAAATAATAATAGATTCCATGAAAATACAAACATTGCGATTATTTTTAGAAGGAAATGCCAATGACTGGTACAGGATTAACAGTAAAAAAATTATTGATAGTAATTGGAGTGAATGGAGAGAATCCTTCTTATTAGTTTATGCGAGTAAAGGGTGGTCTGATGTGAGATATGCATATAAATATAGATATATGGGAGAATCGGTCATCGATTACTGTCTGAAAAAAGAAAGATTATTAGTAGAAGCTGAGCCTTCCATTTCAGAAACCTCAAAAGTAAATCATATTATGGTAGGTTTACCCATTCATATTCAGAATATAGTAGATAAAGATGAGGTGACAAATACCAACAAATTAATTAATATGCTAAGAAAATATGATTGGGCTATAATAAAAAAGAAAAATAATGAAATAAAAACAGATATAAATGTCAAGAAGGTTCCTTGTTATATATGTAAAGGATTGGAAAAAGGAGACCGATATCATCCAGTTGAGAAGTGTTTTAATAAAAAAATATATGATAAAAAAATTAGTATAAACTGTTTGGAAGAGATGGTTTCGAATGAAAAAAACGTATAAGCCCCGGCAGAACAATACCGTTAATAAAATTAAATGTAGTAATTAACAAAAATAAAAATATCAAAGCAGTATATGATACGGGTTCAAATGTATCTCTTATTAATTATAAAGTAATTATGAAAGAAATAAAAAAAAAAATAAAAAGGGAAAATATTATATTTAAGACGATTAACGGGATAAGTTTTGTTGAAGGCCGGGCCCACTTACAATTGAAGATAAATGAAATTTCGGATACATTGAATGTTTATATAATTAAAAATAATAATTTTTCATATGACATGTTACTTGGACTTGACGCAATAAAAAAATTTAAATTAATACAAAATGAGGAATTAAAAATATTTCAAAAAATTGGAAATGTTACAAAAGAAATAAAAGATATTGAAATTGATAATAATATAAATAGTCAAAATAATAGAGACAGATATAAAAATAAAAATATTGAATACAAAAGAAAAGATTATAAAGAAATAAACTTGAATGAATACATCGACTTGGATGAATATGAATCCCATTTAAATCATTTAAATAAGGATAATAGAAATGAATTAAAAAAATTATTAATTAATAAAAAAAACATATTTGCTAAAGATAAATATGATACAGGGAAAGTAAAAAATTATGAAGCTGTGGTCAAATTGAGAGAATATAAATATATATCAAAGAAACCATATAGAAGTTCTTTGCCTGATCAGAAGGAAATTGAAAAACAAGTAGAGAGGTTACAGGAGGCAGGTCTTATAGAAGAATCATCTTCCCCTTTTGCTGCTCCTGTAACAATGGCATACAAGAAGGATGAAGCTGGAAGAAAAAGGTTGTGTTGCGATTTCAGGGAATTGAATAAGTTAGTTGTACCAGAGAGTCAACCGTTTTTAAGAATAGAAGATATAATGGTAAAAGCAGGCGATTGTTCATGGTTTTCTGCGTTGGACATAAACTCGGCTTTCTGGTCAATTCCTGTAAGAAATAAGGATAGAGAAAAATTAGGGTTTGTCACACAAAAGGGCCATTGGCAGTGGAATGTTTTACCTTTCGGATTAAGAATCTCAAGTAGTGTGTTTCAAAGGATACTCTCAAACTTATTAAGAAGAAATAAATTAGACAGTTTTTGTGTTAACTACATTGACGATATATTAATCTTTTCAAATACATTTGAGGAACACATGAAACATATTGAGTTAGTATTGGATATGATTAAAAGAGAAGGATTCAAATTAAAATTAATAAAATGCATATTTGCAAAGAATTCTGTTAAGTATTTAGGACATATTATAGAAAAAGGGAGAATAATGCCTTACAAGGACAATCTCATAGCAATACAAAAATTTGAAACACCTAAAAGTAAGAAAAACATAAGACAATTTTTAGGAAAGGTAAATTTTTATTATAAATACATTGAAAATGCTGTGAAACTCCTGGAACCATTACATAATCTACTAAGAAAAAATGTTAATTTCAAATGGGATTGTAAATGTGAGGAATCTTTTAAATTAATAAAAGAGTATTTATGTTCGAGTCCCATATTAAAAATATATGATGAAAAAAAAGAGGTGTTCATATACACGGATGCAAGTGGAGAAGGTTTAGGCGCCGTCTTTAAACAGCCTGATGATGATGGTTTTCTACATCCAGTTGCATATTTCTCTAAAAAGTTGAGTAATGGCCAAAAGAAAAGAAAAGCTATTTATCTAGAGTGTTTGGCTATTAAGGAAGCAATTGTTTACTGGCAACACTGGTTAATAGGAAGAAAATTTAATATAATCTCAGATCATAAACCTTTGGAGACTTTGCGTGTGAAAGCTAGAACAGATGAACCTCTTGGGGATCTTATGCATTATTTGTCTCAGTATGATTTCAAAATCATGTATGCACCAGGATCCTCAAATGTGGAAGCAGACTCTTTGTCTCGAAATCCAGTGTTAGAAAGTTTTGAGAATGAAGAGGATGTCTTAGAAGTAGTGAATTTAGTGACAATGAATGAGATTATAGATGATCAGAAATTAAATGAGCATGAAATAAAAAAGTCAATTGACATAAATTATAAAGGTAATATTTACTTTAAATGTACGAAGGCAAATCTTAGAATATATATATCAGAGAGATTAGGTTTGGAATTGTGCAAGAAAGTTCACAAAATTTATGGACATATTGGAGTAAAACAAATGATAAAGATAATAAGACCACAATATTATTTTAAAAAAATGGATAAAATGATTAATAATATATGTAAAAATTGTGAAATTTGCATTTTAAATAAGTCAAGAAAGGGCAGAGTTATTGGTTTATTGTCACAACTAGGCCCAGCTAAAGAACCATATGAAATAGTTTCAATGGACACAATAGGAGGATTTGCCGGAAATGGATCTAAAAAAAAATATCTCCACTTATTGATTGATCATTTAACCAGATATATTTATGCAGTACCATCGGAGACACAATCAGCACGGGATTATATAAGATTAATTAAAAAAATAGAAAAGCCTAACAAAATAAAATTATTATTATGCGATCAATATAGTGCAATAAATTCTAGAGAATTTAAAAACTTTGTAAAAATCGAAGACATAAATATAGTTTTTACGGATGTAGATTGCCCGGAATCAAATGGAATGGTTGAACGTGTAAATCAGACGATTGTGAATAGAATAAGATGTAAAATAAATGAAGGAAATAAAAGATCTTGGGTGATTGTATTAAATGAGTGCATTGAGGAATATAACAAAACAATTCATACAGTGACAGGTTTTGCTCCAAAATATCTATTATATGGAATAAAATCAGAAATAACACCAGATAGTTTAGCGAGAGTAAGTAGTGTAAAAGAAGATAGAGAAGAAGCTATTAAAAACTCTTTAGTTAGTTTTCAAAAAAATAAAATTAATATTGACAAGAGGAGAAAGGAATTAAAATTTAAAAAAGGTGATTTAGTGTACATTGAAACAGGAAATAAGATAAACAGAAGAAAGTTGGATCAAATACGAATGGGTCCATTTCATGTGATAGGACAATTTTCAAACTCAATATATGAAATAGACTGTAAGAAAAAAGGAAAGGATTCCACATTAATTCATGTAAATAAGTTAATACCTTATAAATTGTAAAAAAAAAAAAAAAAAAAAAAAAAAAAAAAAAAAAAATTAATTAATTTTTTTTTGTGAGGATGGGGGAGATGTAACAAAGTCACTGCTATATAGTACCCTTTAGTCACCGCCATCTGTTAGTGATATTGTTTGTATTATTTATAAGAATCAACTAACTAATTTTAGAATGGATTAAAGACGAATATAAATTGTAATAGGATAATTTTTAATTAGAATTATTAGTTAATAATTTATATTTGGCATTTGTAAGAATTATCTGGAAGAATCAACTTTAGAATCGATTTCTTTACAGGTAATTTATATTTCTAATATTGTAAATAATCAATGTAAAAAAAAATTAATATTGAATAAAATTCTTTACAGAGAACGAAATCGATTTAGTTACCAGAATCCCTGAACATACTTATATATATATATATATAATGTTGTTTTTAATTATTTTTCAATCGTCGGTCAGTTCTGTGCCTGCCCACAGCTCATTACTATCTGTCATTACGATCATAAAAAATTTCGATGTCGGGATTTTGATGTTTTTATACGTTTTGAAGGTTCCTGAATCATTTTCACTAAGGTTGAGAAAAATGTATGTGTGTGTGTGTTTGTGTATGTATGTAGACAAGATTACGCAAAAACGGTTTGAGCTAGAATCATAAAATTTGGTATACGGGCATTAAAATTCGTAGTTTTCTATGAACTTTTAAGAAATGTAGCTCATCCCGAAGAGGGTCATACCTACCACGTTATGATTTTTTTCTTCTAAACTGACCGTAAAAATAAAGATATAGGTTTGATATTTTTTCACATGATTAAAAATTGTATAAAACTGCTATATATACAAGTTCAGTTTGATTGAATTAATTTTTTAACAATGCAAATCACGCGCCAACACGTGACGTGGTGCCATAAACAGAGCCAAACATCCGCTGGTTTAATAAATATTATTTATTATTTATTAATTTATAATTTATAATTAATTAAATTTAGTTTAAATATAATATAAATTTAAATTCAAATTGGGAGATAGTCGAGTGGAGACACTCCAGCTTATTTTTTATTAATATTATTATTAAATAAAAGTTGATAATTCAATTACAATGAGTGGACTACCATAATTCTTAAACGTGGTCACCCACCCTATAATAATAATAATAATAATAAATTATCTTCAAAAAATACATAAAAGAAAAAGAATAACATGGAAAAAAATGCTTTCTTTCCACCAAGAATGTTTTAATTAGATTCGTTTAATATGGCGTTGAATTAAATTTAAATTTATCGTTTCTCTAATGAAATAATTAATTTGAAATTTAAAGTTGTTAATTATTTTATTTTAATGATGTCGAGGACTGGAGCCCTTCACGTTCATTGAACTGTTTCGAACAACGGCAAAACTTATTTGAAGTAGAAGACACAGACACAATAAACCCTTCATATTTGAAATCAAATGAAATTACATTGGAAAGATTGAATAAGAAAATTTTGTTAATTTTAACTCCATTCTTCTTTTCAATTCTTTTAAATGAATTTAAAAATTTTAATATCTCTAGAATAGTATATAAATATAATGCCTCTCTATTTATAAATTCTATTGTTTAAATCTCTGACAGATATGTATATATATATATATATATAAATCCTCATACTCCCCCTTCTTTTATCTCTTCTATAGTTATTGTTAGATTTTTTTTTAATTTCTTCTCATTTAGAAAATATATTAATATTTCAATCTTGCATATTAAATTCTACTTGTAGTAATATAACTTTCAACAATTCAATTCAATCTTTTTAATTAACATATATAAATAAATAATGCGCCATTGGGTGTGTGGGTAGCGAACCTGCCTCACATTCACATGGTCCCGGGTTCAAGTCCCGGGTCTGGCAAGGGAATTGCCCTAGCTGGAGTCTATGGGATGGAGTCAACCCAGCCTCCGGGAACACATTGGGGAAAAGCTACTTGATAGCGCCTCCGATCAAGAAAATCAAGGTAAAGGTTGAGAGAGCATCCGTTCTACTGATCATAGGACACCTCATTGATATAACCCGCTTGATAGGCGTTGTCCTTTCGTAGGACGTACAAAAGTCAGTGTTTTTCTTATATATATATAAATAAATATCAATTATTCTTACATATAATTTTCAATGAACCATTGTATCTAATAATAAATGAATAAAACTATGAACGTATAATTAATTGATAACTAATATTAGAAGAATACTTTTCAGCTCGAGGTAAAAACAAATATACACAAGGTGGGAATATACAAAATACGAGTCTTAAAATAAAATTATTATCTCACGTATTGAAGGTTTTCAAAAGGTAACGAAGAGTTGTAAAAAATACACAATTTATTAAATTAGGAATGGTTATTTACTATCTCGCCAGATAGCATTGCGATTACGAAAATTTTCGATATTGAGATTTTGATGTTTTTATACGTTTTAAAGGCTCCTGAATCATTTTCACTAAGGTTGTGAAAAATGTCTGTCTGTCTCTGTGTGTGTGTATGTGTGTATGTATGTAGACAAGATTACCCAAAAACGGTTTGAACTAGAATTTGGTATACGGGAATTATTCAAAATTCGTAGTTTTCTATCAACTTTTGAGAATTGTAGCTCAACCGGAAGAGGGTCATTTCCTCTAAAGTGACCGTAAAAATAAAGATATATGTTTGAAGTATTTCACATGATTAAAAATTGTATAAAACTGCTATATATAGAATTTCAGCTTGATTGAAGCGCTGGTTTAATAAATACTATTTTAATTTATAATTAATTAAATTTAATTTAAATATATATAATATGTGTTAATTAATTCAAATTCAAATTTGCGAGATAGTCGAGTGGAGACAATCCAGATTATTTTAAATTCTAATATAATTAAAATGTAATATATTCTAACTTGACTTTAAATTTTTTTTTCTTTTCTTTTAATAATACTTACAATTTGAAGTGGCCCCTTGAATAAAATTGTAATATGATTACTTATATTAAAAAATCATAGTTTAATAGATAAATTATAGATTTTATTCCAATTAAATACATTGTGGTTTATTAAACACGTTATTAGAAGGATAATTTGAAAATAATCAAATCTGAAATCTATAATCGAGATTATTATTATTTCATTTATATTATTATATCTATATTTTTTATTCGTAAATTATTTATTAGAAGTCATTAATTATCATTTTTAAAATATATTTTTTTTATAATTTTCATGAAACTATTTGAGTATAAAATCGTATTAACAAATTGATTTACTGAAATAATTGTCAGTTAAAAAATAAAATAAGTTGACCTGTGGCCAGGTCCGAACCCCTGACGGTTTGAAATAAATTAATTTCCAGCTACAGAAACAATTTCAAATAATTTTAATATATCTATTAATGTAATAAAAAACAGATAGGCATAGAACATAAATATTTTTAATTTTATTTTATTTATAATATATATGTGAGACCAGGCTGTGACGTCATGAATGGCTGGATGACGTCATATAATTTTAAATTAAGAAAAAAACTAATAAAAATGATTTTTCTCGAGAATAAAACCAATACAAAGTGCAGGATTCGTGGTGATATGTAAAAAATCTCCTTATGTGAAATTTGGTGCGAAAATAAACCTTCCCTTCCTATCGTCGATCGCTAATACTACCACTTCCGGTTTCCGGATTTGCACCAAAAGTTGATCAATTCATCCCACTGTTGCATTAAGTAAATATACCAAATTTCATCAAAATCCGTTGAGCCGTTCAGGCTGTACACATCTATACGGACGGACGGACGGACGGACATCATGCTAAAAAATACTTTTTTCTGTTAAGAAAATGCATGATTCGTGGAGATATGTAAAAATCTCCACATGTGAAATTTGGTGTGAAAACAATACCTCCCTTACTATCGTCGGTCGGTAAAAAATAAAAATAATTGAATAAATTATTAATATTAATCGACATTGGATCTAAAAAAATTAACAGGGATACAAATATGTTTTATTCATCACTTAGGGTGTAGATAATTCTAAATATTAATATAAATATTTTTTTTTTCATTTGAGTTAATTTATAGTATTAATCAATTTAAAGTTATTCATCATATTCAGAAAAAATAATTATAAATCAATAAACCCTTTTGAAGGAATTTTAATAATAACTTACACATTTATAAATAAATTTAATAAACTAAATGGATAATATAACTAAAATTTAGACTATAATAGAAATCCCCTTTTATACAATAAGAGTTAATAAGTTTTTTTTTAAAAAGGACGATTTTTCATTTTTAATTTCCTATCCAAGTCTCATTTGTTCATTTAGCAGATAAGAGTTGTTGAAATTCCTAAATCTATGACAAGTGGAGATAAATGCTTTTATTGTATTTTATATTATTATTGAGAACATAGGAAGTTAAATGGCCTGATAAAGTTAGTAATGGAAGAATCATAGTAAAGGATAACTCGAAGAGGCATGGTAAAGGAAATAGTAATAGTCGCGACTAACGAAATTCCTCAACAGGAAATATTTTGCAAGGTCAGATGATTTGAGATAACAAAAAAAAGGTAAAAAAGGATAAGAAAAAAACAACTCGATCCAAAAAGTAAGATTGAACAAACATAAAAAAAAAAGAAAAAAAGATAAAGGAGGTTGAGAAAAATAAAATAAACCCCACTGAATTAGAGAAAAGAAAAAGAGAAAATAAAATACAGATCAAGAAATTCATCATTGAACTTTGTCTAAGTATGTTTTTTTTTAAAATATAGAAAAGAGTCTAGTAAATAAATAGAAAAAGAAACCATATTCTTTATTGAAATTAAAATGAATAAATAAATTATAGATATTGTTAACGCAAATGGGTTTACCAATTGAGTCCAAAAGAAATTATGTTTAAGCACAAAGCTCAACTCCCCTACTTGCTTTAACTATTTTTTAATTATACAAAGACTGGTAATTCACGGCCGCCAGCAATCTTTTTTTTTGAAAAGGAGATTAGCTTAACCTTTTAACTCAAGAATACCAACCTAGTAATAAGGAATAAATTTTTACCGGTTTACTGGTTGGACTCAAAGATATAGTATAAGAAACTCAAAACCACAAATTCCTAAAAACATTTAGCAAGCACATCGTCCACGTGAAATTTTATGAAAGGAGGTCTCTCATTACAAGTGACTATCCCCTGGACCTTTAGCTTACCCGAGCGAGATAGAAAACTTCCAAAAAAAAGCTCTAAATGAAACATCAAGTCAAATTTTTGTAATAATAAAAATTTCATTAAACACATAAACTGATATAAACTTTTTATATTATACATTAAAATTGACAGTTTAAGAGCTAAGAAATCAGTTGAATCATCCTTGCCTTGATTTTCTTAATCCGAGGCGCTACTTTTTATCAAGTAGCTTCCCGATTTTGATCCCGGAGGCTGGGTTGACCCCGTTCCATAGACCCCAGCAAGAGACTTGAACCCCGGGATCACGAGAATGTTGCCTCTCACCAAATTTACATGTTCTCAATTAAATAAAATACAGTTTACAGTTATACAAGAAAAAATTGTGTTACTTGTTAATGGAGTGTTTTAATGTACTAGATAATTACGAATATACATATAAATTATAGTTCTATTAGGGAATTTAATAGCATAGAAATAACATAAAAGATAAATGAAAATTACATGCTCGTTCGCTGAATTTGAAGCAATTCAAAGACTTTTTTAGACTTATAAAAAATTATTTTATACTTTTTAGTTCAAGAGAAAAACGTTATTTTATAAAATCGTTTTTTTTTATATTATTTTATACTTTTTAGTATGAATATTTATTAATAAATAGAACAATTAGTTAATTATTATTATTATACATATATATCAATGAAAAAGTCCCATCACTATCCTTGTTATTCATTTTTATGTTTTGCCGAAACGCTCTTCTCTCTCTCATTAATATACTATTTTTTTAATTAATAATATTTAATTTTTAATTAAGAATATTTGGTTGTAATTTCATAATAATCGGTCAAATAAACATGAAAAAAAGACTTATATAAATTCTCCATGTAATGAATTTATTTACCTGTACTGTTTTTTAAATTCAACAATTTAAGTAGTTGCTTTTTTTTTGTCCACAGAAACTGCATCGTCCTTATCATTCTATTACTATGTCCTCCAAATTCTTTTCATAATTTTATTGAATAACGATATATTATTAATCAATTTACTATGTAAATAAAATGAATATTATTTTAATATATGGAATATCATTTTATTCAATGTGTAATCATTTTAAATAATTAATCATAACTAATAAATAATAACTAATACATTTATATGCTAATCCATTTAAAATAAAATAATTCCATAGAACATAGATAAATATTCTATTTTAGCTATAATAAGCTCGAATAGTGATTAATAAAACCAGCTGAGTTCAAATTAAAATGGTGAGTAGAACTCTACGTAGTACTCCATTTTCCATATATATGAATGGAATATCTATAAAAAAAATGATTATTCAATATTTACAATTATATTTTAAACCAAATACACACAATTATTATTCTTATTTTAATATTTAATTAAAATTAAATTTATTTATGTACTATGTATTTATTTTGTGTAATAAAAAAAGACAAATTGTCAAATTAATTTTCTTTGTTTGTAGAAAATTGTTTCTTAAAAAGAAATGAAGATGAATTGGAAAAAAATGTCAATGTTTTGTTGCAATATTTGTTTCTTTAAACAAAAAAAAAAACAAAAAAAAAAAAAAAAAACAAAAACAAAAAAGAAAATAAAATAAAACAAAATAAATAAATAAAAATAATAACAGCTTAGTGAATTAGAATTTTGACGGAAAGTTAAAAACAAAAATAAAATACTTTTTCTTTTATTAATGCAGAAAAAAAAACTTGCACTTTTTATTAACGGGTAACAATGAAAAATTTAAACTTTTTATTTTTATGTGAAATAATAACTTGGTGGGTCATATTCTCTTTAAGCAACTCCGGATATTGGAACACTAGAGAGAAGAGAGAAGGAGAAAGGATTTTTAAAAAGAAAAAAAATATAATATTAAACAGATTCAGGGAAATCGTCAATTAGTCAAGTAGATTAAATATTTTAAGATATAAGTTATATGTCTGCACGCATCCATTTACTTATTATCTCGAAGGTGCTTAACAATAAGAATGGGTATTAGAGAGAAATTGGTATAACTCATCAACTGTCAATCAACCTTTAGTATTAAAATTCGATTTCACAAACTTTGGCCTGTTCTAATTATCAAACCGACCCAAGGGTCCTCTCTATAAAATATTACAAAAGAATTATTAATGAAATGTTTATTAAAATACCACAATGTTTGTATAAATTATTTATTAAATTAGAATGATTGTAAAACGTTTCGACTGCTTATTCTGCAGTCGTTTTCAAGTGCCGTACGCTTGCTCCGATTCAAGCGGACTGACTCATGATGGGTGTTGACAACTCGTATATAGGCAGTGATATTGGCGCCAATTTTTAAATATCATCATGAAGTCAGCACCCATTATCAAAGCAAGCATTTACAATTAAGAAGTGTGATAGTACATTAAGTCTTTACAATAAAGATAGTAAATTATTTCTATAATCAAGATCTATACATAAAATTGGCTCCAATATCACTACCTATATAAGAGCCATCATGAGTCAGTCCGTTTGAATCGGAACAAGGGTACGGAACTTGAAAACGACTGCAGAATAAGCAGTCGAAACGTTGTACAGTTATTTTAATTTAATAAATAATTTATACAAACAATGTGGTCTTTTAATAAAAATTCCCTTAATAATTATCAAAATAACCACAAAAGCTTTTATAAATACATTACAAAAAAATTTGGAAACAGGTAACAATAATAAAAACAATTCATAACTCTATTGAATTGTTTAGAAATTCACATATGTAATAAACGAAAACTTGTGACTTTTGGCAAGAAGGAATAATTTCTCCTCATCAACTACACCTTAAATTATAAATTCCGATTTTTATTCATTTAGTTGTGGCTCGCACCCGTATGGTGGCGCCAAAAACTTGATTTCAGCAAAGACAATAGAGTGTACTAGTCTATTAAATGGTCTGTGCAGTTCAGTTCAGAGTTAGAGTTAGTCTGAGTTCAGACAAAATGTAGTTCGAAGTTTTAGTTGTAGAATTAGATAGAATGCAGTAGAGACGTTTTAGTTATTCCCCGATACTCATTTTCCCCCTTTCGGCCATTTAATGATTGTAACTTAATCTATGTTGTTCACAAATAAATATATTTTTCTTTCTTAAATCAAATATTGCCTTTTGTTCTATCTTTTAATTATCCACCATCCCAGCGTGTAAGGTAAATACATAATTGGCATAGCCGGTTATCATAACTGACGATATCATAATTAACGTCGATATCATAACTGGCGTTAATCGGATATCATAACTAGCAGCAGCCATTTATATAACTTACGTGTAATATCTAAATTAAACTAGCCAATTTTAGAAGTTGGCCCATCCCTTATATTCTATTATTTTCATATTTAAAAATTCCTATTCAATTAATATTTCAAATAAAAAATGGTTACTAATCATCTACTATCGAGATTAGATAAATTAATTCACATAAATAATATAGGGATTAGTGAACTATGTTAACTAAAATTACATAAAAGTAAAATATTCTTTCATAGAAAAAATCTGGAGTGTCTCCACTCGACTATCTCGCAAATTTAAATTGGATTAAATAACATATATTAATTTAAATTAAATTTAATTAATTATAAATTATAAATTAAAATTGATTAATAATATTTATTAAACCAGAGCGTGTTTGGCTCTTTGTTGATGGAACCACGTCACGTGTTGGCGCGTGAGATTTGCAGTGTTAAAAAATTAATTGTGGTACTTTCAGCGATTCAATCAAGCTGAAATTCTATATATAGCAGTTTTATACAATTTGTAATCATGTGAAAAACTATCAAACATATATCTTTATTTTTACGGTCACTTTAGAAGAAAAAAAATCAAAACGTTGTAGGTAATGACCCTCTTCCGGTTGAGCTGCATTTCTCAAAAGTGATAGAAATCTATGAATTTGGAATAATGCCCCAAATTTCATCATTATAGCTCAAACAGTTTTTGCGTAATCTTGGTTACATACATACAACACACAGACATTTTTCTCAACCTTGGAGAAAATGATTAAGGAACCTTCAAAACGTATAGAAACATCAAAATCTCAACATCGAAAATTTTCGTGATCGCAATACTATCTCTGGCGAGATAGTAAAAATGTATAATCATATACATATTGAAATTATTTAATATATTATTATTATTTTAAATAAAAATGTTAAATCTAACATGATTTAATACAATTATTAAATAAATTAAAAAAAAAATAATAAAAGCATAAGTCAATTCTAATAGTATAAATTTTGATTTATTAAATAATGTTCTATTATTAAATTATTCCCCTTTATGGTATTGAAATAAAGGGAAATTTTAAATAATAAATATAGTTATGTTACATGATCAGGAAAAAGATCATGAAAAAAACAAATAAAAATAATGATCTAATGATAGATCAAAATATTTCAGTTTCAAACACTATTAATCATTGGGAATTAAAGTAAATTATATAGATTTGAGAGTTGGCATGCAATTCAGAACAGTCAAACATTAAATATATAATGAACAGTTTCAATGTTGTACGATTTTCACTTCGTTTTTTTTCCTTTTTTTTAATTAAATAACTTGCTGCAAATTAAATTAGATGTTTACATCTATAATTATAAAAGAAGAAAATGACAAAAAAGATATTCAATATAATATATATTGTAATGATTTTTTTTGTATAGGGTGGATTTGACAGGGTGAAAAGGGATGAAAATTTAAGAAGAAGAAGAAGGGATGGTCTCATATGTGTAATGGGAAAGGTGGACTTTGAATCGGCGTGAACTGACTTCTTCTTCTTAAGGTGCCGTCTCCCTTTCGGAGTTTGGCTATCATCATAACTAAAATAGCATTAGAAGCTGTCCAGCCATGATGATTTTTCTTGGGAATGTTAATGCGGTGGTTTCCCGTTGTCTTCCGCATGAACTGACAGTTCCTGGAGACGGAGGCAGCTGATGTTAAATTGAATTTTATTAGAAAAATCTGTTCTTAGTTGGAATCGAACACCGACTTCTTGTGTAGAAAATTGCTACGCTACACTCTCGGCTAGCTGCCTTCTGTGAACTGACTTGGAAATCTGAATTATAGAAAAATAGAAAAATAGATTAAATTTATCACTAAGCATAAAATAAACAAATTTATTATATTTAACATTTAAATAAAATTTTTTAAAAGATATTTAGATTTAGATTTTTAGATTTTAAATTAGATAAATAAAGTAATTTTCAGATATTTTATTTAAATATATATATATATATATATATATAAAGATGGTTTATAAAAATTATTAAAAAAACAATCTATTATAGATAACTAAATAACTTATCATTTTCTTTGTGTGCCATCAAATTTTTAAACCGTTAAAAGTGTGCCACGGTAAAAAAAAGGTTGAGAATCACTATACTAAATAATTTAGATTTTTCTGTTTTTTAAATGGAATTAAATATATTTATAAATAAATATAATTAAATATTATAAATTGCTCTTTTTTGAAATTAAGAGATTGTTATTAAATATTTATGTGGTAGTAGCTGAGGTTAGACTTTTTGTTAAGTTTCTCATTATGAATAATCTCATTAAAATAAAAGTTATTTGATAATATTAAGTATATTCAAATCCATGTCCTTATTTATTCTTGTTCCTTTCATCCCTCTCCTACCCATTAAAATTTCTACTTTACTGTCCCCTTTCTCCATTTAATTGGTCCTTTTTTCCAAACCAGCCACACATGTATATCTTTTGAGACATTTTATTATTGCCCTAACTTAAGGCAGTTGTAAAATATTATTTGGAAAAAAAATATTATTAAACATGTGATTTAAATAATATTTAAGGTTTACATTTGTTTTTTTAGAACCAAATTGAAAAAAATTTAGAAAAAAAGTCGGAAATGTTTAAGAGCCTAGTCACAAAACGTTTTTTATTTTAATGTTTAAGAGTCTCTTTACATTTGTAATAATTTGGTGGCCCATTTATGAAAATCTCGCGGCACAGTGGTTGAGAATCACTGTCCTAAATCGATAATTTGAACTTAATTTATACATTGTATTTCTAAAATAATCATAAATGAATTTAAATTATTGAAATATTTATATATTTTTATGCTCAATAGAAAAAGATTGTTAATATATAATATATATTTCTGCATTTGAATATTTTGCTGTTCAAGATCACTTGCTCTTTATTATTTTATTAAAACCATTAAATTATTAAGTATAGAAAATCTAAAGGTTTAAATAAATCAATTGCTCGATTTATTTGTTTTTCATGATTATGGTTTCTTAATGTAAGATTATAATATAATTATTATTAAAAATAGTTGATTAAAGTATAATTGCTTTTTAAAAAGTAATTCAAATCAATCTAAAATTTTACTCTTCAACAAAATAGAGTATCTATTTTAATATCTGATTTTTTTTTTTTTTGTTAAAGTTACATTTAATAAAGAAAAATTAAAATATCTGAAACTTTGTAGGAGCTTGCGAATATTTATTAGAGCGAGAGAGAGAGAGAGATAAACGGTGGTGTATTGGGAGGGGAACGCGGGGAGACGACGTTCCCTTAAGTTTTTTCAGAACCGGAACGCGTTCCAATACTTTTTCATGTCCCGACAACTCCCACTTAAATCTACTGTTATAATTTCTTTTTTTGGGTTCGTTAATATTTTGTATAGTAAGAATAAGAAAAAATCTGGAGTGTCTCCACTCGACTATCTCGCAAATTTGAATTGGATATATATATTAATTTAAATTAAATTAAATTTAAATTTAATTATAAATTAAAATTAATAAATAATATTTATTAAACCAGCGCATGTTTGGCTCTTTGTTGATGGCACCACGTCACGTTTTGGCGCGTGAGATTTACAGTGTTTTAAAATTAATTCTGGTACTTTCCACGATTCAATCAAGCTGAAATTCTATATATAGCAGTTTTATACAATTATTAATCATGTGAAAAATTTTCAAATATATATCTTTATTTTTACGGTCACTTTAGAAGAAAAAAAATCAAAACGTTGTAGATAATAACTACATTTCTCAAAAGTTGATAGAAAACTATGAATTTTGAATAATGCCCATATACCCAATTTCATCATTATAGCTCAATCTGGCGAGATAGTAAAAATAAAACCTTATACGGAGAAAACTAATTTACTGAAAATAGCACTTTTTTGCTCCCACTATGCGTTCCCTTACTTCTTATTTTATCAATACATCACTGTCTCCATTGTTTTTTTTTTTTTTTTTTTTTTTGCAATATAATTTGTAATTATATTTTTTGGGGAAATATATTCTTCAACAATCTTCATTTTCTAATTTGATTTTAACAGGTTGGCGTTTCTTGTCATTTAAATTAATTATAGAATATAAATAACTAAAATAACTAATGCTAAGAATTATTTTCTACAATTTTTTTATATTTTAATTAATTTATACTTTTAAGTATGAATATTAATAATATGAATATGAATATTAATAGAACTATTTATTAATTATTATATTTATCAATGAAAATGTCCCACCACCTGTTATTCATTTTTATGTTTTGACGAAACGGTCTTGTCTCACATTTTAATATGCTATTTTTTAATTAAATATATTTATTTTTCTGTATTAAAATACAGATATAATATACAATTTATCTAAAATAATCATACTATATATTATTTATTAAATTCTAATACATTTCAAAATGGGTATTATATACAATTAATTTATAATAAATTATATTTCTAGGATTTATGAATAAATATAAATATTATATTCTTACTATTCTTACTTAGATATGAAATGTGCAGTTATCTTTCTATCAGTTAATAACAATTTTTATTAAAATATTATTACAAATATACAATTATTCTTATTTTACCAATACATCACTGGAGATAAACAAATACATGTGCCACTCAGAAACCAAAGCGACATTTTCTTTTGAACAAACCTCGTACAGAATATATTTGATTTTTCATTTTTTTTTTTACTCTCAGGTAAATTCGAATCCTAAATTCATATCTCTTTTCAACATTATGATAAAATTTTTGTTATTATAATTTCCCAATTAGAAATTCCTTTGTGCCATTATGAATTTAATGAAATTAACTCAAAATCGACTAAAACAGCTCTTGATTATTCCAATATTATCACCACAAAATTATATATATATATAAATAGGTATTTATTAAAATTAAATTTCAAATTCGAATTTCAAATATGAACATATTATATTATATAGTTTATAAAATTAAGTATCTATTATATTATAAAAATATGGAAATTGATTTCCATTATATATATTATTAATAAAAATTAGAAAAACAAAAAAAAAAATAGATAATGGAATTTCCTCAAAATAAAAACAATTATAATCCTTTAATTAAATAACTTTTTAATGGTAAGTTCAATTTTAAAATGTTATTTAATATTAAAAAATAACTAAAAGCTATCTATTTTCATTATTATTATTATTATTATTATTTTATAAATGTTGAAAACTTTCAAAAAGTCACAATTGATTTAATTTTTCTTTTGTAATTTGGTTATAGTCATAATTATAGTTAAGATCCTAAATGACAATTATATAATATTATTTAAAAAAAAACCTCTGAATTTTGTATGTCCTACGCAAAGACAACGCCTATCAAGCCGGTTATATCAATGAGGTGTCCTATGATCAGTAGAACGGGTCCTTTACCTTGATTTTCTTGATCGGAGGCGCTATCAAGTAGCTTTTCCTCAATGTTGTTCCCGGAGGCTGGGTTGACTCCGTCCCATAGACCCCAGCTAGGGAAATTCCCTTGCCAGGCCCGGGACTTGAACCCGGGACCATGTGAATGTGAGGTAGGTTCGCTACCCACACACCCAATGGCGCCTTCTAATATTTATATATATATACTATAAAATTATAGTTTATTTTTTCATATTTAAAGTATAAACATTATTTATTTTTTTTTTACATAAAAATATTACTTAAAGTACTAGAAATAAATAAACGCACTAACGAACTCATCATTTACGAAGTATTTGACATTGAAAGCAATAAATAATATTTATTTTCAAGAATAATTGGCACACGGAAATAAAAATTAATGCAAAGAAAAATGTGATTGTATGTATATTGCTATCATTCAACAAGACAACGTCAAATATATAACAAACACATCAATTTAAAAACTTTTTATTTTTTCCTTTTCAAAAATAATGATCTAATTAAAAATAGAATATAAATTTATTCAGTTTTTCTTTAAGAATTATATGTATATATATTGTAGTATGTAGAAAAATGTAAATATATAAATAGTCTTGATATTTTCAACAAGTGAACAGTTGTCAATCGGCACCATTAAGATCTTTTCTTTTTCTTTTCAAGTATCTTTATAGATAAACAAAACAAAACCATTAATAAAAATATACCTAACAATATTCCATTAATAAAATCAAAAAATATATACTTAAAATAAATAATATTATTTACAAAAAATATTTATTATTATCAATATTATTTTTTATTTAATATTGTCAATTAAATTATGTTAATTTTGAATTTTGAAAAGGAAAATTAAATTCTGAGACAGAAAATTCAAAGATGAAGATGATCTAATGATCTAAAATCTAAAACTTTAACTGTGTAAGTTTATTTTAAAAAATTCAATCATTAAATAATTTTAAAATAATTAATTAATTTATAATACTAATTTGAGATTAGATATTAATTCTTTCTTATCACAATCCATAAGATAAAATTCAATTATTAACACTATAAAAATCTTTACAGCCATTTTTTAATTGTAATCAAATATCTTTTTAATTAATTACTTATTTTAAAGTAAAAAGTTACAGTTTTTTTTTGTAGTTTACATTCAATCTGACAACACTATAAATTAATATTGTATATACATATCATACAAAGTTTTCCACTTTGTCGAGATTCATTCATTTTTATTGTGTACAAATTTGAAAAAATAATTATATAAATTTTTAACTAACATTATCTATATGAATATGGAATAATAAATTTAAAAAATTGAATTTATAGGGGAGAAGGTGTACCTAAATATGGACCATCAGATTTTTATGCTTGCATAATTCTCTACTCTCGGGCGCGATCATCCGTGGTGATATCCGCATCTTGAAATTGATCCATTCTTAAAGTGTATGATCGCGAGAGGCGAAAATGGATCGTTTATAATAATGTTAAACAAAAACAATCATCGTCTAAGAAAAATCAACCTCCATTAACTACAGAAAAGTTTACTGGTTTACTTGCGAATTTATGTTCAATAATTTCAAGTGGTTTGTAATTAAACATCTATTTTGTATTTTCCTTTTCATTTCATTTCATTTTTAAAATATTATTATAAAGTAGCGCATATTTCTAGAATATGGATTTCCTAAAAAAAAAAAAAAAAAAATTAAAAAATTCTCATTGAATGCAAAATGAAATGATTTTAGAAGGACGAAGGACCTTTACTTTAAAAATACCTACTAAATTTGTCTCACAACAGTCTATATAGGTATGTAGGAATTAATTTTAATTTTAATTTTAAATTCAATTTTAATTTTTAATACCTGATATTGGATTGGAGTCAGAAAAATGGTACACCTTTTATTCTAATACTTATATATTGTATAAATCATGATTATTTAAAAATCGTTTTTCTTTAATGTTGTTTATCTACTCGTATTATTAATCTTAAATTTAAAATTTTTTACAATATTTTCAACTCTATTGATATCTTTCACAATTTTATTTATTTTATTTATCACGGGCCTGGCAATGGAATTTCTCTATCTCAGGTTTATGGGACCGTGTCAACCTAGCCCCCGGGATCAAAATTGGGAAAGCTACTTGATAGCGCCTCCGATCACGAAAATCAAGGTAAAGGCTGAGAGAACCCGTTTTACTGATCATACGACACCTCATCATTTATATAACCGACTTGATAGCCGTTGTCCTTGTGTGTAGGTCGTACAAAGACAAAGAGTTTTTTTTCATCACATACTCTTTAATTAGGCTCATCGTCCTTTTTACAGAGGGTTTCTGATTTACAACATAAAAAATTCAGAAAAGTAAAAAAAAACAACTACATATTTACATTTTAATGCAGCATTCACTCATTCATTCACTTATTGTTAGTTTCAAGAGTCCCTCATGTATTTAACCACTCTTTAAGACACTCTCCCAATTGGCCCTTTTCAAGAAATGCGATCTAAGGTGTCCATCAATCTAACCAGGATATGAATTAAGTCTTCTCTCTCATAAAAGTTATACAGGGTGCATCTAATATTAGGATCACTCTTCAGTAAATACATTGCCATTAGATATAAAGATGATCATTCGAGAGCGAGTCAACTTTTTCAAAAATAAAATTTTACATTTTTATTATTATTATATTATATTGTATAATTTTAACTTTCTAGTAAATCTAAAATTCATTTTAATATAACATAAACTCTTCTAGCTGGAATGGAATTGATTGTACAATAGTAAGAAAATGTAGTTAAATAACAAATATAAGAACAATACAAATTTTAATCAACCATCAAAGTATTAATACAAACTATTGTCAAATTTTCTCTTAATAGCTCGCGATCCTGCCATGATTCATTAGTTTAAACATTGTCATTTATTATTATTATTATTATTATATTAGGTTCGCACCTAAGGGTGGGGTGAAAAGTTTTCGGCCTGACCAAGAAAAACAATGTTTTAAATTTTTTTTTTTGCTTTATTTTTCAACATTCAAGATAGCTGAGACCTGTACGATGTCAGCTGAACGTGTGCAAAATATTTTGAATATGAAAAGCTGTGTGCAACGTGGATGCCGCGTTTGCTAACGTTAGACCAAAAACTGCTTCGAAAAAACATTACTACCGACAATTTGGCGCTGTAGGCGTAATCCAAACGGATTTTTGCGACGATTCATAACTGTTGATGAGACTTAAATTAAATTAAATCCATTTCTAATTCAGTTCAGCTGACATCGTACAGGTTTCAGCTATCTTGAATGTTGAAAAATAAAGCAAAAAAAAAAAATATTTAAAAACATTGTTTTTCTTAGTGAGGCCGGAAACTTTTCCCCCTATCATCGTATATACATTATATATACTTAGATAGGTATATTTATTAATGGTTTAATTATTGGAAATGAATAATAATTTTAACAAAATCTTTAAGTACGCAAAACATGAAATTAGAAAATTAATATTTATTTTTCTTGTAAATAAATTATAATAAAATGTTGAAAATTTATTACATTTAATTTATCAATTAGTAATTAATGATAGAACAAGAAAATAGATGAATTAAATGACAAAAATCTGAGTTATGCTCGATGATACAAGACCAAGAGAGTTGGAACGAAGGCAGTAACCGGATACTAAATTATGAAAAAAAAACATTGTAGAGATTTGTATTATTTTTGAATATTTATTTGTTGTTTAACTTTTTAAAAATTTAACACAATACTGTCCATTTTCATTCATTTCCATTTTCAAGTTTTTTTTTTTTTTTTAATTATTCACATTTAATTTAATCACATATATTACGGCACAACGAATACAATCTGACTAGCTAAAATTTTTATAATAATTTTATAATCTTTACTAATATTATACATATAACCAATGATTAAATATATGTAGAATGAATGTGCCTTCTTTTCTCTTTTCTTCAATGACATCAACACTGATTCATTTCTCATAACTGTGTTCTAATTAATTTAATTAATTAATTAATTTAAGTCTCATCAACATTTATGAATCGACGCAAAAATTCGTTTGAATTCGCCTACAGCGCCAAATTGTCGGTAGAAATGTTACGAATACAATACAGATTGTATTCGTACATTTATGAATCGACGCAAAAATTCGTTTGAATTCGCCTACAGCGCCAAATTGTCGGTAGAAATGTTTTTTCGAAGCAGTTTTTGGTGTAAGGTTAGCAAACGCGGCACCCACGTTACACACAGCTGCTTTCCATGTTCAAAGGCTTGTGCAAAATAATTTGCACAAGTTCAGCTGACATCGTACAGGTCTCAGCTAATTGAATGTTGAAAAATAAAGCAAAAAAAAAAAAAAAAAAATTTAAAAACATTGTTTTTCTTGGTCAGGCCGGAAAGTTGTCATCCCACCCTCGTATATGATGCCAGGAACGACTATATATATAAAATAATTTAAATGTTGTTTTCCATAGTTATTTAGTCATTATTATTGAAATTAATTAATTAATTTAATAAATTACAGAATAATAGTATAATATATGTATGTAAATTCAACTTTAATCCAAAAAGAATTTTAGGTTTAATTTCGTCTGAATACTGGCTTTATTTACAGAAAGAAAAAAAAAGCAGACATGTTTTCGGTGGACCAAAAGGGTCCAAGGAATTCGTCGGCTACAAGTAATTTTTATTAATTTTTATTCTTTTTTTTTCTCAGATAAAAATGATTGAGATTGATACAATTTTATTTTTTTTTTATTTTTTTTTTTTTGAATTGTATTAAATTTATTTTTTAAAATTTGTGAATTAACCATTACTCTACTATGTCTTTATAAAATTCCATTTATTATCTATTATTTTTATTGTTATTTATTGATATACCGAGCAAATAATAGGAAACTAGGAAACTTCATTTCTTATGATGTAATTTATGTATTTATACATTGAAATTTAGAGAAAAATATTGGGATACAAATAAGTACAGATGGAGTTTGAAAACCCAATAAAATATTCCCTTTTTGAATTGAATTTTTTTTTTACTTAATTCTAAATTAATCTTATCAAATATTATTACCTACCTATACTTACATTAAGACACTAAAAACTTATTCAACCATATGTCTACATTTAATCAAATTCTTCAACAAAGTTTCAATTTTATAAAGAAATAATTTCATTAATAAAAAAAATAAAGTTTTATTAAATTATAAAATATAAGACTTTTATTATTATTAATATTATTATTATTAATATTATTCAAAATAGCTCCTTTATTTAATCTAAAATCATAACTATAAAGTTCTGTCGGTTGCATAATCATCAGGCGGTCTATTCACTTTTAGGGAAAATTTATATTATTTATTTTAAATATGAATTTATAAAGTCACTATGACTTTGAAATTTTGATTAAAATAACACAAATATTAAAAATAAAACGAAAAACAATTTTTTGTAAAAAAAATTTCTAAAAATATAGTTTTGAGGGGTACCTAGTATAATTATTTAAGAATAATAATGATAATAATATAATTGTATTAATTCAAAAAATTCATGCTGATAATATTTTATCAGTCTTTGTTTTTTTTTTTGTTTTTGTTGTGGGTGTAATAAAAGATGTCCCTTTGGGATGGATACAGGTAGTTTCGTAATAGCCCATATACGATTAAGAAAGGAGAATTTTGGGTGGTTTTGATTTGAATCGGTTTCTTTTCGTTTAGCTTCTGTTTTTGTGATTTAAAAATTTGGAAAACCTGGTTGAACGGGGGGGGGGGGGGGATGGTTTCAAGGTGTGAGAGGCCAATTTTTCCTATCAACGAAATGGGCAATTTTCCCACGTCTGGCTAACTGCCTCTTTGGCACCCTCGCGTTTGCTGTGACCGCTGTCTTGGGGCCCCCCCCTCCCCGACGCGGGGCCCATCGATCGGGCGCCGGCGCACCCCTTCGTCCCTGGCTGGGTCGTCCCGCACGGCACACGCCGGCCGGGCAGAGACTAGGTCGCTGTTTGGGCGCTGGATGTGCGATCACGCCAGCACCGGATGCTTCTTCACAAGAAAGGTGAGTACAAATTTCCTAACCGGATGGGATCGGTCATTCATTGATTTGTACATTGGAAACAATTTTCATTTTTTTTTTTTTTTGTCATAAACAATTTTTCGAAATTGGAATATCTTAGCCGGGGCTCTCCAACTCTACTGCCATCTGACGGCCGCGCCCTCTATTTATCCACCACGTGACTTGTCGCTCGCACCCCTCTTACTAACTACTACTACTACTACTACTACTACTACAACGGCCCAAAAAATTAAAAAAAAAAATTTATAAAAACCAAAAAAAAAAACAAAAAAAACACCGTTTCCATATCTTAAACATTGTTTTACTAACTATTGTCTTAGCTGGCCAACTTTCCTATTATTCACTGGCAGATTTATTGATCTCTTAATCGGAAGTTCCCTCACTACCAACCACATTACAAAGTGAATGGGTGGTGGGGAATCCTACTCCTACACTCCTACTTCTTCTTCTTCTTCTTCTATCGTATTTAGTGACACGCTTATTTATCATCATTTTCATTAAATATTAATTCATTTATATTACGAAAAAAATACAAATTAAATATATATGTAATAAAATTATAGTAATTAAATATATTATCTTTTTTTTTTTTTTAATTTTATTCATTTAAAATTTTATAAATTAAAAAGTAACAAACACACAATAAAATTTTAATTTTAGTATTCAATTATAATCATAGTTATCAGTTAAGTAAATACTTAATTATTTTTAATTCAATTTTTTTTAAAAACAAATAAAAATAAAATAAAAAAATTGTGTTAGTTTTAGCAAGCTGAAATTTTTTATTTACTTTACTATTATCATCAAAATCGTAAATAAATATAATGTAATATAATATAATATATCAAGGATATATTTTTATTTATTTATTTATTTTATTTTAATATTATTTGTTTATAGTTTTATTTTTGTAAAGTATTAATGAAGAATAAAAATAAAAATTAGTTTAGATTTGAAAGAAATTTTTGTACATAACTTTCCCTAAAAACATAAAAAAGATATATTACATTATTATTTTAATATTCCAAATTATCTTTAGTAATTATTTTTTTTTAAAAAAAAAATGATAAATATTATAGTATATTATATAATTTATAAAAAATATTTTTTGATTAAAAAAATTAACATTTCAAACCACATCGTGATTTTTACTCTTATCGCATAATATTTCACCAGATAACACCCTCTCCATATCATTATACCTTTATATATATATATATATATATATATATATATAGGTATATATATATATCAATAATGAATAATCAATAAAAAAAAATCGAGGGCGATTTTACAATACTCTTTTCTGAAATTATCTCTCTTTATCTTTTTATTGATTCAATTTTAAATTTTATATATTAAAAATGATTTGAAAATAAAAAATTTTCAATTTTAATTTTTATTATATACATATACGTACATAATACTTAAACTTCATTTTATATATTTTTTTCTTATTGAAACTATCTATATTAAAATTGTTAACTATGTATTTTAAACTCTAAATGAAATTAGCTGGAGTGTCTCCACTCGACTATCTCGCAAATTTTAATTGGATTAAATAACATAATATATTATATTTATATTAAATTTAATTAATTATAAATTATAAATTAAAATTAATAAATAATATTTATTAAATCAGCGCATGTTTGGCTCTTTGTTGATGGCACCACATCACGTGCTGGTGCGTGATTGCCCGTCAACGGTTTATAAAATGAATTCCGGTACTTTCAGCGATACAATCAAGCTGAAATTCTATATATAGCAGTTTTATACAATTATTAATCATGTGAACAATTTTCAAACATATATCTTTATTTTTACGGTCACTTTAGAGGAAAAAAAAAAATCAAAACGTTGTAGGTTGAACTACATTTCTCAAAAGTTGATCGAAAACTATGAATTTTGAATAATGCCCATGTACCAAATTTGATCATTCTAGCTCAAACCGTTTTTGCGTAATCTTGTTTACATACACACACACACACACAGACATTTTTCTCAACCTTAGTGAAAATGATTCAGGAACCTTCAAAACGTATAAAAACATCAAAATCTCGACATCGAAATTTTCGTGATCGCAATACTATCTCTGGCGAGATAGTAAATAAAAAATCACTTGGTATATATTTAGAGGTAAAATATAAATAAATTATTACTTCTAATAAACTTAAATTTAAATTGATATACCTAAGAATCAATATTTAAAAAATAATAATAACGACTACAGAATAAGCAGTCGAAACGTTAAACGTTTTTTTTTTTTAATTTAATAAATAAATTATACAAAAATATCGTCTTTTAATAAAAAAAATCCCTTTAATTTGTTTTATTAATAATAATAATTATAATTAAAATGACTGGCATTGGGTTGGATCGTTTTATTCTTTCAACTTAAATGGGTGGAGAAAGATTTTTTTTCTTTCTTTTACTGCCTGAAGGAAAAGACAAATGGGCAACTTGCCCCAAGTTCAAAATGAGAATCGCAGGGAGCTTGTTCGTTCTAAAAGATTTATTTTTTAATTAAAACAGAACATAACAAATTAAAACAATAGAGCACAAATATGATATCGAACCACCGCCTCATAAAGAGAACAAGAAACCAATTAAGGTCGTGTAGAAAATTACATTCCCATATCGTATTTTATATTTTACACAATTCTTAACCTACTTATTTTTTTTTTATATATTATTATTATTATTATTATTATTATTACTATTTTATATACGAGGGTGGGGTGAAAAGTTTCCGGCCTGACCAAGAAAAACTATATTTTTAAATTTTTTTTTGCTATATTTTTCAACATAAAGTCTATCAACAGTGATGCATTTCCCATAACGGTGTTCTAATTAATTTAATTAATTAATTATATATATAATTAATTAAATTTGATTTAATTTAATTTAAGTTTAATCAACAGTTATGAATCGTCGCAAAAATTCGTTTGGATTACGCCTACAGCGCCAAATTGTCGGTAGAAATGTTTTTTCAAAGCAGTTTTTGGTCTAACCTTAGCAAACGCGGCACCCACGTTGCACACAGCTTTCTATATTCAAAGGGTTGTGCAAAATCTTTCGCACACGTTCAGCTGACATCGTACAGGTCTCAGCTATCTTGAATGTTGAAAAATAAAGCAAGAAAAAAAAAATTTAAAAACATCGTTTTTCTAGGTCAGGCCGGAAACTTTTCACCCTCGTATATAAAATAATAATAATAATAATAATAATATGAATAATTTTCTTATACGTATAATAAATAGTTTATATTATATTCTTCAAATATTTGATATTCAAAATGGGATTATTATTTTTACTATCTCGCCAGATCACGAAAATTTTCAATATCGAGATTTTGATGTTTTTATACGTTTTACAGGTTCCTGAATCATTTTCACTAAGGTTCAGAAAAATGTGTGTATGTGTATGTGTATGTAGACATGATTACGCAAAAACGGTTTGAGCTATAATCATGAAATGTGGTACACGGGCATTATTACAAATTCGTAGTTTTCTATCAACTTTTGAGAATTGTTACTCAACCTTAAGAGGGTCATTACCTACAACGTTTTCTTTTTTTTCCCTCTAAAGTGGCCGTAAAAATAAAGATATATGTTTGATAGTTTTACACATGATTAAAAATTGTATAAAACTGCTATATATAGAATTTCAGCTTGATTGAATCGCTGAAAGTACCAGAATTCATTTTTTAAACCGTAGACTGGCTATCACGCACCAGCACGTGACGTGGTGCAATCAACAAAGAGCCAAACATGCGCTGATTTAATAAATATTATTTATTAATTTTAATTTATAATTAATTAAATTTAATTTAAATATAATATATGTTAATTAATCCAATTCAAAATAACAAAAAGTAATATACCTACTAATAGTATAGTATAATCAGTATATTTCAATATATAAATATTAAATATATAAATATTTATTCACCCTAAAATTCAGATCAATTTATTAAGCCGATATACAGTCTTTACCTTTTTTTTTTTTTTACTGTGAGTCATAATTTAACTGTATTTCGCGTGATTTTTTCCTAAGATTTCCCAAACGATAGAAAGATTCTTGTATAGAGCTAATGTAAAGTTGTGAATGGATTGTTAAGCGTGACCTGAAAGCCCCTTGACCCTCATTTACCTCATTCTACACCTTATCGAGGGTATCTTGTATATATATCCTTCCTTCCCTCCCCCTCGCCAACACACCCACCTATGCAAATATTTCAATTCACTAACTTTTTCTTTATTTTTCTTTATTCTTATTTATATTTAAAATACATATATTATACTATTATTCTGTTTTTTATTAAATTAATTAATTAATTTCAAAAATAATGACTAAATAACTATGGAAAACAACATTTAAATTATATATATACTAGCCGTTCCTGGCATTATATACGAGGGTGGGGTGAAAAGTTTCCGGTCTGACCAAGAAAACCGATGTTTTAAATTTTTTATTTTTTTGGTTTATTTTTCAACATTCTAGATAGCTGAGTGAGACCTGTACGATGTCAGCTGAACGCGTGCGAAATATTTTGCACAACCCGTTGAATATTGAAAGCTGTGTGCAACGTGGGTGCCGCGTTTGCTAACGTCAGGCCAAAAACTGCTTCGAAAAACCATTTCTACCGACAATTTGCCGCTGTAGGCGTAATCCAAACAAATTTTTACGTAGATTCATAACTGTTGATTAAACTTAAATTAAATTAAATCAAATTTAATTAATTAGAACACGTTTTGAGAAATGTATCAGTGTTGATGGAGATTATGTTGAAAAATATAACAAAAAAAAAAAATTTAAAAATATAGTTTTTCTTGGTCAGGCCGGAAACTAGTCACCCCACCCTCGTATTCTGCCGGCGGCATAAAACTCTTCTTAGTATATAAAATTCTTAACTTTATTCAAATCGTCTTAATAATTTTTTTATTTTTTTTTTTTCAAAATTTATAATAGTAAGACACAATTTTAATAAAATGAAGTTAGTTACAAATTAATAATTTTGACAATTTGTAACTAACTTCATAATGTTATAGACATCTCATAAATACGACGGAAATTATATATATATTGATATATACAAATGGTCCAATAAAGATTATTAGGAATTTTAATTATTGGGAAACCAATTGGGAAATAACTGGTGGTTAGAACAAAGATTTGAGAGATTATAAAGCTAAAATAAATCGAAATGAGAGAATTATCTCTGTTGTATTAGTAAAATAAATTAAAAGTTCTCAGCACCCACTATCCATAACTATTATTCCTTATATATTCTTATTTTCCAACGTTTTTGGTCATTTCCCAATTGGTTTCTTTACAAAAAAATTTATTGCCCATCTTTACTTAAATTTCCCTCTTATATCGATAACTTCTATAATAATTTTGATAAAGCTAGCCTGTTTAGGTTTAACAACATTAAACTTGTTTATTATTATTCTTTATGATTGTAGATTCTAATGTAAGTATTCAAATTTTTTTTACATTTACAAAAATCATGTCAAATATTTTAAGATTACTTAATATTAGTAAATAATTTGAATAAATTTGCTAAAAATAAAAACAATAAACTTGAGTTGATAAAGTTTGTTTATTAGTAATATATAGAAAAAGAAATATTTCTTTTTATTTATTTATTATATGAATAATATATTTTTATACAATATTTTATCAAATAAATCATAATCATACGTTCTATGCCATGAAATGATTTTTATATTTTTTTTTATCTACATCTCAAAGTGAAATTTAAAATAAATAAATATTGTAATGATTTTTTTGTATATGGGTGGATATTGCAGAGGAAAATCTAAGAAAAAGAAGGGCTGGTCTCCTATGCGTAATGGAAAAGGGTGGACTTTGAATCGGCGTGAACTGCCCCGAATATCTGGACTACAAAAAAAAAAGAGAAAAAAAAATTAAATTTATCATTAAGAATAAAATTTATAATAAGATTTATTATATTTGATATTTAAATATAAATTTTCAAAACCTTTAAAGATTTAAATGTAAAGATTTTAAATTATAAAATTATATACAGTAATTTTTTTATATTTTTTTTTATAAAAAAAAAGAAGACATTTTATAAAAATTATAAATAAACCAATATTTGTTGGGAAACAATTTTTGTAATTCTTTGATTAAAAAAATAAAAAAAAACAATCCTTCTTGTAAAACAATATTTTTTGTTAATAATGTAGCCGGTCCTTTTGTAAGTGATAGTCCGTGGACCACCGAGTGTAATGGTGGTCGTTTTTTGGCTTCCAATAAAGTCCGTCTGCTCTCGACGGTAGCCTACGAACGACTGCCCTTGTCTCTTTTCAACCACTAGTCTCTCTGGGGAAACGTATTACAATAATAAATAATCCTTTCCAAAAATAAATTTATTTTTAAATATTTTTTTTTTTTATAAGGATTAATGATATTTTTAAAATATCATTACAATATATATATACTCGTAGTTGCCTTCCGAATGTGGTCAGAAGCAGACGTGTGCCAAAGACTCTTTGGAGCTTCGGAACACAGTAAGACTATAATTTTTTCACCTGTACCAAGTTCCAACATTGACTATGGATCACACTACGGCCCAAAATGCTAAAATTACATATCCTATTAATCAAATACCTGTTGATTGTTAAAAAAAATTTAATTAAAAATTACAATATGTTATTTACATTTTATTAGTAATTTTTTTAAAATAATAAATATTTAAATATAGTAAATAGTTTTATAAATAGTATAATAGGGATGAAAGCCTCAACAATGAAAAAAAATTCTTTTATACCTATTATATAGGTATACCATATAATATAAAATATAATATGATAATACTTATTAAAAATAGTAATTTAGTGATTTTTATAAAATTAAAATCAAATGTTGTATTTATTAATATAATTATGATTACTAATAATTATAGAATGATTAAAGAAGCCATGAAGGCTGAAAAGAAACACCTTATCCTTATCCCAAGGGTCGATGTCTAAGAGAACGAGAATCCCAACTCCCAACTCCCAATTCTAAATGATCATAATTAGTTAGCTTTTTTATTTCTGGAATGCATAGAGCTCATGCAATTCCTCATTATGCAGTCTCCGCCATTCCCCGGTGACCACATCTTTCTTTGCTCCTATTCTTCTCAAATACTCTAAATCTACTCTCGTCCCCCAGTGTTTTAGACCATGCCTCACACCCTTATAATACAACCGGCAAAATAATTGTTTTATATATTTTAATTTTAATCCCCTTTGACGAAATAAGCCCCTTTACAGCATGATGACAGGCGTTGCTTTACTCAAATATTATTATCGTTCGTGATGACAGAATTTAAGTATTTACATTTTTCTACATTTGCAAATTCTACGTTTTGTGATGTAGAAAAATATGTAAAAGATCCAACGAATGCAAAATAATATAATTTATAAATAATTATAGTAAAACAAGTATATATTAATATAAAATATTTGTGTAGGAGGAGGAGGAGGAGGAGGAGGATATCTATTATAAAATATTTATTATGTTTTGTGGACAATTACTCTAAATATATTAAATGTAATCCATTGGATTTGAGATATTCTCAAATATTCAAATGGTGCTATATTTATTACAAAAACAGTTAATACGATGAGATCTATTTTTTAAAAAGAACCATTTTATTTATCTTCCGTGCGTATAATTAATAGCCATTCTCAGATTTTATTTACCCAGACAGTCCGACATGGCAGACAATGCCTGTTGAATATTTGATTAATTTCTTTTTCTATCGAGAACGAATACGAAGGGATAAACTGTTTATCATTCTCATATGAAGAGGGTGAATTTTTTTTATCTCTTATAATAACACATATAATAGTTAGTTGATGTTGGAATAAACAACATTTGAACGCAATTGCCACTCCTAAGCGGATTAGTAACAAAAAGAAAATTTTAAACGAACTCTAGAATTGTGTGTTTAAGATTTTCAATAAAATCTCTATTTTAGGATAAACAAAGCAATGAACTAATCAAAAACAATTTTGATTAATATTATCTACATATATTTATTCATTTAAACATATTATAAATATATATTATATTGATATGTTAGAAGGCGCCGTTGGGTGTGAGGGTAGCAAACCTGCCTCACATTCACATGGTCCCGGATTCAAGTCCCGGGCCTGGCAAGGGAATTTCCCTAGCTGGGGTCTATGAAACGGAGTCAACCCAGCCTCCGGGAACAACATTGGGAAAAAGCTACTTGATAGCGCCTCCGATCAAGAAAATCAAGGTAAAGGTTGAGAGGACCCGTTCTACTGATCATAAGACACCTCATTGATAGAACCGGCTTGATAGGCGTTGTCCTTGCGTAGGAAGTACAAAACTCTGAGGTTTTTTTTTTATTTATATGTTAATATATTAATAATCAGACATAAAATGCTTCTTAAAATACTCTAATTATACCCATAAATTGTCGGAAGAATTGCAGAATCCAATCAAATAAATCTTGTCAATTTAAATATTTTGGAAAATTACAAAACAAAAAAAAAAGTAAATTTTGTTTGTATTTGAAAGATTAAAACATATTCGTTATAATTCACGATTTATCTCTAATAAAAAGAAGTGTACATATACTATAATATTAAATCTATTATTCCTCCATAAGCTGACCAATTGAATATCAGTAGAGGTGTGTGCTTAATATTATAAAATCAAAGTAGTGTGTTTCAGACACAAAGTAGAAATTTTGAGGAGAGAATCTATATATATACATATGTGTAGAGGCTGTGGAAGGGATCGGTTCGGTGTGTCTAGGGGTAAATTTTCTTGAGAGGAACAGGAAGATTTCTTCTTTGGATTTTTAAATAAAAGCCTGAATATTTCATAAAAACGGTCTATTTACAACAAATAATTATATACAACCTTCTTCACAGTTCAGACACTAGATTGTTCATATGAGTCTGCTCAAAGCAATTTTGATTGGCTCTCACACAAAGCAATATGTTTGTTATTGATGTTCAGAGCAATCTCTCCGGTAAAAGCGATCTGTCTCTAGTCAAATCAATCTCCCCAGATATATCTAACCCTCTAGGACCCTGCTCGGGGATAATTGAAGTGGGGGAAGGGTTGAGAGACTTTCACTTAAATGTCGCCAAAGGCACTGCTTAGGGATGTTTGGAAGGTGGGAGGGTTAAGACACTTGCTTAGATCTCACCAAGGGTTTTCCGGGCACAAGTTTCGATATATATATATTGTATATATGGTATAGATAAATGTTTAAAATTGTATTTTTTATAGAGTTAAAATAAAATAAATATTTTATTTAAAAACATTGATGATCTAAAATATAACTACAATTTTTTGAGTAATAATAATAATCAATAACTTTTTCAATAATTTTAGAATCATGCATTTTGTTAATATCGTAATAAAATTAATACAAAATTTATAATCATATACCTTATATAGATTTTTTAATACTTGTTCAAAATAACTAATTAAAATATACCTACTTACACGTTAAACATATATGCCATTTGTTATTATTAAATTAAAATAAGTATTAATTTATATATAATAAATATATACTTATATTTAAAAAAATCAATTATTTTTCCCTTTAGAAGAATAATTAATTTTTAATTATTTATAAATTATCCAAAATATATAAATAATATTTAATATATATCTGCGGTGTCATATTAATATACTCGTATATCGTATTTGTCTTTTTATCAACCCACACCAGATATAAATGAAATATTTTGAATTAAAATATAAATGGCAATTAAAAAAAAAATAATAATTATATAAATTTATTATATGTGTATAGATACGTATATAATTATATATTTATTTATTTATTGTCGTATATAATATACTTATTATAAATTTACATTAATATTATTATAAAATTAAAATAGATATGATGAAGAGAGTGAATTTATAATGAAACGAAATGCCAAGGGATTTATTTATTTCTAATGCAATAGTTTCAAACCAAATGTCTGCCAGTTGTCATTTTGTCTCTTTCTATCTAACAGAATATCAATTAAACGACATTTAAATACTTAATTATTTATGATAACTAACAAATAAATACGCATTTTATAATGGAGGGTTATTTTTCAAAGTTTTTTTTTATATATATATTTATTTATTTTTTATAAATTATATAAATCACAAATTTTATATATAAATAATATACCTATACTATATATATATTTACTTTAAAAAAAAAACTCTGACTATGTATGTCCTACGCAAAGACAACGCCTATCAAGTCGGTTATATCAATGAGGTGTCCTATGATCAGTAGAACGGGTCCTCTCAACCTTTACCTTGATTTTCTTGATCGGAGGCGCTATCAAGTAGCTTTTCCTCAATGTTGTTCCCGGAGGCTGGGTTGACTCCGTCCTATAGACCCCAGCTAGGGAAATTCCCTTGCCAGGCCCGGGACTTGAACCCGGGATCATGTGAATGTGAGGCAGGTTCGCTACCCACACACCCAATGGCGCCTTCTATATAATTAATATACCTATACTATATATATTTACTTACTTATAAATATTTTAAAAATAATTAGTAATTAATTAGTGATTAATAAATAAAATTAACTATGATTGAACTTAATAAATAAATATAAAAATATCAAATAATAATAATAATAATAATTAATTTTTTTTTACTTTTTATTAAAGAATAATTTTATTCTTAAAATTGTTTATTTTTCTCTTTTTTTTTATTTTCATTGTTTTCATATGTGTTCATTGATTTGCACTTTTAAATTAATCAAAAGTGAACATCTACTAAAGTGAACCAACATTCTGATTCAGTAGATTACCAAATGCTTTTAATTCCATTATAATATATAATTACTTTTTTTTTGTTTACTTAAACGATCTATTTATTTATCACTGTCATATTCACTTTTTAAAGTCAAGTTCAAGGTAGGGATTTAATATTAAAAAAAAAAATTATATATTTATATTGAAAGGCCAATTTTGATACAATATTTATAATAATGAAGATAAATTTGAATTTCAAATTTGAATTGAGTACTTACATATAAATTATATAAATATATTGATCAATTGATTTACATTTAGTAGTTCGTTTAAAGTAGTGATTCTCAACCTGGACGATATCGCTCCCTGAGGGACGATCGACATCTTAAAGAGGGCGATTATTTGCCTATACGATTTTGGGGGGCTAAATAATTTTCAACTCTAAAAAAAAAGGAAAGATAATTTTGCGAACAGGCTTTTAAACCTTTCCGATGCCATTTGATAGCCCTCGGGCTAATCTATTAATAGCGTGAAATCCATTGGAAAAAATAAATACTTTTTGAGAAAAGTGAAAAAATAATTGTTTTCTTACTTTTTATTATTTTTATATGTGACGTTACAGCCACCGCTTCTTATATCTTAGATAAAATAAAATTAAAAATATTTATGTTATATCCAATCTGTTTTTATTGCATTAATAGATACATTTAAATTAAGAAAAAACTAATGAAGATGATATTTTCCAGAGATATAATCAATAAAAATCGATTTTTCTTTATAATTACTATCTATGGTGTGAATTTCAAAAAAATTTACCACTCGGGGGTACAGGGGGCGGAGCCCCCGTCTAGGTGTGAAGAGCGTCGAGCAGCTAATACTATTTATATTCAAAAATATTCAACGAAAATTGATAATACTTATCTTAGAAATTAAATAGGTATTTAGATTCAATATTTCATTATCGATTTTATAAAATAATTAATAATGTATTTTGTTTGCCCTTTCCACGAATACAGAGTTATCCAATTATCTACATTCCTCAAGGCTTCAAATTAAATACTGATCTTATTTGTCAATTTGAATATTCTAAGACACAGGAATTTACCTTCTCTATGTTGGAAAATTTCATATGTTATCTATATATATAATACTAGCTACTCAGACCGCCTTCGGCACTTATCGCACCTAGATAGGGGCATAATAATAATAATAATAATTATAATAGAATATAATAATTTGGATTTAAAACAAATTTAAAAAATTTACCCAACTCCTTCTTTATCTAAAAAATCATATTTTAATTTTTATATAATCAATAAATTGAACTTTTAGATTAAATTGAAAAATAATGAAAATAATTGAAATAATATTTGAATATTAGAAATTAAAATAAAAATTTAAATATAATAAACATTCTTTGTATGGAACTTGCTAGAATTATTCATTTTATATTCACTGTCGGAAATGAATAAACTTCTTAATTCAATAAGTAAAAAAAAAATCTGGAGTGTCTCCACTCGACTATCCCGCAATTTGAATTGGATTAATTAATACTTTTATTATATTTAAATTAAATTTAATTAATTATAAATTATAAATTAAAATTAATAAATAATATTTATTCAACCAGCGCGAGTTTGTATTATTGTTGATGGCACCACGTCACCTGCTGGTGCGTGATTGCCAGTCATCGGTTTAAAAAATAAATTCCGGTACTTTCAAGCTGAAATTCTCTAGATATACCAGTTTTAATCGTGTGAAAAACTATCAAACATATATCTTTATTTTTTAAGTGACTTTAGAGGAAAAAAAATGAAAACATGGTAGATTATTAGACCCTCTTCCGGATGAGCTACATTTCTCAAAAGTTGATAGAAAACTACGAATTTTGAATAATGCCAAATTTCATGATTCTAGCTCAAACCGTTTTTGCGTAATCTTGTCTACACACAGATACACACATACAGAGAGACATTTTTCTCAACCTTGGTGAAAATGACTTAGGGACCTTTGAAACGTATAAAAACATTAAAATCCTGACATTGAAAATTTTCATTATCGCAATACTAGATAGTAACATAAATAATTGAAATAAATATATGTGAATAGAATATATATACTATATTTATATAATTATGTTATATATAGTGTGAGTTTTATATGAATAACACTAATGTGTAATATGTTTTATGGATGGGTTACAGGAAGGCCGCGAGGCGGACCTGGCGACGAGTCCTCGCCGCCAGGCGGCCGGCGGACAAGCGGCGCTTCAGAGCGTCATTGCCCCAAGGGACCCCCCAGCCATGGTGGTCCAAGGAGATTTCAGAAAGGTAATTTCATTCTTCTGCATTTCTTTTCACTCTTTTCTCAACTTTCATTTGGAAATTAGATTTATATATTTGTATTTACTTTTTTTTAACTTCATGATTATTTTATCTATTCTTACTAATTTTATTAATTAAAATTTACTAATGAAAATTATCAACTCTCATTCTAATCCAATATTTTAAAAATTCTATAATAAATTGAAATCAATATATATATATATATATATATATAGGAGGCAGCTAGCCGAGAGTGTAGCGTGGCAATTTTCTACATAAGAAGTCGACGTTCGATTCCAACTAAGAACAAATTTTTCTAATAAAATTAAATTGAACATCAGCTGCCTCCGTCTCCAGGAACTGTCAGTTCATGTGGAAGGCAACGGGAAACCAACGCATTAACATTCCCAAGAAAAATCATCATTGCTGGGGCGGCTTCAAAATAATATATACTCGTATCTGTAATTCTGTTTTTTTTAAAATTGAAATCAAATGTACTCGTTAATTTGGTAAAATGAATTATTTGATAAAATATGAGTTTCAATGGCTAATATACAAGTAAATATTTAATCCAATTGTAATATTATTATAATGTTATAATATATATAACACAATAAAGGGAATTATAATATATTTTTATTTGAATTCGACAGGTGAGCGGAATCAGCAGCGAGATCTTCCGGCAGATTGAGACAGTTGAAAATGAACATGATGCAGCTACGGCAGCCGCCCTACAGGCAGTAGAAAGACGAGGTGAAATGGTTGTTCGAATTTTGGAGCCACGATCATTGACGAGGTCGGCCGCTGAAGCATCACGTCGCTTCCTTGCTCTACAAGTAACAAAAATTATTTACAATACCTACATAAAAAACAAAATGATTTAATTCAAATTTTAGAATTAAATTAAATTTATTTTATTTTTTTTTAATTCTCATATTATATTTATAATAACATTTTTATAATTATATACTTTTATATATATATATATATATATATAAATAAAGAATTAAATAAACGTACGATATATAGCTACATTATTTTTTTTTTTACAAAATAGATTTCATTGCATGTTGCATAAACTTAAGGGGCAAAAATATAATGGAAACACTTTGTTACATGTTATATAACCGTAATATACAAATAAATCAATGTGTATTTTTTGAATTTATTTTTTATATAATAAATTCTTATATAATACTTTTCAAATTTACATTTATGATTATATAAAAATAATTATTTCACATTTTTATAATTAAAAAAAAAACATGAATGTATTTTAGTAAGATATTCATTCATTTAATATATTATATACATATAAATATCTACTTTTTCCATTTGTAACATAATAAGAATTATTTTTTTTTCATCTTCTTAGCATTTTCTTGAAATTACTTTATTATTTTATTATCTAATGATTAAATCATATACTAGACATTTTTACTGTTTTATGAATATTTCAAAGTATTGATTTTAGAAAAAAAAATAATGCATTTATTTATTCCAATTTTATATAAAATAATAAAATATTGAATAAGTCTTTATCTTATAATTAAATAAATAAAAATAGAATAAATCAAAATATTTATCTTAATTAATTATATATATATATATAAAATAATATTTTTGTTAGTTTTTATCAAAATACAATCAACGGAAACCTACATGGGACTATAAATTTTCCTGAAATACTCGTTTTATGAAATATAAGAGAATAAAAGCAGAGTAAATAATACTTTTATCAATTTCCAATCTTTTTTTATTGTGATATAATAAACAATTTAAAAGGTCAAAATTATCCTTGGGGAAAAAAAAATAAAGAACAAATAAGTGATACAAAATTGAGTTACTTTCAATTATTATTAATATAATATAAATCCATATTATATTTTAAAGAGGTATTTTAAATAAGTAAATTTTAAAGAACTTATATAATAGGTATTTGTTTTTTATTTTAATTATTTCTCCAAGTTATTTAATTTTACATTACAAATTAAGTGTAATCAAACTAAAACTTGTTTGTATATTACCTATATACAATTACATATATTCAACATAAATAGAAATAGTATATATATATGTGGTGTGTCTAAAAAGTTCGGTGAATGGTATGATATTAAAATAATAGTAAATACCTTTATTATCCTTCAAAATACTCTCCACTAGCCACATCACACTTCTGACAACGTTCTAATAACGCTTGAAAACTGTTGGACAAGTCTTGATGTGGAATCGTTCTCAGAGTAGTCGTCACAACGTTCAGGCCGGCAATCCATAAGCAGGACACCAGAAAACACAACTTACTGTGTCTTTGCTAATACCGAATTCGCAGAGTCAATCGCCGATATTTTGTTAGCCTCTCTCGTACACGTTCAGTGTTTTCTGGTGTCCTGCTTCTGATTCCACATCAACACTCCTCCAACAGTTTTCAAGCGTTATACGAACGTTGTCAGAAGTGTGATGTGGCTAGTGGAGAGTATTTTGAAGGTTAGTAAAGGTATTTACAATTAACATTCTCTTTTTAATGTTTTTCAATTCACCAATTCACCAAACTTTTTAAGACTCACCTCGTATATACATCTTATAGATGTTTTTATATTTTTTATAAAAATTTTCCACTAATTAAATAATTACTATAATATCTAATTATTTTTTAGGACGCCAAACATAATGTGTACCTGGTGGAAATTGTTAAAAGACCAGGACAAACTCTTGGTCTTTATATTCGTGAAGGAAATGGTCTCGAACGATGTGATGGTGTCTTCATTTCTCGAATTGCACTCGAATCAGCAGTATATCATAGTGGATGTCTAAAGGTTAACAATTTTCCTAATAAATTTCTTTCTTTTAAATTCTTGTTGTGATATAAATCATTTGAATGTCTTATATAATAATAATATAATAATTTGACAAAGATCTAAATTATGGGGTTAAATATGAATTAAAAAAAGTGGATTTATTTTTACTATATCGGCAGAAAATTTTCAATGTTGAGATTTTGATGTTTTTATACGTTTTGAAGGTTCCTGAGTCATTTTCTCCAAGATTGAGAAAAATGTGTGTGTGTGTGTGTGTGAGAACAAGATTACGCAAAAATGGTTTGAGCTAGAATAATGAAATTTAGTATACGGGCATTATTCAAAATTCGTAGTTTTCTATCAATTTTTAAGAAATGTAGCTTAACCGGAAGAGGATCATTACCTACAACATTTTGATTTTTTTTACTCTAAAGTGACCGTAAAAATAAAGATATATGTTTGATAGTTTTTCACATGATTACAAATTGTATAAAACTGCTATATATAGAATTTCAGCTTGATTGAATCGCTGAAAGTACCGAAATTCATTTTTTAAACCGTTGACTGGCAATCACGCACCAGCACGTGACGTGGTGCCATCAACAAAGAGCCAAACACGCCCTGGTTTAATAAATATTATTTATTAATTTTAATTTATAATTTGTATAATTAATTATTTACATAATAAATATAATATATGTTAATTAATCCAATTCAAATTTGCGGGATAGCCGAGTGGAGACCCTCCAGATTTTTTTAAAATTTTTTTTAATTTCATTAAATCAAAACAGAAACATTTCCATATCATTTCTATTAAATATCTCCTCATTTCGATTATTTAAAGTGCTTTTACATTAATTTGAAATATCATTCACTTTAATTACCAATGTGTTAACTGCCTCTCTCTCTCTCTCTCTCTCCCAATATAATAATAAATAATTAAATGGTCATAAAGTAATGAAACAAAACAAAATTAAGTTTTAATCACAAATACAAGAGTGTTTAAATTTTCTATAATTTTTTTTCTTTCTATCATCAAATAAAATAATAATCAAAAAAAAAACAAATTACATAAAAATAATAATTACTCAAAATTATTTTGTTATCTTTCATAAATAAATACAATATGTGATATTTATTTATTGTATAATTTTTATGCAATTTTCAATTTTTTTTTCTTTCAATCCTTTCTTAATAGGTTGGCGATGAAATTCTTGCTGTTAATTTGGTGGATGTTACTCGGATGAGTTTAGACGATGTTGTCATTATTATGTCAATTCCACGACGACTTGTGCTTGTCACACGTCAACGTAAACCAGGTGGGTCAATTTGTTTATCACTTTGTATGTATGTAGTTGTTATCATTTCAAACGGAAATTATAAGAAAAAAAAAAACAAAAATAAATATTTTCTAAGGTAAAGGTGGAAATGCTTCTCCGCATTTACAACCACGAACTGAACACAAACCACCACCGGTTGTTGTCATGAAGAAAGAAGTTCGTGAAGATGAAGATCGTGAAGAATTGGAACGATTGGATGCACATCGACGACGAGGAGACGGTAGAGAAATGGTAGGTTATACAAAAAATGCACGTACTATAATCGGAGAGGCCAAAGCCTGAGCAGCCGACCCCCACCCTCGGCCAACCAATTCCCGCGCTTGCCCCACCATTCCAACAAGACCACACCGCGCATCTCTGTTGCGCATATCTCATTTTTTATACTTTAGTTTGAGAGAGTAGAAGACTGTGATGGAGGGGAAATCACTCTAGGAGGGGTAGCCCCGCCTCTCCTGGCCGCCACCCCTCACGCCCCAACTTTGGTCTCTCCGATTATAGTTATAATCATATAAATTTTATATTGATAATTAAGTTAATAAATAATATTCAAAAAATAAAATAAAAATAATTGCATATTAAAAAACAGTACATATTTATTTATGAACATTTCAGTAATTAACTACCTATACGACATTCCATTAAGTTTTACAGTATCTAGTGTAAAAATTAATTAAATAAGATTAAATAATGATTATCTTAATTTTAAAATACAGTGGCGTACCTAGGGGGGTGCGGTGGGTGCGGTCCGCACCGGGCGGCACTTATCTTGGGGCGGCATTTTTTAAATTTAGGTATAGTTGTAAAAAGCAACCATTTCATATTTATTTTTTTTTCTTTCTTGAATAATAAATGATTATTATGATTATTATAAGTTTACTATTTGATTTATATAAATTATGATCAACTATATGATTTCGAATATTATTCCTCGGTATATATAAATGCATTTTAGTGTAAATTTTGAATTCTAATTCCAAGAACAGGATAATAATTTTATTTTATTGTATTCATTAAAATTCGTTGAATTCGTAAACGCATCTTTACGATTTTGTTCGGCAATTTTTCCTAACCAAAATTTTTTCATATCAGTTTATAAATGTCATTTCTTTTGAAAAGTTTATATGATTAGATGATCACTTTGAAGTGATATACCAATATTTTTTTAAATCATCTATCCTTCTTTTGAAAAGCAGAGACGGGGGAAAAAATATAAATATAAATTTTGAGAGCATTATACACGATTTTTCTAGTATGAAAGCTAGAAGAGTAAATATGTTTACAAGTACATACAAATATATGTGAAAAAATTTACTCTGTGTATTAATTAATATTGATTAAATAACTTAATAATTTATTTATGTGTATTAATTTATAAAAACCACTATTTGATTGACTTATAATAGAAAGGGCGGCAAAATGGAGATCGCCCCGGGCGGCAAAAGTACTAGGTACGCCACTGTTAAAATATAATATATAATATAATTAAATAATATTTTATATTTTAAATTTGAAATGATATTAGATATTTGATCAAATTAAAAAGAAAAAAATTAAAAAAAAAAGACAGACAGACATTTTATAAAATATTTGTATTTTTCAGATGGTATCCCATTCGAGATCGAGACTTGGCCTTGGATTAACGGGATTGGGTTCACATCAAGATCTTGGTTTATTAGATGGGTCTTCATCAGGAATCAATGGAGATGCCACGGGTCTCGAACTCTTTTACAACTCACGACCTGAGCCTCAATCTCATTCTCATCATTCTGCACACTCTCATCATTCTGGATCAGTTATGACCCCAAGCCATGGGCAACCACCCCCTCCACCACCACATCATCATCATCATTCAATGACGACTAGCCATTCAAGCACTAATTGGGCTCATTTATATGGAAGCCAGGTCATCACTGAACAACCCAAATCGCATCAGCAGCGTTATCCCAACACCTTAGAATCTTTAGCTGAGAAAGTTAGTAAAGATTTTATAAAAATTTTATAAAAAAATCAATATTTTAACTTATAAAAGGATCCTTTAATATATTTTCCAAAATTTTAATATCTATTGAAATAAAAGCAATGTGTTTAATAAATATTTTTTTCATTTTTTGTAGGTACATAGTTTTTATTCTGGTCCTACAACTCCTCAACGTGGTCCCCAACCAACCAGACGAATGTCAATGGGTCCCATGGTGAGATCCGATTCTCATCATGCATACTATTCTACGGGTACACGGCCAAGTTCTGCGTTAGCTAGATCAGGATCTGATCAACATCTACCTCGAATAGATAGTGGTGTAGTCTCTCTTCGTTCATCTCTCAAACATCATTCTGGTTATACAGGTCGATATCGCAGACACCTTGCAGGACAACAAGGTATAAAAATAAATAAATAAATAAATAAATTTCTTATTTTATTGTATAATATATGTAAATATAATAATAATTTAATTAAATCAACACATTCTTTTTTTTTTTTAAGGAACAAGTACGTTAGATAGATATGGATCTAGTCATCGACAGCGGCCTTCTTTAGATTATGCTAGCGATACGGAAGCAACTTGTGGCTCTTCATCTTATTATTATTATAGGCAACCCTTACAAGTTACACCCAAACAACCAACAATTACTTCCAGTGGAGCAAGTTCCGTTTCATTACGTAGCAACTCTTTACCAAGAGACCATTCAAGAACTCGACTTGGCGGATCACAGGTTAAAAATATTTATATACCTAGTAAAAATAAAATAAATAAATAAATAATGTGACAATTACAAAGAAAAGTTATGATTATTGTGTAAAAGTTTGTGCGGAGTTTATGAGTAAAAGTCAAAGAGTAGTGATTAGGCAAAACAAAAATCTTTATTCAATCAATTATATATTTATTCTCCATCGTTTTCTATAATCTTTTATCAATGTTCTGGCAACATACGGATGCTTTGATCATAAAAACTGGGCGGTTTAGATTCGAAGAATAAAGAGAGGCCTCAAAACAGTCAAAGTTTTTTCCATTGAAACAATTTTGCAAACGCTGAAACAAGTGATAGTCAGATGGTGCCATATCAGGAGAATACGGTAGATGCGTTAAGTTCTTCAGTTTACATAGCGTCTTTTTCGAAACGTGTGGTCTGGCGTTGTCGGAACGAAAGACGACTCCCTTGCGATTTGACAAAATTGCACGTTTCTCTTTTATTTCTCGATTCAGATTGGTTACATTAAAGAAACGGCTGCAGAAATTCGCTTAATTTTGTTCTTCTCGGTCAGCAAATATAACAATATATCGAGCTTCAAATCGAATCTCATCTTTTTTTAAACTCCGAAAAGCGGTTGATCGGTCAACGTTGCTGTAGGTGGATTATAACAAGAAGTAGATTTTATTTAACAAGGAAAATGTATTTATATATATCATTTACTCTGAAAATGTATTTATATTTTATATTCTAAATGATTATGTGAGTCATATAAATTATATTCAATTACTCTCAAGCAGTGGCGGATTAAAGGTCCAGAGCGCCCTAGGCAATCACTTTATCGGCGCCCCTGTATCGGCCATAAATGCCCATCATAATACTATAAATTTTAAAAATTCTGAGTTCGCGCGCCCCTTGTAACTACACGCCCCTAGGCACGTGCCTAGTTTGCCTTACGGATAATCCGCCTCTGCTCTCAAGTCAATATCTAACTCAAAATAGGGTAGAGGTAGGCGGATAATCAGTACAACCGAACCTCTTAAAAGAGGAAAATTTCTCTCATAATAAGAATTTATTTGAAATTTGAACTTATTTTCAAAATTCTTTTAAGTTCAGGTTTAATTTGTATAATTTTAAGATTTTTTTTTTTATTGTAAATTTAAGTAAAAAATTGTTGATTAAATTTGAAAATAAATTAAAAGAAAAAACAATCTATTATTTTTAATGATAAATATCAATTAAATCAATTAAATTAAGAGAAAAAAATTATACAATCCAATGTTTTCTATCAGTTTTTTTTTTATTTTTTTTTTTGTATATATGTACAAAACTTTTTTAATCTTCTTCAATATTAATAAAATTTAATAATATTCGAAAAAAAAAATAATAATATCAAGTTGTTATTATAATAATATTTTATTTTAGAGAACCAGTTTACTTCAAACACAACAATTAGCTCAGGCAAGGCATGACGTAGTTGCACGATTTGGTTCCCGAACACCAGGACTACTAGATCAACAAGATGATAGTGATGGTGCAGTCTCAGCACCAGAACTTCCAGTATCTGGAAGAACTCATAGAGGTATTCATTTTTTTTTTCAAACTCTCCTTTTATGTTTTCATTATTTAAGTATTTAGTTTTTTTGTATGAATACGAATATCATCTTTTGATGATCTTTGTATGATTGATATATTAATACTATTTGTAGTGAAGTTAAAAGTTTTTTTTTTTTTTTTTTTTAAGGGCGTATTCCATCATCACCAAGTGTTTTTACATCTGACGAGTATAGAGCTTGGCTTTCACGAACACCCAGTTCAAGTGCCATATATGAACGTATTAGAGCAAGTCGAGATTTTGTTCATGGAAAAACACCTGCCTCCTCATTGGGTGTTGGTGGTAGACCAAGATTTACTTATAGTGCTGAAAATCTTACTCGTCTTGATCAAACTCCCGAGGTAAATAAGTAAATAATATAATATTTATTTATTTATTTATATAGCCTTTATTATGGTTCATTTATACATATTTTTACAATATTTATAATTTTTAAAATTGTCTTACCAGCCCCCAGCCCCCCCTCCCGCTTAGGGCAGAAGTCTCTTCCAAATCAAAATACATAGTAATTAATAATTAATGAATTTAATTAAAATGAAATTAACAAAATATAATAAAAGATGATAATAATGTCCAACTCTAATAAAAGTTGATTTAAAGAAAAAAATAAATTAAAATTAAAAGTTGAAGTAATAGATTGTGAGAAATTTGCATTTTTTTTCTAAATTAGTTCTGCTTTTTAGGATTAATTTATTGTTTTGTTTGTTTTTTTGTTTTATATAAAATCTTCAAATGTAACCATAATCAACCATTATGACAGATTAAAAAAGTCCTTTGTGAATAAATTTTTGTCATTTAATATTTCTTTATTTAAGAGATTATTTTTATTCATAGATTTATTTATTAATTTATTTTTATGTATATCCTCTATATTTATATCTATCTATATACATATAAATTGTTAATTTAAATTTTTTCAACTTTTGTTCAAGCATTAATATTTAATTTTAGTGTTCCTATTATAATTTTGTTATCGTGTTTTATAATATAATATTAAGTATTCACAAATGTTTGTATGTATATACATTTGTACCATTTGTTATAACAACAACAACACATTACATATTTTGTTTCATCTTTGTTTTAAGGATCAATCATATTATTCATCTTCTACATATCGTCCCCAAGTTACCCGAACACTTGATAGACATGGAACATCCAGTTCTCGTCGTGTTCGTCAACTTTTAGAATTAGAAGCATCCCGTACAGCGGCAGCACATTCAGCCGCTGCAGCAGCTGCTGCCGCTGCTGCAGCAACTTCTGCAAATCGTTCATCTGTTACCTCGACTCATTTGTCCAGTCGACTTCATCATTTAGATATCAATCCTGCAGGTTATAATTTTATTATATTATATTATATAATAATAATAATAATAATAATATTCGGACAACAGATACAATTCGTTTACATTACATACTACTGCATTGTTTTTTTTCTACATATGTATATACATATTAATATTTATTTTTATTTTATTCAAATATTTGTTGCTTTTTACATTTTAATAAATATTTTTTTTTATTTGAAAAATATAAATTTTATAATATATTCATAGCAATTAAACAATTTTTTTCATTATAATTTTGAATTTGATTTGTTTTTTTTTTTTTAAATTAACAAACATGAAATAATGTAAAAAAATCTTAAAATAATAATATAAAATAATATAATTAATAGTAAACAAAAAAATGTATTTATATATATTAATATATATATAATATTTTCTGTAAGTCCGTTTGCTAATTGGCAAAGGCCTCCTCCAACCTTTTAAGGGCTTCAACCTATATTTTTGATTTTATTTGACTGTTTTCAAAATTGTTGCCCTGTGTTAGAGGGTTGTGGTCCCCCACGAGGACCAGTCGGCTTGGGAGAGAATATTATATTATATATAAAATATTAAATATAATATCATCACCACAATTCTTTTTTTTTTAATTTAATTTAATTTAATTTATAAACTAATATTGTGATTCTATTTTGATTGGATTAGAATTTCTCAAATATAAAATGGATAAACCTGCCGTTCCTGGAGTAGATCCAGCAGTTTCTGGTCTCCTTTGGGTACATTTATTAGCAGGCCGAGGTCTTCGTACTGCTAGCTCTTCTCTTGCCTCAACCCCGTCCGGTTGTGCTCCTAGTAATATTGGTTGGTAATTTATTTATTTAATTTATTCATTTTTCTTTTTTTTATTATTTGGTTTTAATTTTAATTTTAATTTTTTTTTAGGTACAGGATTGCGTGATTTGTATTGTGTACTTGAATGTGATCGTGTACATAAAGCAAGAACAGTTGTTCGTTCTGGAGATTTACTCTTTGATTGGGACGAAACTTTTGAATTGGATCTTGTCGATAATATACAATTAGATTTGCTTATATATAGTTGGGATACACAATATAGACATAAATTATGTTATAAAGTAAGGAAAAATACACAATAAAAAACAAAATATATATATATAATTGTTTTTGTTTTGTTTTTTATTTGATTTCATTGATGAAATTAAAAATAAATGATTATTTTTTTTAGGGTTCAGTACATCTCAGTTCTTTATTAAGAGATTCGCCCATTCATCAGCTTGCATTAAAAGTGGAACCTCGAGGAACATTATTTCTGAGACTTAAACATACCGATCCACTACAAACATTCAGGTAATAATAATAATTATATTTTTAAAATTGTCTTAAAATTTATTTCAATTATCTCTAATATATATATATATTCTTTAATTCTAGTCGTCGTGGACCTAGACAACATTTATTTGGACAAGATTTGGATACAGTAGTGCAAAGAGATAGTTTATGTGCAGCACCAGTAACTCCTGGTGCAGCTGCCCTAGCATGCGTACCTGTTATCATTCGTCGTTGTGTTCATGAAGTTGAAACCAGAGGATTAGATATTATTGGTATAATTTTGTTAATAATTTGTTAAAATAATTTGATATTAATTATTATTATTTATCATATTTTATTAATTTACTAAAAAAAATAATAATTACGCTAATATGAATATACGAATAATATTTATATTTATTACTATTATACAGGGTTATCATAAAAGAATGGTGCGGTTTCGAACATTGTTTAAAGAAAAACAGAATTACTTACAGTTAATGTTGTTTGTTAATCTAATTTGTCGTCTCAAAAACAGTTTTTTACATAATTAATAAATTTCAATATGGAAGCCCTTAGTCGCTCGAAAAATCTCCAAACGATAATTAACTTCTCTCCAAACATTCGTTGTCATTGCTTCATTAATCCTGTTTTGTTGATGAGTCGTTTTCACTTATTCTGTCCAACATTTTAACAGCAAAATTGTAACGGTTAACACCATCATTGGGTTTCAATTTCTCCAGTATCTGAATTTTATAAGCGTGTAATTTGAGTTTTTTATGTAAAACTTTGTGAAGCGTTGTTTTTGGAATACCTAATTCAACGCTTCGACGAGGGATGGACTTCCCAGGACTTGTAAATGTCGATTGTCTAATTAGTTCAACCGTTTCGTCTGGTACACTGGTTGATTTCTGTTTCTGAACTAAACCAGTATCTTCAAATTGTTTGGCTTAAACAACCAGCATGTTATCTTATTTTTGTGTGGTGGATCTCTTCCAAATTCACGTCGGAACGCACGTTGAATTAACATTACGGATTTTAATTCATCCATCAATCAAACACACTTTGCTTTATCTTTAACAGAGAGCATAGTAACTGACTAAACTCACCGCAACAACAGTACAAGAACTGATGTTGAGGTTAGAACAGCTTATAAACAAACTTTTCGGTTGTAGGCTTTCAGAGATACAAATAACATTTAGAAATTTCCCTACAATCTTCCTTCGAATTACTGAAACCGCATCATTCTTTTATGATAATCCTGTATTTTGTTTTTCTTAAAATATATAAGTAAATATAATAATATTCTTTGTTTTCTTATTTAAACTTGTTAATTTGTTAATTTTTTTTTTATTATCTATATTCTATTATATTAGGTCTTTATCGTCTCTGTGGTTCAGCAAATAAAAAACGAATTTTAAGGGAAGCTTTTGAACGTAATGCAAGAACTGTGGACTTATCACCTGATAATGTGCCTGATATCAATGTTATAACTGGTATATTATATGATTTATTTTATTTTATATTAATATTAAGTTTAATTTTTGATTGTTTTGTTTCTTTTATTTTTTAGGAGTTCTTAAGGATTATTTACGTGAATTACCTGAACCACTTTTTACAAAATGTTTATATCAAATGATGGTAGATGCTTTAAGTGTTTGTTTACCGGATGATCCTGAAGGCAATGCCAAACTTATGTTTTCCATTTTGGATTGTTTACCAAAAGTGAATAGGGTATTAATTTATTTATTTGTTTTAAAAATCTTTTAATAATAAATACAAGTAATTTGAATTGTGTATTAACTTAATTATATTTTTTATATTCAATTTTAGAGTACATTGATATTTTTATTGGATCATTTAGCTTTGGTTGTGTCTCAATGTGAAAGAAATAAAATGTCACCTCAAAATCTGGCTATTGTTTTTGGTCCAGTGCTTATGTTACAAAGTGAAGAGGGCAGAGATTTAGATTTCGCCCAACCAATTAGTGTTCTTAAATATCTTCTTGAAATTTGGCCAGTTAAGTCAGGTAAAGTGGTTAATTACAAGAAATATTTTTAATAAATAAAACAATTTTTTTTTTATTATTTTTTCTTTATTTATTTGAAATTGAAAATTTTCTTAATTTTCTGAATACCATTCGGGGAGTCATCAGTTGACCATTTCCGCAGACAGTTCGGGAGGGGCTAGCCGCAAAGACGTCGGCACCGCTCACGGCGGCGGCGACTCCGTCCTCGCTTCCAGTCTCAGCCTGCGTCACCGCCCCGGTGGCAGCCGTAGTAGCAGCCCAGGTGCCGGTGTCGGCGACCTCGGTGACCGTCAGTCGCCCCTGGGCAGGCATCGGGGCAGCTGGACCGAATCATCGGCCTCTGGTACAAACATTTCATTTCCCAAACTTATTTGGCCAAGAGCCCCCCTTGGAAATTAACTTTTTTTTTTTAATTTTAATAACAATTCAACAGAAAGATAAATGTACCTACCATTATTTGCAAAATATTATAAATAAAGGTGTAAATTAGTAAAATTGAATTTATATATCTATTTATTGATCTCAGAATAGAAAAGTAACATTCCCTAAATGCACCTGTGGCAATCACCGCCCCCTGGATCGCTCTAGGGGGCGGTAGCGTCCACTTTGGGAATCACTGATTTAAATACATAACTATTATAAATAAATATATAGGTAGGTAGGTATTCATTAAAATATTATTGTACTAATCGTGTCGTGTTGATATTTATTTGTTTATCATTTTAAAATTAATGTTTCAAGATATCTTTTATAAGAAATTATTAGAATATATAATTGAATAAACTGTTAAATCTAATCAAAAAACATAGAAATTAATTTTTCAAAATTTAACATTATTATATAAAGAGCTTCTCCATGTTATTATTTTTTATTTAATTTATTCTAATGTAAGAGATAGATAGATAGATAGATAGATAGATGTCTGAATATACAGGGTGTAATGTCCAATGTAAATGAAAGATAAATAACAAATGTTTAAATTCATGTTCAAATTGGTGACCTGCAGCAGGGACGCAGGGGGCCAATCGAGTTTCCAGCACGCTCTCCAGACCTTACACCACTGGATTTCTTCTTGTGGGGCACAGTAAAAGATGAGGTGTACAAACGTAAACCACGTAACCTAGACATTCTTTGGAATGAGATTCAAGCAGTGTGTAGAGAAATCTCATTGGACGTTTTGATACGATGTACAGAATCAGTGGTGACTCGTACTCAGAATTGTATTGATGCTGCAGGTCACCAATTTGAACAGTATTAACATTTGTTATTTATCTTTCATTTACATTGGACTTTCAGCTTTCTATTTTCCTGAAATTTAACTTTGTAGAACGGTAAATAAATTTTCTATGGAAGTTTAAAGTGTGTATACATTTTTTTGAAGCACCCTGTATAAATACTTTTCTCTTTTTCTCTTTTCATAATATAATAATTAAGAGATTTATATATTTATTTATTTATTTATTTATTTATATTTTATTGAATTTATTTTTAGCCACCTTTGCCAGCAAGTCAATCATCGGCTCTCTCACCAGCTCAACCGGTGCCGCCTCCCCATCATCAGGTAATAAAAAAATAACAAAAAATGGATTAATATTTCTCATTCACTTATTCAATCAAATTTATTATTTATTTATTATTGTAAATAAAAAAAAAAAAAAAAAAAAGAAGCAGGCATAAAACATAACTAGGTTATTTATTATAACTTGTTTATTTGTCTATTCAGGTAGTAGTAGTATCCTCTCCCGACTCGACCAGTGAGGATTCATCGTCTGGATCTGGGCGTCAGCCCTCGCTATCTTCATTAAGGCTTAAAGGTGAAGACCAACAGCCATTAATTCAGACACCCACCTCATCCACTACGACTGAAGATTCTCGCAAAGAACTTGGTGGAAGAGAGGCGGATGTTGAACCTTCCGATGAAGAAAAGGAAGAGGAAAATCGTACAACCGAAGAAGATGAAGAGTGATATCAGCGGCTGCGGGGCGTCAATTAAAAATTAACATAACTATGATAATGTTTATGTTTATATATAAAAAAGAGGGTATTTATTTATCTGCTCAAAAATTAATCAAGCAATAAAATATCATATTATAAGGAGCTTGATTTAGTTTTTTTGACGCTCCGTATATTTTTCATCTCCATTTATGTTAAGAATGAGCCGTTGAGACTTACGTTAGAAATTATCGGCCACACAAGCCGACTGGCCTATTTTTAAAAGGTAATAGTTATGACCAAATCAAATTAACAAATTTAATCCATTTGATTGTTTTTAATTTATAAATGGACTTATAATTAGTTAGAAAATAAATCGGTGCTTGTCAATTTAAAACAAACAAATATCTCTTGAGTTAGGGAATAAAAAAAAAAACAAAACAATGGAGAAGATATTTTGTTCAGAAGAGTTGGGCTTAAAAAAAAATTAATAAATAAAAGATCAAATTATAAATAAATTAAAAAAAGACTATTAATTTAAGATATAATATATATATATATATAATATATAAAGTTAATATATTTTCAAATTATAATAATTGATTGTTATTTAAAATCAATCCTATTTGTGAAAAGAGCAACTAGACATCATTTCACTTTATAATCTTATGTTTTCCAAAATCAATTTACAAAATGAACGTTCTTGAAAATAAAACAAACAATTATTGAAATGGAAAGTTAACCATAAAACAATGATACTTTATATATAATCACTGCCATTATATTATAATATTTATCGTTTAAAATAAAGTTGGGTAGATAAAGTGATTTATATTATAATAATAAAATAATAAAAATTTAATAATTTTCAGAAAGAAATCCTTAATAAACTTGGTATAATGTTCTCTAATAGTAAAAAAAAAAAGGGTATAGAATTAATTATTTGTGGACGCATTCATTAAAATACATTTACAGATTTCTTTCTTTTTAATGAAACTAAATATATATCATATATATTCAACATCGAAATTTGTTAGTACTTAATATAATAAGCTATGCCTGGAAATCCCTGCATCTCAATATATATATATACATATATATAATTCCTAAAACTTCCAATACAATTCGCTGATTTTTAGATTAGTTTTTAGTCATTCTAGTTGCATCTATATATTGTAAATATAATATAAATAATATATATATATATATATATATATATACCTATTATTATATTATATTATTAAATAAATATATTATACAAAATTTAAAAATACAACAAATATTTATATATAATTTAATAATTGAATAAATAATAAAATGACAAGAAATTATTAAATTATTAAATATAATTAAAGAAATAAACAAAAAAAAAATCATAAAAAAAACTAACAGTATTATTATGCGAGATTTAAAAAAAAAAAAAAAAAAACTTTGCACAAAAGATTTTTTTAAATTCCATGTTAATGGTTTGTTGTTGTTGTTTTTTTTTTTTTTTTTTGTAGATTTTCTATTATATAAATATATTAATTGATTTTTGTTTTTTATAATATTATGATTTTATTTATGTCCAAATATACTAACGATTGCTTTTAGAGTTGTTGAAAATGAAGTATGTATATCACTTGGGTCTAAGCAATAACGAGGGTCAATTCAAGCTAGGTTCAAGTCGATGATAGATCTATCTAAGTTTTTTCCTAGAATTTATTATTAATTGAAAAAGAAAAAAAAAGAAAATAAAATACCTTCTTAATATAAAATATTAGTCATTGACTTGAGACTAGATATTGTCTATATATAAATATATATAAAACAAATACTATAAAATATAAATATATAAATATATAAATAAATTTTAATTGTATATAATAACATAAAGATATTATGGTACAGTATGTACAACATACTATGTATATATAATAATAGATTTTTTTTTTATAATTATATATATATAAATACATATAAATATATATATATATATATATAATTTAAAGCCTTTTTCGCACCAACTGATTAATTAATTAGAAGAGTACCTTTCATACATCTGTGTAATAAATATCATCAATCAATAAATTTATAGAGAGAATAACAATTAATAAACTACTATGAATGTGAGACATAGTTGAATGATTGGATAGTAGGATCGAAAAAACAAAAACAAAACAAAACAAAATAATAATAAATGCTTATTAATAAACAATTTTAGAAAAAAATAAAAAAAAAAGATTGTGTCGCTGTCTATTTTGTTTGAAAGTTTTCAATGGTTGTATTAATTAATTAATAATTGATTATATGCCTCAATCGGTCAGATAAATAAAAAATTTCATATTTATAGAAAGAAAATTACAAATATATAATTGTTATGATTATATATCTATAGATAATAACTTACCAAGGTATTTCCTATCTAAATAAATAAATAAATAAAAAATATATTATTATGTGAATTTACTAAAGATTAAGTGAACGAATGGATATTAAAATGTTTATCTGAATGCTTATCAGACACACAGACCAGTAATTTTATTTTTTTTACTTTTTTACTTTTTTAAAAATAAAAAAATAAAAAATTTTTTTTTTAAATACACAAATTTGCATAAAAATTGTTCCAAGCACAATTTCACAAAAATAAATATACATATTAAATATATTTATATTTTTAATCTAAGATTTTTAAAAACCTTTCAATATATATATATATATATAAACATAATTCAAACAGCCAAAATCAGGCTTTCCATAATATAAATTAAACAATTTATAAAAATAAAAAAAAAAAAAATACAAACAACTAAATTAATAACTAGTGTATACATTTTTTTTTATTATTATTTTTGGTAAAATAAATAATCACGTTTTTCTTTTTTTTTTATCTAACATTAGCATTCTATTCTTGAAAATGTAAATATAATGAAAATAAATTTAAAAAAAATATATTTTTAATTTTTATTCTCTATGTCCAAAGTTTTTTTTTTTTTTTTTTTTGAGAAATTTATAAAATAATATTTCAATAAACTAATAAAGGGGTACCGCCTGATATTTAGGCAATCAGATAGTCTAATAAGTAATTTCGATTGCATTTGATCTCATTCAAGGCGAAATTTTTTTATTTTTTTTTTTAACTATTTTAAAATATTCTCACTATAATATTTTAAGTGAATTTATATGTAATGTGTTATTAGAAACATTAAAGCCACATAAAATGATATTTGAGACAGAATATATATATATATATATAATAATAAATGCAAAGGCCTATTCTATTATATTTGTATATATCATATTAGATATTTGATAAAACAAGAGCATGAAAGAACTGCTGGATCCAATAAGCGAATGACTGATTAGATTTGTATTGGTATAACCGAATTCGGAAATCATTTAGTTGAACCACATATTCTACGCCTATATTGGGACCAAAATTTAATCTGCTCTATTTGTCAAAAGTGGAAGAGAGATTTGCAAGAAGAAAAAAAAAGGAAAGATTTAGTTTAGGTTAGCGAATACTCTAATAATGTTTATCATAGAATTCTTATCATTCCAAAACCATATTATATATATATATTTATTATATAACTTAACTTATCACAAATGCCGACGATTGCTTTATATAAATAATATACAAAATGAACTGAAATAAAGAATATGATACATACTCATCTAAAGCCTTGGGTTTTCATAATCATTTACTAAACATCTTTAAAGTAAAAATGTTTTAAATATAATGTGTAATATTTTATTAAGAAAGAAGATTAAAAAAGAAAAAAAATGACAATCTTATATAAATATAAAAATATGAAAATGTGCAGTTTTTAATAATAATATTTTTTTTTTTATTTATTTATTTGTTTATTTTTCTTTGGAAGTGGGGGAGGGGGAGGAGAAGGAGGAGGATAAATTTTTAATATGTATAATAATAATAAAACTAAATATTATTTCATGCATGTTATGTTATGTAAACAATTCATGAAAATAAATCAATTTTAAATCAATTGATATAAATATGTAGATGTTTGATTAAATTTAAAATTTAAATTAAATTTTTTTTTTTTTCTAAAGAAGTCTGTATAAAAAATAATAAAATAAAAATAAAAGAATGGCCGATTGGGGCATGAATGATATAAATAAATATTCTCTAATACCACTGCCCATAAAAAAGCTTTAATATATTTGCTAATTAAGGTCCACTTTCTAAGTCTAAAGAAAAAAAAATGAGAGAGAAAGAAATGGAGCAGAATTTATATGAAATATTACAAACATATTAATATATATATATATATAAAATAATAATAAAAATTATAACGAACGGCTTAAATTCTGGACCAGGAAAAAAAGTAGAATATGATATTATTAGAAAAATAAAAAAACAAAAACAAAATAAAACAAATCAAATATTATATAATATCTATTATATATTAATGTGTGCTTTATTCGTAAAACTTAAAACAAATTTCTTTCAGTCTTCTTATGCAAAGATGGTATTATTATTCTATCGATTGATTTCAAAATTAAAAACTTAAAAATAAATAATAAATAAATAAATAAATAAAATATTTAAATAAACGACGAATAACTTGTTAAATATGTTGTATATTAAAATTGATTGTGACAATTTCGCGAAATTAAATTAAATAAAAACGAAAAAAAAAAAAAATAAAAAAAATAAACTAAAATATTGTAAACTTTGCCATATTTTGCACATATCAAGAAGATAAAGATCTGTGTGATCTTTGATAGTGAAAATTTGAACGTTTAGGTTGCTAGTAACCAAAAATAAAATAAAATTAAAAAAAAAAAATAAAATAAAATAAAATTGAATTAGATTCTGTTGAATGTGTTAGAGAAGAATATGTATGTGTATAAGAAGTTTTATTCTCATATACTTTTTAATTTATAACCTATCCAAAATCAAATGCTATATGCATTTTTCATCAAAATTTTATATACCTATATAAAAAAAAATAATAAAAAATTATTATAATAATAATAATAATAATAATTTGGATTTATAACTAATATAAGAGAATAAATAAAAAATAATTTTTTTTAATTAAATCGCAATAACTAATAATTATAATGATTATTTAAAGTTTTAAAAAAATTATTATTCATATTAAAAAGAATTTTTTAAAAAATTCTATCAACATTTCAATGAATTATCCAAAAAAAATGCTATAATTAAGACATTTTCTACAAATACTTTTAAGTGTAACAAAAATAAACAAACAAATATATATATATATATGTATAAGTAAGAAGTTATTTCCGGGTTATTTTTATGTAACTTCTCATATATAATATAATAACTTTCACAGAAACCTAAACGAACATATAATTAAATATATATATATATATATATATATATATATATATCCTCCTTAAATGTTGCATTGTTGTATAGAATTGTACAGATATAATATAATGGTTGTTGTTGAATTAGAAGTTGCATGTTATGATGAAATATATATGAAAACATTATTATCTTATAGTGTTTTGTTCATTATTCCTTCAAATATTTTTAATAGTTTATTTATTTATGTTATATTTTCTCACCATGTACAGAAGTGTTTCTCAAAGTGGGCGTTTGAGACCTAGAGGGGGGCGTTAAGAGGCCAAGAAAAAAAAGGGGGACGTTGACGTGGCTTACAAATTTGTTTTTTATTTTCCCCTTCGTTTTTTTTTTTTTTTTTTTTATTAAAATAAAATAGAGTTTTTTTTAGAATATATGTATATTTATTTGTTTGTGTGTGTTTGTCTTATTCCTATCGATGCTTGCTGTATTTTAATCCTATATAAATGCTCGTAATTTTTCTTATATTTTACGCTATCTTTAAACAACTATTTAAGTTCAACACTTTATTTATATATTTTTGAATAAAAGTCATATCGGAAGCAAAAAAGAAATATAAATTAAAGCAATAATATGGATGCGCAAAGGTCATCATCATAGATTTAGAAAAATAAGCTGGAGTGTCTCCACTCGACTATCTCGCAATTTGAATTGGATTAAATAACATAATATATTATATGTTGGACTCTTTGTTGATGACACCACGTCACGTACTGGCGCGTGGGATTTGCAGTGTTAAAAAATTAATTCTGGTACTATAAGCGATTCAATCAAGCTGAAATTCTATATATATAGCAGTTTTATGCAATTTTTAATCATGTGAAAAATTATCAAACCTATATCTTTATTTTTACGGCCACTTTGTAGGTAATGACCCTCTTTCGGTTGAGCTACATTTCTCAAAAGTTGATATAATACTACGAATTTTGAAGAATGCCCGTATATCAAATTTCATGATTCTAGCTCAAACCGTTTTTGCGTAATTTTGGTTACATACATTCACACATACACACACACAGACAGACATTTTTTTCAACCTTAGTGAAAATGATTCAGGAACCTTGGGGGGGGGGGGGGCGAGCATAACAAGTGCCCGCAAACTTTTGAAAATTTTGTTTTTTTAAAAAAAAAATGTTGGATGATTTTCAGGCCAAACTTTTCGAACATTTCAGATATATTTCTAATTTTTCTCAAAATGGTTCTTAAAAAATAAATGTCAGATGATTTTGCGATATTCTGAAACAGGGGGTCGTGGCCTCACATCAGAGTTCTAAGGGGGGCACAGAGCCTGAAAGATTGAGAACCCCTGTTCTAAAACGATCTTATTTGAATTTAGGATCCTTTGTATCATTTCTGAAGGTGAAGAAGAATCAAGTCATTGGAGCAGGATGAACCTGTTTTTGTGTTAAATAGGATTGAATGGGACTCAGAATATAGCAAGACAGAGAAAGATTAATAGATTTACTTTATAAAAAGTACAATTCATTTAGTAGATCATTTATAAACTCTTAAATAATGATTGAGAGTTTGAAGTTCACAATGTATAGGTACTTTCAATTGTTTTTAAATTAAAAAAGCTGGAGTGTCTCCACTCGACTATCTCGCAAATTTGAATTGGATTAAATAACATAACATATATTATATTTAAATTAAATTTAATTAATTATAAATTATAAATTAAAATTAATAAATAATATTTATTAAATCAACGCATGTTTGGCTCTTTGTTGATGGCACCACGTCACGTGCTGGCGCGTGATATGCAGCCATGTTAAAAAATTAATTAAATATTTCAAAAATACAAATATATATACCATTTTTGCTAGTATAATAAGAGAAGATATATATATGGAGAGTGTCCGAGGCCCTCATGACTTTATCACTTATAAATAATTAAATTTAATATATATAATTAAAAACTTAGGCTATAAAAAATCATAATATATAATATATAACAACATAATATAAAATAAAAAATTGTTTTTAATCGAATAGTAAAAGAAAATATGTATACATTTATAAATTATTTATATAAATCTATAGATTATCTTTTGCTAATGAAAAACATTCCTTCAATTATTTTATTTATCATTTTAATTATTAATCTATAAAAAATAAATGATTATAATTATTTATTTTATTAAATGCAGGAGACAAACGGGCACAGCCAGAAGAATTCGATTGTTTATAGGATTGCATGGAATAGCGATAAGCGACTCGGCCAATTCTTTGAAAAATATTATTAAAATATTTAAATAAAATAAAATAAATTATAATTAAATAAAAGAATATGATTTTTAGTATACATTGAACAGTGAATAAGAAAAGACGCCAAGCCAAAATGACTGAGTGAAAACGTTCTAACAGGTAATTAACAACTATTATAATTGTATCTACCCACTAATAATCCCATTTTAATTATTAATCTATTATTAATTAATCATAGTTATTCGTTTAATAAACTTCCTCTATGAATAGATTTATTAATTAGGATTATAATATTATTTTTCATATTCATAAACTCGTATAGTTATATAAATATTTTATACTTATACTTCAATTACTTTTTACAAGGTGAATTACAAATGATTTGTATTTGATATTCTTTGAATAAGGAAGGAAAAACTAAAATAAAAAAAATCTGGAATGTCTCCACTCGACTATTCCCCAATTTGATTTGAATTAAATATAATATATTATATTTAAATTAAATTTAATTAATTATAAATTAAAATTAATAAATAATATTTAATAAATCAGCGCACCACGTGACGTGTTGGCGCGTGATTTGCATTGTTAAAAAATTAATTCCGGTACTTTCAGCGATTCAATCAAGCTGAAATTCTATATATAGCAGTTTTATACAATTTTTAATCATGTGAAAAATTATCAAACCTATATCTTTATTTTTACGGTCACTTTAGAGGAAAAAAAATCAAAACGTGGTAAATAATGACCCTCTTCTGTATGAGCTACATTTCTCAAAAGTTGATAGAAAACTACGAATTTTGAATAAGGCCTATGTACCAAATTTCATGATTCTAGCTCAAACCGTTTTTGCGTAATCTTGTCTACATACATACATACACACACAGAGACATTTTTCTCAACCTTAGTGAAAATGATTCAGGAACCTTCAAAACGTATAAAAACATCAAAATCTCGACATCGAAAATTTTTTTGATCGCAATACTATCATCTCTGACGAGATAGTAAAAAGAAAATACATAGGACATGACTTTTTTTTGTTATCATTAATAAAATTAATTACATCTATTGTACATATTAATTGTATGTTTTATAAAATCATAAACTATATTTATATAACATATATTATGATAAAATATTTCCAGGTTTGTTATTTTTTGGCGAGGGGGGGGGAAACTTAACGAAGAAATATATATATATATACATATAAGTATGTTTAGCGATTCTGGTAACTAAATCGATTTCGTTTTCTTTAAAGAATTTATTTCAATAATTTTTTCTTACATTGATTATTACAAATTAGAAAATATAATTTACCTGTAAAGAAATCGATTTTAAAGTTGATTCTCCCGATAAATTTTACAATTTTCAAATATATAAATTATAAACTAATAATTATAAATAGAACTTATCCTATTACAATTTATATTTGTCTTTAATCTATTAGAATATTAATTAATGATTCTTATAAATAATATAAACAATATTAAATAACAGTTGGCGGTGACTAAAGGATTCTATATGGCAGTGAATTTGTTACATATATATGGATTTGCTTTGATTAATTGATTGGGTTCAAAATTATAGATTGAGTAGCACTCTGGAATATTATAAATAAAAAAAAATAGATAAATTCAGCAACGGAAGGAGAGAACAAGCCAAAGGAAAGGTTGAATTCATTTAAAATGATAGAAAAGATTAATTTATTATAAAATTAACATTTATTAAAATATTTAAAGCAATTTCATAGAAAACATCTGTAAAGTGTTGATCCTTCGGGCTGACTTCCTGGATCTCAAATCCTGTTCTTCAATGGCGCATCTTTTTTGACAAACGTTGATCAGAAATTCTCTTGGGGTTCTCTCCTCAACCATAAATCCATATCTCGCTTTCTCTCTGCCTCCAGCAGTTCTTCCTCCTCCCTTATATATTGAACCACACATCCACCCATCTTTTAACAGATAACTCTCCTATCATCGACACTTTTGCGGAAGGAGTAGGTAAATCAACTAAAGCATCATTCACAATGTTAATTGTTCTGTGGTGTTGAATTTTTCGTAATATTTATGTTAAAATTTCAATGAAATTTAATTCTAATTTTAATTTTATTTTATTTTTTTAAACCAATTTAATTTAAGTGCATTTAAAATTAGGAAGAGACAACCGAAATGCGCTTAAACAAATATACAAATAAACTTGAAATTTCAACTAACATTTAATTAAAAATTACTTTTATTAAATTTGGTTTTGGTTTATAAAATGCCTATAGTTAAATCTATTAATTACATTTTTACTTATTATATTTTACTTATATTATTATATACGAGGGTGGGGTGAAAAGTTTCCGGTCTGACCAAGAAAAACGATGTTTTTAAATTTTTTTTTTTATTATTTATTTTTCAACATTCAAAATAGCTGAGACCTATACGATGTCAGCTGAACGTGTGCGAAATTTTGCAAAACCCGTTGAATATTGAAAGCTGTGTACAAGGTGGGTGCCGCGTTTGCTAACGTTAGACCAAAAACTGCTTCGAAAAAACATTTCTACCGACAATTTGGCACTGTAGGCGTAATCCAAACGAATTTTTGCGTCGATTCATAACTGTTGAGGAGATTTAAATTAAATTAAATTAAATTAAATTAATTAATTAAATTAATTAGAACACCGAAATGAGAAATGTATCAATGTTGATGGAGATTATATTGAAAAATTAGCAAAAAAAAAAAAAATTAAAAACATATATATCTTATGGTCTATTTTATTAATATTTAATTTTTAAAACAAGTTAAATTAAGTAATTAATTTTTTTTTATATTTACTAAATTTCAAAATATTATATTAAAAACAGGGTCATTATTTATATACAAATTATTTAATTTAAAAAAAAAGAAAATAAAATAAAAAAAGGCGTAATCCAAACGATTTTTTGCGTCGATTCATAACTGTTGATGAGACTTAAATCAATTAAATCAAATTTAATTAATTAATTAATTAATTAAATTAATTAGAACACCGTTATTAGAAATGTATCAGTGTTGATGGAGATTATGTTGAAAAATGAAGCAAAAAATTTAAAAACATCGTTTTTCTTGGTCAGGCCGGAAACTTTTCACCCCACCCTCGTATATGTTACAAGAATATCTACATATAGGTATAATTAATTAATAGAATAATAAATTTAAGAATATGACTTGTTAACTTTGAATCATTGGTATTTCATTATTTTCTTTATTTTATAAAATTTAAATAAAATAAATTGTTTGTTTTTTTGTTTTTTTGCCTTTTGGTCCATCTGTCATTTATAATCTTGATTCGTTATAAAGAGAAACAAACGGTGTGTCTTTTGGCCCGTTGATAATCCACTTTGCGGCCGCTTAAAATAATCCTCAAACAAACTCATCGATTTAGTCATTAGCTTTAACTGAACGAACCGGTGAACTAGCAATGCCTGTTTAAAGAAAGCTTCGGTAATTTTATTAACTCTTATAATATAATATAATATTTGATCAAGATATTAACCCACACAAGACGTTTGGTTTCTAGACATTTTAATAAATTATTTAATTATATATGATTTATATAATAACCTTTATATTTATATTAAAACATTCTATAAATAATAAATACTTGTGAATATCTTAATATTTTTTACTTTATTTTATATATATATATTACTATCAGATTTATCAGGGATATAATCACTTATTTTTGTGAGATTGTTTTCTCGAGCTGTTGTCCAGTGCGGACGTGTGCCAGGATTCTTCGCAACGCAGTGATATATTGCAAAGTGAATTTTTAATGAAAATATTTTGAAATAAAGATAATATAATGGAATATAATTTTATAGTTTTAAAGTGTAGGCGGATGTATACTCCACATTGGAATAGAAAATATTCCAAGTTAACTTTTATTTTACAAAAAATTTTATAAAATTGAGAAATAATAGAGAATATCAAAAAAAAAATATTAATTTCTAATAGTTTTCTCATTTTACTTCTAAAAATTTATCTTTTGAAATAATTTTCTTTTTTTTTTAAACCTTGGAACAAGAAACAAGTTTACTATATATATATATTACTATCAGATTTATCAGGGATATAATCACATATTTTTGTGAGATTGTTTTCTCGACATTTCGGCACCTATTTTGGAGCCGTTTTCAAGAGATTATTTAGGTGGGAATATTGTTGGGATTCTGGGTCTTAGTTAGTGTGACCAAGGGTTAATATCGGATTTTGGGTTGATAAGTTGGGTAGTTTTGTACTCACTGCGTTGCTGTGGAGCTCCGAAGAATCGCCTCGGGCTGTCATCCAGTGCGGACGTGTGCCAGTCTCAGGATTGCCCAGGATTCTTTGGAGCTCTACAGCAAAGCAGTGATTACAAAACCACCCAACCTATCAACCCAAAATCCCGATATTAACCCTTGGTCACACTAACTAAGACCCAGAATCCCAACAATATTCCCACCTAAATAATCTCTTGAAAATGGCGCCAAAACGTCGAGAAAACAATCTCACAAAAATATGTGATTATATCCCTGATAAATCTGATAGTGATAA